>VTFQ01000022.1:5669976-6109976 GCA_036281575.1 Ancherythroculter nigrocauda
TTCTCTTGGGTACAAAGAGTGACAACAAGCTTCTTTCTCCCCCTTTTTACATTTAATCTTAGTAATGTCTGAATGTGCTTCACAATTGATTATCATTTTTGTGGTTTACATGTTTGATTCAATAGATCAATTATTAATTTGGTTTAAAATTAAAATGAATCATATTAATGATTCAGATGCATCATGTGTTGGCCTGGTAGGGAGCATCTCCCTATGTTCAGGCTGTTGTGTTGCCTGTAGTTCAGGTGTGCCATCGTTCAGTTCAGGTTCACAACTGCCTCACGTCAAACAATTTAGCCCTTGTTTACTAGAGCACAACAAATCGGATCCTGAAGATTCTTAGGGATTAAACAGATTAGAGGCGGATAGCGTGTTTTTGTGGACAAAGGGTCTTGTGATTCGGGATATAGTGTTACCTGTCCCTCTAATTAAGAAGCTATCGAGAAGCTGGATGGAGGGCAAGATGGAGAATTTCCATCAGTGGAAAAAAAACTCCTCCGAGGACCCATTAATGTGAAACCGAGCATGATAACCCTGAACCGGGCCCTGTGACCTCCTGTAGCATCACGCCACTTCACTTTTAGAACATCTAGTTAAAATTCACAACACACACACACACACACACACACACACACACTATTCTCTACTGTTTCACTAGAGGTTTGTGTTGTGAAATTCCACAAGCGGGGAAGTCTGGATGCTTGGCCCTGCAGACACGGAGTTGGCATTATCTAAATAGAACAGAGCTGAACTTGATAGCTTATTGTTAACGTGTCGGTGCATGTAGATGGTTCAGATTTTTTTCTTTGCAAGTGTGTGTTTTGCAAAAAGCTGATTTTTTTTTGTATTGTTTTTTCTTATGAAGCACATATACTTTTTTCTTTATTGTGTAAGTTCTCTGTTTATTACAATCAAAAGGTCATGACTAAAGCTACAAAAAATATAAGTAGCCTACTCTTATATATATATTTTTATAAGTAAATTAACATTGAATTGTAGTAACAAATTGATTGTTGTATTATCCAATGGCTTTAGACAAGGCAGCAATTACATATTATTTCAATTTTACTTTGTGCTTTAAAAGCCCATACATTCTAAAACAGTTGATTTATTTTATTAAAAAATAAAATAAATCATATGATATAGCACTTTAAAAATACCTTTCAGTTCTGAAACGGTTTCAGCCATTAGTGCTTTATGCTCTATTTCTCATTTGTAAATGTTTGTTTAAACAATCATAAATCAAAGCAGCAAATAAGTTGAAAGAAACATCACTTTTTCTGATACACAGCCAACATTTCAACATTTCATGAAGATAAGACTATGAACAAAATTCTCTGCAACATACATTGAACCACATTAACAGTCAGGCAGCCCATACTGTTGCATTACTTAAACAAAGGCACTGGAATAAGCACAAACTAGACAACTTCTCTATTTTTTACACAACTAAGTGCATTTGATGTGTCGAATTAAATAGTTAACTTCATGTAATGGTGCATCATCATTTTAGCCATCATTGTAGTAATGATCACTGTTTAATGGTTGATGTTTTTTTTTCTTTCTGAGCTTAAAATCAAGGGCGATGAAGGCTGGAAATAATAGTAGTTGTTATATTTTCATTTAAAAGTGACAAGTGCTGATTGTTAAGTATAAGAGACAATATTTAAAATTAGGCAATGAACAAATATTTGGCGGTTCGGTAAGCAATAAGCAAAAATTTGTCTGTAATACTGATAGGTTTGTCTAGTTGTCGCCTTATAAATGTTCTGCCTTTCGGTTAGAGAGCAACAGACTGTTTATTCACTCTGAAACTACTCCTTGTACCTTGTTTTCACTTTTTCATCTAATGTGACAGAACCAGAACACAGCTGTCCATCCATGCATACACACAAACAAACTCATAAGCAGCCTGGACAGTTAAACTTTAACCCATCGGGTCCCATCTGGAGCAGTAAAAACAACACACACTTTCTCTCTGCAGCCTCCTTAAACCTCTTGAGCATCAACCTCTTTGTGACGTGAAGGTGTCTTTGGGTCTTATCTCGGCCCTCTCTGAACCTGCTACAGAGAGCGGTGAAGGTGTTGTTGATGTGAGACAGGAAGTAGAGAAGCTCAGTGGGTGGTGTTTAGGAGCTGCAGCAAGTCTCTATGTTACTGGCTGTGCACAAATACACACATATGGATCCAGTCTGTGTCCCTACACCTCCTTTTCTCCAGAACTTGTAAACGATGTTCGTCTCAGGTTCTCCTTCACTTTGATGAACTCAGGGGCGCTGCAGTTGCTCTCCTCCAGTCTTGCTTGCTCCTTCTCCAGCTAAAGTACACACACAAAAGACAGATAAGAAGAATAAACAGATAAATGTCAGATATTCAGCACATATTTGGTTGGTGGTTTGCAGCTAAATAGGATATACATAAAAACAGATTGTTTAGTATAAGACCCCTGATATACAAAAAATACTAAAAGAGGATATCGACCCTCATTAGTCCATGTCCGTATGAAATACTGTATGATCATATGGGTTCTATACCTCCTCTAGTTTCTGTTGTCTCTTGAGAAGCTCCTGTTCCAGTGGAGATATTTTCCTCCTGGCTTCCTCCTCCTGCTTTCTCTGTTTAATCATTTGCTCTCTCTTCCTTTGCTCCAACACACGCTGCAGTTCTGGCTTATTCTCCACACTAATACCTCTGAGTAGTATATAAAATAAGAAGAAGAAAAATGGAAAAGAATTAACAAGAAAAATAATTCATAGAATAGAATAGAGCACATTTGAAAAAAAAATAGAATACAATAGAAATTAGAAGAAATTAGATTAGAATAAAAGAATAAAACAAAAATTAGAATTAGAATTAGAATAGAAATTAAAATTAGAATCAGAATATAATAGAACAGAAAACAATAGACAACAGTAGAATGTAAAAAGCAAAGATTGGACAAATAGCAAAGAATAGAATAGAATAGAATAGAATAGAATAGAAAACAGCAAATGAAAATAAAAAGCAAATAAAAGAAGTATCACAATGCAAATACAGCATGTTAAAAACAATAACAAACAATAGAATAGCAGAATAGAAAAAGAATAGAGAATACAAAACAGAAAACAGAATACAAAACAGAAAAGAAAAAGCAGCAATTATCTGTGTTCAGTCGCTTTAAGGCCTTTAATCACATGTGTAAAGAGGTATTTTGTTTCATTTATCAAGCCTATAACCATCTCAATCATAGATGGAAAAGACCATTTACAGCCAACATAGGCAGTTTACCATAGGAATTAAAAAAAAAAAAAAAAAATTAAAGCTTTTTAACAGTTATAGCGCCACCTATGGTCCGATCTCCATAAAAGTTGGCATGCTTCATTAGAGTCATATGCTGAATGCGCTCACCTATTTTCGTGAGTTTTCCTTTAGGATTTGTAGGCTTTTGGTTATATGTTACCAAACCCTCAACTTTTTGATAATTATTGATCAGGAGAGTCCAGAGAATTGTACTGCACTAGTTTGGTTCTTATCAGGAGAAAAATCTAAGACTAGTTCGCAAAAGTAGGTTTTTCACATAATCGCGAATATTTAATGAACGATTTGATTGAGAGTAATGGATCTTGAGGCAAACTTGTTGGCCAATGGCGGCCATGTTTTTTGAAAAACGCCAATGTCCTCATAGACTATCATGGCACCTTGGACCAAGACATTGCATACCAATTCAAGTCAATCGGACTAACAGTCAGGTGGTTATAGCCGTTTTCATGTTTTTTTTCCTGTTATAGTGCCACCTAGTGTTCAGTCGATATGATTTTTTTTTTTTATCGTGACCAAAGATTGAGCACATACATGTGTACCGAGTTTGGAGTTCAAGAGTTATAGCCATTTTAGCAAAAGTGGCCCTGCCCATTTTGAGCGTTTTGGCGCCCCTTAGTGTCCATGAAGCAAAATTTTAAACTTTTTTTTTTTTTTTGATAAGTATTGATATTCAGACTCGAGAGAATATTTCTGAACTGGTTTGGTTCTGATCGGGCAAAAAAAAAAAACTAGGACGCAAAAGTAGGTTTTGGACAAAATCTAAGATGGCAGAATTTTTTTATGGCAGAAATGAAATTGGAGATATACATTTTGTTTGTCTTGAGCCAAGGATTCCAATGATATAAGACACTTAAGACACATAAGATACAGTCCGGGACAAACAGTCTAGGAGTCATGAGAAGTTTCGCATTTTTGATCGCTGTAGCACCACCTATTGACCAATCTGGACAAGTCTGGGTATCTGAGTAGTGACTACTACCATTTGACAAAGTTTCAAGTCTCTAGCCTAGTCTGCCCGATCAGTTTTAAGGCAGAAAAAAAAAAAAAAAATAATAGTAAAAATCCTTACAATTACAATAGGGTTTCAGCACTACGTGCTTGAACCCCTAACAAAAATGAGAAGAGAAGAGAATAGAATAAAATTGAATGGAAAACACATTATTAGCTGTGGCAGTCCATCAGTCATCCAGCAGGTGGCAGTGTTGTCATGTTTAATCAGATTAGTGTGCTTTGTAAAACTTATTTGTTTGTTTTTAATAAAAAGAAAAGGTGTGAATGCACACACAAAAAAATTTATTATTCATATATGGTAATCTGTTATAATGTAGCCTGCTGTGAAAATATGTAGAGATGTTTGACTGTAAAAGATGGCAGAATATCCATTAGTTTCCTGCTGTTCTTTCCCTTCATATCGCTGATGTTGTGACTTTACATCTTAGTCATAGTCAAGGCCAATCCCATTTATAATAGGCTCGTTTTGACAGACCTGACATCTGAATTGTGTGCTTGTTTGTCTAAGTGCAGCTTGGCTGAATATATATTTCATCAATTCTGACCAATGCTGCTTAAGCTCTCACAACAGTTTCTCAAGGTGCCAAGCCGCTGCTAACACACGTGATAATTATTAACTTTAGTGCCAGGATAGACACATGCACACACACACACAGACTGATAATTAAATTACGTGTGAGCTTGTTCGCTCCGCAGGGAGGTGGTGCCACGGGTGCTGAGAGGAGGGAAAGGAAGTGAGTGTATGTGTGTGTATGGAGTTCAGCAGATTTGGGAGTTCCAATTAGCCTCCCTGTTAATTTAGATGGTGTCCTTCAAGCTGAAGAGACAGCTAGACAACAACAAATAAACACAAGGGACATTTAATGAAGATAACAAGAGAGACACCAGGCCCCCGGACAGCTCCTGAAAGCCCTCATAATAATAACATGCTGGTCTTTAGTCCTATCTCAGCTCTCGGCTATGAATAGTCACTTGCTGAACCTTGCTCGGATCATTGGCATCGACCTGTTCCTGAAATGATCCATAGATGGTGTCTTTTTTCCTATCATGGCTAACAGTGACATATGAGCCAAATTTGTCTCTCCCCTTTTAGTGTCTTCTTTTAGCATCGCTTCTTCTGACTGATTTTTTCAGTGTTTGGTTTAACTTTTCGTAAAGAGCTCTGTGTCATCACTGCCACATAAAAAGCTTATCTAGAGAAGGCTTGAGAAAAAAGGCACTGTTCTGAAAGTGACCTATTTCCTCTGCCACCCTTGCGTGCACTGTGCCACCTTTGATGCCCGCCGTTATCTGTGTGGATGTGAGATCTCCATCCCTATCTCTCTCTTTTAAAGTCCTTTACAGATTGACTGTCTTCTGCAGGTCTCTCAGCACCAAAGAGGCAAAAGTGCCAACAGTAACTAAAAGATATTTGCTTAATGGCCGACACGGCACTGTGCCAGTAAGCTCTCTGTGGCTTAAAGTGTTTGATAGTGGTAGAGTGCACACACTAACGAATGTATCCACACAAACAGCGATTTCTTCTCTGTAATGAAAGCCTCTAATAAAGAGGCCCTCCATTCATGCTGTTTTTAACTCCATTAGTCTTAGCACATGAGATAGCTGCATTAGTACTGGTACTACATGTTGGTCAAAGTCAAGGGTGTCCAATCCTGCTCCAAGAGGAAGGTGGCCACCTTCCTGAGAATTTTAGCTCTGGCAATTATTAATGTGTTGGGGAAGCTATTTTAAAACTTTAGTCTGCAAAGCTACTTAAAAATTCTGAACATTATCAATCCAAAATCTGACTTGTGATGAGGTTTGGAATCATAAATGACAGTGTGTTCATTCATATGGCCAGAGCCAAACTGGCCCCCAACTTAACCTGGTTTTTCTTTCTCCATTTCTGTCGCCTGATGGAGTTTGGGTTGCCACTGTCACCTTTGCTTTGTTTGGGTTTAAAAGATGCTTAATATTCAGTTGTATTGCATTATCAATGTCAGAACACTGCCACTATTGGATGAGAGCAAAACTGAGCAGGGGTGCGTTTCCCAAAAGCGTTGTTTTGTCAACGTTCTGTCGTTATCAGCATAGTTCAACAAGTCAGTGTTTCCCGAAACCGTAGTTCCAAAGAACATTTGCAAACAATTTCGCAAAGTTGTGTGGTTGAAACTACAGCTCTCGACCTGTGGTTAGAAGCATAGTTTATTGTTTGCATGACATGTGGACCTAATAAATTCTTATCTTGAGCAAAATAAGCAAACTGACATTCAGTAAAATCTATATCTTTTATTTAGAATATATACAAATTTCATATACATCTTTCAGTTTGTCAAGAGATATAAAGTGCCGTTTGTGAAGAGTGTGCATGTGCAAGAAGGAGCCTATGTTTGAATATGGAGATAAAGCAAAATAACTGAGAAAAATGAGAATTAGTACTCAGTTAATACTCAATGTTATGTCCGTAATTTATAGCAAAAAATCTGGAAAAGGAAACATCTCAAAATGGATTACTAAGAAGTTATTATTCCAACACCTTTGTGACATCATTAACCAATGTGGTTGAATGACAAATTTGCGACAGTACAGTCTCTGGAAACAGTCATGACTAGCTAATTGATTTCTTCAATGATGCACAATACTATCGTATTTAAGAAGTGAGTTACATCATTGTACGGGAAAGACACCCCTGGAAGATGACACTACTGCTTTACAGCTGAATCAACTTTATTTCATAATTGAAAAATTTGACACTGTTACTGAATTGAATTGAATCAACATTGAACTGAATTGAGCTGAATAACGACACTATTGTATTCTGCAGAGCTGCTTTACAGCATTTTTTTTTTTTTTTTTTTTGCATATTTGATGAAGTTTGCTTCATTGTTTGATTGCTATTTTCCTATTCTTGAGTAAGACTTGGGGAATTCTCCTCTACCAAAGTGTCAAAGTGCCCACATGGATGATGCATCAGAACTCCCACCAACCATCAGTGAAGATGAGACAGCACTCTAAAAAATGCTGGGTTAAAAACAACCCAAGTTGGGTTGAAAATGGACAAACCCAGCAATTGGATTGTTTTTAACCCAGCGGTAGGGTTAAATGTTTGCCCAACCTGCTGGGTAGTTTTATTTAACTCAACTATTGTTTAAAAATTACTCTATTGCTTAATTAAAATTAACCCAAAGTATGTTGGAAATGAACATTTATTAATGTTCAATGAATAATTATTAAACAATAAACATTTATTAAATTGCTTATTAATAAATTTATATTAATAAAATATTAAAGCTTATTAATAAACATTCACCTTTTGTCTATTATTGTTGCCTCTAATTGCATCTGGTTTTTAATTTACCAACTATTTTGGGTTCATTTTAAGCTAGCCATATAGCAATTTTTAAACAATAGTTGGTTTAAATAAAACTACCCAGCAGGTTGGGCAAACATTTAACCCAACCGCTGGGTTAAAACAACCCAATCGCTGGGTTTGTCCATTTTCAACCCAACTTGGGTTGTTTTTAACCCAGCATTTTTTAGAGTGAGAGGCCCTGTCCCAAATGGCACAGTTCATGTGCCCTCGCATCCTTGCAGACTTGCAATGGTCGCAGCATGTGTGTTAAGTCCACAAGACCGTAGGACAGGGTTTTTAAATTCTTAAATAAACACATCAGAATCAGCTAATCAAGGTCTTTAGGATTACGATTATTACAGTCAGGTGTGTTTGTTTTAGCATTCAACTCTGCAGGTCATGGCCCTCCAGAAACAGAACTGAAAAGCCCAGAAACACCCCGTTTATCATTCTAGGTTTCAGAAGGATGCTCACGAGTGGCCCCTTTGCAGTTGCTATCCGCCCTCAATGCATACTTCTGCCGAGCTCCGAGCTTCTGCCGAGCTGCCGTTTGGGACTGGAACACTGTGATTTAGCTGATCTATGTACAAATGATTAGGAAGCCATGATAATAGAGATGCCCAGTGGGCAAATTTTTCCAATAAGAAGATCGAGAAACAACCTATACATTGACAGGGTCCTGGATTAAGCCAAAGGACATAGCATTTTTACAATATTTGCCCTGGTTTCACAGAGAGGGCTTAAGCCTAGTCCCAGGCTAAAATGTAACAGTAATACTTTTTTTGCTAAGGCATTTTTATAAAAGCTACTTAAATGGCCTACTCCTGGCTTAATCTAAGCCCTGTCTGTGAAACCAGGCCAAAATATCTCCTTTGCTAAGAGGTCTCCCATCCATGAAATGACCAGGCTGTATCCTGCTTAGCACATTTAAGCCTACCTGGAAAGGTCCTATGATATTTAACTATGACATGGCAGGCATTCAGGTGATTTTGGTCAAGAGATAAAATGGATTTGCTGGAAAACTTTATATTCATCTTCACTTCCTGATAAATACAGGAAGCCTATTTTGCTAATGCAATGGAAATAAGAAAAAAAAAAAGATTCATATTATTAATTGATGCTTTATATCTGTATTCTATCATTTTTGTGTTGTCACAGAGAATAATGGGAAATGTAATTTATTTACATTTGTTTCCTCATAAACCAACTGAACGAGCTCTGGCTAGTTTTAACTGAGCTACAAACTAAATGGTCACATCAACATTATAATTAGAATTCATTATGACAACTCAAACAAATAATTATTTGTTGTTTCCATTGTGATCAACTTGCAAATACAATCACACCAACATGATTTGAACGCACCAATAGCATCTAGCAAAAAAAAGTATTTAGCTACACTGCAAGAATGCTAAAATGAATCCGAATGCCCATTTGCCCAATTCTGAATGTGATGTTTTATTGCAATACAAATTAGCGATGCTACTTTTAGGCTACATACTGCCATGCATTTACCACTTGCATGATTAACCAAAATCTGTGTACAGAACTAGATTAGGGGTATGATAACAGTATGTAACCACAATATCTAAGTCTTTAGCCAGGTTCACACTATGCGATTTATAATAGTCCTTTAGGATTGTTGCTTGTCAGACTGTACGAACATGATCCTCATATCACACTGTGGGATCTCAGCCGTCAACAACAGTCAAGACGCATTAAAAACGGATGCGAGCAGAGTTTTACATCATCAACACACGCATGTTCGGTGACTGTAAACTGCTGCATTACACGTGGGACTGAAATGGTGGCTAACAAAGACATCTCTAGCGTTAATTTTGATCATGGCTTGTCTTGAAAAATGAAGACAATTTGAAGTTTGTCGCAGGAGAAGTCACACTGCAGGACTCTGTGCCAAATCTTCTGACACTGCCAGAATTTCGTCTGAGGTAAATATTTGATCGCAACGTTCATTAGTCGGCTGTCGGTGAAAGTCAAACTAGCGATCAAAGACTACAGATTTTAACCTAGGATTACAGGAATCTTTAAGGATTCTCAAAATTTGTCTCAGACGACCAAATCGTGCCCAAAATTGCACAGTGTGCACCAGCCTTTAGTTAATTACTCTCCAACACTGATGACAACGCACTCATGAGCACTCTAAATTCTTGGGTTTGCTGTGTCACAGGATCTGGGGCATAAACAGCAAAGCTATATTATTGGCCACTTAAGATAAGTGCTCATATTCCTTGTGTGAAAACACAATGCAGACCTGCGTGGGATGTGAACACTATATCTCTAATTGGTTGAGTCTTGCATTTTTTAAATCTTAAACCTTTTAAAGTGTCTAGGAAAGAGAGGAATTGAAAGAGAGGGAAGGATAAAGGGGCTCTGTTGCCCAATCCTGAGGGCTTTAGACCCCTCTGCTCAGACAGAGAGAGTATGTTCACCTTTACCACATTTACTGGTATTATAGAAGTGGGGGGTGGCATTGTAGTGTGCTGCTACCAAGCAACTGAGCAATGCTAATCAAAGTGCTAGCACAGACAGCATGGAATCTGAGAAAAAACAAAACAAAACTGAAGGCCTTCTGATTCAGTACTTGGAGAATTCATTATTTTTTACTTACTGAAAACTTTTTAGATGCACAATTGTATGTTAGAAGTTAAAAGTAATGAAATTATTAAGTCATATGCTCCAAATCAGTTTTTTAAAGACATTTAGTAAGTAAAATTATTTAGTAAGGGTTGTTCAAAATAACAAAAATGTTCAAAATATCAACCAAAACTTGCCCAGATGTACTAAGAAAGTAAATAGCCAACTGTTGACCATCATTCCAGCACATGTTTGTCCTGTCCAAAAACACAGTCCTAAGCATATCCTTAAACTGTTAGTTCACCCAGAAATGATTATTCTGTCATCATTTAATCACCTTTGTGTCATTTCAAACCCATAAGACTTTCATTCATCTTTGGAACACAAATGAAGATATTTTTTATGAAATCTAAAAGATTTCTGTATGTCCATTGACAGCTACACAACTACCACTTTGAAGCTTCAAACAGTTCATAAAGAGATTGTAAAACTAATCCATATGAATTGAGTGGTTTAGTCCAAATCTTCTGGAGACACAATGCTTTGTATGATGAACAGATTTAATTTCAGGCTCTTATTCACATATAAACATTCATCAATTCACACATCAGTTATGGTAAACGGAAGCTCAAACATGTTCGCTTGACGTGCGAGAACCAATGAGGTTCATTCTCGTGTGTTACACAGCACGTTTGAGCTTCAGCAAGAACCAGTGAGGTTTGTTCTCACGCCTCAAGCAAGTATGACTGAGTTTCTGTTTGCTGATCAAGGTTTATATGTGAATAAAAGCCTAAATTAAATCTGTTCATCATATAAAGCGATCGAGTCTCAGAAAATTTGGACCAAACCACTCATGGATTATTTTTACGATCCCTTTATAAACTTTTTGAAGCATCAAAGTCATAGTTGCATGGACTGTCAGTGGAGGGACAGAAATCTCTTAGATTTCATTAAAAATATCTTCATTTGTGTTCCGAAGATGAAAGAAATTCTTACAAGTTTGGAATGACATGGGTGAGTAAATGATGACAGAATTTTCATTTTTTGGTGAACCCTTTAATTGCAAATTAACAAACCCTAAAATCAGAGGGAAAATAAGGTGATACAATTGTTGTCCAAACCCTATGGTATCTCTAAACCTAAACCTTAAAGGGTTAGTTCACCCAAAAATGAAAATTCTGTCATTAATCTTTTTTTTTTTGTGCCAAAAAAACGAAATAACGACTTTATTCAACAATATCTAGTGATGAGCGATTTCAAAACACTGCTTCATGAAGCTTTACGAACCTTATGTTTCAAATCAGTGGTTTGGAGCGTGTATCAAACTGCCAAAGTCACGTGAACCATTGAAATTTCTAAATGTTTCGAAACACTTATGACATAACGAAGCCTCATTTACTTAAATCACGTGACTTTGCCATGAGTGCCACGCCAGTCTCGAGTCTCGTAGGAGCTCTGGAAGGATAAAAGGAGGAAAACAACAAAAACAACAACAGAAAGTCCAGGCCCGTTCCCCTCTCGTCCTTCACTGTCGTCATTCTTCCTTTTATCCTTCTGGAGCTCCTGGATGTGGGACCTGGAATGGAAGCTTTTTAAGGAGGGGCAGCTGCCATCCATGAGGGGATGCAGGAGTCGGTGCCATTCACCGAAGTGATGTGACCAGAGCTGGGTAGTAATGGGTTAAATGTAATCTGGATTACGTAATCAGATTCCAAAAATCAAGTACTTGTAATTAGAGTAAACTACTTTTTAAAATACTTATAATCAGACTACAGTTACTTTTTTATGGATTACATGATTACATATTTATACAATGGCAGTAAGTTGTTCACAATTCATTGATTCTCCTAATTTTTCATTTTTTTAAAGTTTATTTTTTTTTTTATAATAAACCTGCTGCTTGTATATGTTTGTGATTCTTCGAGTTTTTTCCGGCTGTGAGGGGGAGGGGTGTGGAATCGTGCACAGAAATCAGCAACAACAAGAATATTTGTTTTTGTAATGTTGCTGTTTTCTAAATGTACTTAATTTTAAGTAAATATGTTTTAAAATCATAAGATGTGATTTTGTTTTATTCAGTGTTACTATCAGCAAACACTAACAGGTACATTAGTGTTAGTATTTTGAAGTATCATACATTGCACTTTAAAAAGAATCTGTTGAGGCTCTTGTTGGTGAATAGAATATATTTTTTGGAATATATATTTTTCTTTGTATCTGTCAAAATAGTACAAGATTATCCTACAATATGTGTGACATCAAATAAGGGTTAGCACAAAAGTAATCTAAATGTAATCCAAAAGTAGTCAGATTACATTACTAAAAATGTGCAATCTAAGAGATTATATTACTTGTTAGAAAATTTTGTCATGTAATTTGTAATCAGTAACTGATTACAATTCATGAGTAATCTACCCAGCTCTGCATGTATAGCCAAGTATGAATACTCTGAATTTTTGCTCTGCATTTCACCTATCCAAGTGATGGGTAATGAGAGTGGAAGAGAGCACTGTTCATTCACTCCCCCCTCCTACATTTCCTGCCAGTACAGAGACTCAAACCCACAACCTTCAGGTTACAAGTCCGACTCTCCAACCATTAGGCCACGAAGGCCTTACCTGCTGTAAGGTATGTCTGTCTGCTCGCCATGTTGGGGAGGAGCAGGCAGAGTGAGTGAACGGGGGGGCTCGCTGCTGGGTACACACAGCTGGAGGAGCCGTTCCCCAGGTGGCACAGGAGTAAAAAGCCATCCACAGAGGAGCGTCCAGTACCATCACATGGCACCGTGAGTGAGAGCCTCTCTGCTGGCTGAACGCAGAGTCACAGTGTGGTCGGGGAACTAAACCAAGATTTTTTTCTCTCTCTTTTCCTCTCTTGATACTCTAAACCCCAAGTTTGATTTAAACTGAGAAAGCCAAAAAGGTTAGATTGTGCCCTGCTCTGCTCTACATCACCTACCCACAGAAGATGATTCCTCACTCTGTATGTAATGAGTATTACTTGCAATTTAGCAGATTATTTCACCCAAAGGGACTTAAAGTATGCTATTTTCACAGGAATGTGCACAGGAAAAAGCCAATCAGTCCATTTTTGGCTTATTATCAGATTGCAAAGTATGATCACAGAAGCCATCCTGGACAATTTGCACAGGATTTGTCATCCATGCAAGAGTGTGTATGTACTGTACACTTGTGTATCCTCATACCGTTTTTGGTTCATAAGCAACTCCCGATGAAGCTCCTGGTGGCTTTTAGAGGCTTTCACTGGATTAATCAGCTTTTTGGGCTTGATGAGATCATCATCTCCTGTCATGTAATCAGGTTGAGGAGCGTAACTGGCCAACGGGGGGATCTCGCGATGAGGGTAACCAAATGGATCCCTGTCCGGGTTTCTCGGCTGATGAGGCTGTTCCCATTGAATATCGGCATATGCTGAGGCTGAGGACAGAGAGAAAACAATGTGAGAGGAAGGGTTTTGTTGAAAGGAAATAACTTTTTTCCTTCCTGACTTCTTTTTACTGGGTGCAGAAAGCTAGAGAAAAAGAATAACATAAACAGCAGTAAGTGGGATGGTGCAGCATAAACAACCTACATCAGAGAGCCAGCATTTACATACACCACTACAAACAGCTTGTCTCTGCACCAGTTTAAATGATTCCATGTAAGCTGAAGCAGGTTTCCTGAAATTTTGGGAGAAAATTCCTTTCCTTCATTTCCTTCTGCTGAGTCTATTTGGAGACCACAGACCTCTAACAAACCATCACACACAGACGGATCACTGATGTGAATTATCTTGACCACCTATATCTGACCCCTAAGATAATTCACTTTAACTATTTTTTTTGTAAAACAATTTTGCACTTGTTTTCTTGTTTCCCTAGAATTTATATAAATATGTATTTGATTTTGTTGTGAAATATTATGTGGTA
Source organism: Ancherythroculter nigrocauda (assembly GCA_036281575.1). Taxonomy (NCBI): domain Eukaryota; kingdom Metazoa; phylum Chordata; class Actinopteri; order Cypriniformes; family Xenocyprididae; genus Ancherythroculter; species Ancherythroculter nigrocauda. The sequence continues at coordinate 5,684,142 of VTFQ01000022.1, forward strand.
CAATATTTTTGTGAAAAGTTGCCAAAATGCAAATGAGTTTCTTGTGATAAATTGTGAAACGCAGAGGTTATTAAATAGTACTGGTTCAGACAAGCTTGTAATTCATCACCACAAAAGGACAAATGTGTATCCAGATCCATAATGCAAGCCAGCCCAACTGCATCATGGGTAGAGACACTCCTCTCATGATAGGACAGATTAAAAGTGCAGTGATCCATGCTAAAGTGACAGCAGATCAGGTGTCATATGCATTGAAGCTTGCTCCGAACAATGCTATGCTTGGAGGAGGAACCAGAGACAGTCTCCACCATTCAATATTAAAAAAGCTGAGCTCAATTCTTAGCACTTCTCAATCAGAGTGCACGAGAAGAGGACAGGGATGAAATGATGTTGATGATGACAGGTAAGATGATGAAGGGAATTCATGCATGTGAAAGTATTCGTGGCCCAGGGTTTGGTATCAGAGGTTAGCAAGTTTACAACCAAGTTTTTTTTTCGTTCAAACATGTAAATAAAACCTTTTTCCTTTTTTTAAAACCTATATTCTAAGTATTTAATTGCATAAATTAAAGAAAGACTCTTTTTTGCTAAATCCATTTTTTTCTTAGATTCTCAGTTTATTCTGTTTTACCCAGGTGAAAAAAAAGTACATTTCTATATTGTACTTAAAGTACTCTATTTTCGTGCACTAATTTTTAATATACTAAAAATTATTCTTTAGTACTTCTTAAGAACATCAAAGTGTGCTCAACTGTGCTATTTTGAAACACCATGAAATATGAACTAAAATGTGCTTTTAATATACTATCTCTGTATTTAAAAAATGTATTTAGTTACCATTTGTAGTAAACTCTGGGTTCAAATGTACTATAAGTGGTAACTAAACACATTTTTTAAATAGAGATAGTACATTAAAAGCACATTTTAGTTCATATTTCATGGTGTCTCAAAATAGCACAGTTGAGTACACTTAGATGTTCTTAAGGTTATCTTAAGAAGTACTAAAGAAGAATTTTTAGTATATTAAGTACAAAATTAGTGCATGAAAATAGAGCACTTTAAGTACATTATAGAAGTGTACTTGTTTTTCACCTGGGTACCCTATTACAGTATTATTGCTCATACTTTGTAAGGGTAAGGGAACAAACCATTCAAGTACTATACTTTGACCTGCACTTCGTGCTGCAGATATGAATGATATACCTCAATTGCTTGTTGTGAAGAGGTGTGATTGGATTTATGGTGATATTTGTCACCTGGCAGATGATTAAGGCAAGAAAATACCTAGAGTATTACATCAGAATATCACTTGGTGGTGGGTTCTTTTGACTTTTGACTAGCAACCACCAACAGCAGCAACCATCCGGAAGACCTCAGCAAACACCTAGCAACATGCTGCTCAGCATGTAACCAACAGTACATTGTGGCAGTGCATTTGATACGTATAATATAAATACCACATTTTCTTTCAGAAAATGTAAAAATCTCATTTTAGATATACAGTAGTTTTAAATGTTTGCATAGTTGACAACTGTACTCAAAATTGTTATTTTCTCTTCCCCTAGAAACAATTTCCACAATCATGAAAATGTCATATGCATCAGGAAAATAAAGCTAAAAGTAAATCTCTCACAGTCCATTGGACTAATATTACTGATATGACCTTTTTGGGTTATACTAAATGCTGTTAATCCATTAAAAGAGATATTTCATGTTTGTAAGGATTATGAATCCACAAACACTGGTTGGACAGAGAGTGTGTCGGCACAAGAGAGTCAGAGAGTCTACACAGTATGTGGGCTTATGTAGCATGAATGTGCTGCAATATCTGTTTGCTGTTAACTGAGAAAACTGTGTAAGCATAAGATCAATGTTATGTGCAGGGTGAATGTTGCATCATGGTTATGAAATACAAAAGATTTCTGTGTATTTATTCAGAGCTTCCAGATAGAGTTCAGTGTGGGATAAAAGTACTTACACATACACATATACACATACACAAGCGCTACAATATGTTTTGTACTGCTACATAATCTGGGGCTCTGGAAGCCTGTCCTTGATCTCATTGATTAGGGATCAGTAACATGGTGAAGAGCAGCAGAGGGTGGACTGTGTCTGCTCTGAAAGTGAATATCCCTCTATTATGGGCATAATGTATTTATCAACATCCTCCGCAAACCCAGGAGTCACACAGACAGGAAAGTCATGGGCTTCTGCTGATCAGATCTGAGTCTATTTCCAAGAACTGCAGATGATACATCGTGGGGTTAATTCGATTTTGTGTGTGGCTACAGCAGGTGTTTCCTTATATACCCAGCATAACCGAAAGTGATTTCAGTATGGCCTACTATAATTAAAAGCGTGCTAATATGCTAACCCGTTCAAGAAATGCTTCAGTAGATGGTAACAGATGGTATTACCATGGCACTTTGAAATACAATGGTCCTAAAAAGTATTTGGACACTTAAGTCACACTTAAAATATAACAATTTCATTTCTTTAGATTACAAAACACCATATGAAGTGATGCTCTAAGAACTCTACTTTTCTTTGATATTTATTTTGATAAATATTTATTTTGATATTTATTTTGATAATTATTTTGATAATTTCCCCTCAGAATCACACAGGTCTCCTAGCAGAGTAACAACAGTATATTTCATCATATTAACTATGAACATTTTCCACTAATTTTTTAAACAGAATTGGGATCATATTATAATTTAAAGGTGCCCTAGAATCAAAATTTGAATTTACCTCGGCATAGTTAAATAACAAGAGTTCAGTACATGGAAAAGACATACATTGAGTTTCAAACCCCATTGTTTCCTCCTTCTTATGTAAATCTCATTTGTTTAAAAGACCTCAGAAGAACAGGCGAATCTCAATATAACACCGACTGTTACGTAACAGTCGGGATCATTAATATGTATGACCCCAATATTTGCATATATGCCAGCCCATGTTCAAGGCATTAGACAAGGAAAGGCAGTATTAACGTCTGAATCTGTGCACAGACTAGGTAAGCCAGCAAGAACAACAGCGAAAAATGGCAGATGGTGCAATAATAACTGACATGATCCATGATATTTTTAGTGATATTTGTAAATTGTCTTTCTAAATGTTTCGTTAGCATGTTGCTAATGTACTGTTAAATGTGGTTAAAGTTACCATCGTTTCTCACTGTATTCATGGAGACAAGAGAGCCGTCGCTATTTTCATTTTTAAACACTTGCAGTCTGTAAAATGCATAAACACAACTTCATTCTTTATAAATCTCTCCAACAGTTTAGCATTAGCCGTTAGCCACAGAGCATAGCCTCAAACTCATACAGAATCAAATGTAAACATCAAAATAAATACTTTACTCACATAATTCGAAGCATGCATACAGCATGCATGACGAACATCTTGTAAAGATCCTTTTGAGGGTTATATTAGCTGTGTGAACTTTGTAAATGCACTGTAATATAGTCGAGAGCTCGTGTGGCAGGGAGCAGGCGAATTAAAGGGGCGGCGCGCTGCCAAAATCAGTGTATAGTTAATGATGCCCCAAAATAGGCAGTTAAAAAAAAAAATAAAAAAAAAATCTATGGGGTATTTTGAGCTGAAACTTCACAGACACATTCAGGAGACACCTTAGATTTATATTACATCTTGTGAAAAAGCATTCTTGGGCACCTTTAAAAGAACAAACTTCCATTCTTTCAGATCAAAATTTTTAAATGTGCCTTAAGTATCCAAATTCATTTTGTATTAATTGAAACTTATTTTTAATGTTTAAAATAGGCTGAATGAATTAATAAACAAACAAACAAACAAACAAATTAATTAATTAATTAATTCATTAATAAATAAATAGTTAAGGCAATACTATGTTATTACAGTTTAGATTCCTCTGCATGACACCAAATACATATTGTCTTGTTGATCACCAGGAATTCAGCATTAAAAAGACCATTTAAAAAAAAAAACCCCAAAAAAACCCTCTGTTACATAAGAAGTTTGTTCCCACATTGGATTGTATACAAATAGAATGCTGACAGTTGTCATGGCGACATCAGCATTCTGAGAGGATGCCCTGGGATCCCATTCTCCCATGGGTGTGTGTGTGTTTGTGTGTGTGGAAGTGCAGTGCTATTTCCCATAATCCCCGCTGAATACTGGTCCTTGGCAAGCCATAAAATTTAGGCACAGCTCTCAGACAGGGAATTAGCATTATAAAGGTGCCCAGCAAGAAACAACGCAGCAGTCTCTATGGACAATAACACAATATAACCTATTTCAAGCATCTACATCTAGACTAGAAGATTAAATAAGAACAGTTTTTATGATGAACATGCAGCTTAACAAATCTTTTTTTGCTTTATCTTTAGATTGTGTAACTTGGATCATTCTCTTTTTCCTAAGCTATTTTTGTTAGTATAATTACAAAACAGAATATAATAGAATAATAAGAGAACAACAGAAGAGAACATAAGAGACAGACTTAAAGGGATAGTTCACTCAAAAATTTTAGTTCCAAACCAGCATGCGTGTCTTTATTCTGAAGAAAACACAGAAAAATATATTTTGAAAAATGGAAATATTATATTTGGAATTTTGGAATGAAAGTCATTGGGGTGCATTGATGTTTTGGGCATCACTGACCTCCATAAATATCTTTTATTTATGTTTTACACAAGAAAGAAAGTCTGTAAAACTTAATTTTAAGGTGACTTTGTTACATTGTACTTACTCAAATAATTACTGAGTGATATTAATTAACTGCATGAGTTTGGTTTTGGTTTAGTTACTTGTAGTTAGGGATAATTTACTGCAATTACTATAGTAAGTACATGTACAAGTGTCACCTTAAAATAAAGTGTTACCAGAAAGTCATACAGGTTTGGCACAACATGATGCTGAGTAAAAGATGACATATTATTTTTTGGGTGACTATCCCTTTAAGGTTTAATTCACATAGAAATTGCTTAATAGACTTCCAAGATATGTTGGTGAAAGGCGTGTTTGTTTAAAAGCTGGGCATTCTGAGATGGATGATTTAAGATAACTGTTCAAATACACAAAGCAGGGTTTATTGGTGTCGATCATAGTCAGGCAGAAATACATTGTGGACCTTGCGCTTTTCGGCTAAAACAAACATAAAGCAAGATACTGCTGGTAAAACATTACAACAACAAAATTGTGAAAGATGATCCTTCTTGTCACTAAGATGCAGGGATATTGATTTAGCCTATGTTACTGACAGCTAAAAATTTCCAGATGCTTACCTCCAGCTGACAAAAATACATGCAGAAAATGTCAAATGGTGCACTTCTAATGGCTACCAAAGAGTTTTTGAAGTCTGTTGCCTCACTGTGCAGCAAAACGCCATGAGGAACAAGTTGGGCACTATGCCCAGAGAAAGCATGGCTCCCTGTTTCTCAGCGAACTGATTTCTTTAAGTGACTTTTATGTCATTCTTTTGCCTTCTTAGTTTTTCTTTCATATACTACAACTTGTTCTCAAAAACATTATACATTTAACCCTGAAAACAGGAATCTATGGTTTAAAGCAGGTAGAGATCATAACATTTTTTTTTTGCATGTGCAAAAAAAATGCAACAGTGTGAATGTATCTTGATACTAAATATAAAACAGTTATTTATCTGTAATTACTACATTGTAACTGAGTTGTTACATAGTAATAATACTTTGAAACTCAATGAATAGTACAACTCTATAAATTCCTTCTATGATAAGAGTGAAACATGTTCCTATCTTTGGTATTCAAATACAGACCCCTGGTAAAGTTTTACTGCACAATACAGCATCATCAGTTCAGCATCCTGTAATCTCAGCCGCAGTCTGTATCTGTCTTACCTGACTTAACAAGCACATCTCTGGGTCTGCTGGGCTGGCCTTCAGGGGGATACAAACTGTGTCCAACTCTCTGGTCCATCCTGCTGTTGTCTGTGTGTGCGCGTGTATGTGTGTGTGAGATATCCTACATGTTTATGTGAGGGCCGTTTCTCCTGAGTTTCTGCTGTTCTTCACACACATGCCTCCTCTCTCACAGTGTAAACAGTCATGTGACCACTGGGCATCAAAGCTACGCCCCTCCTGCTCCTCCCAACTTTATTTTTCACACACACACTCTTTCTCAGGAGTCTGATAGGATTAGTGGAGGGCTTAATCTCTCCCTCTCTCCCTCTTCTGCTAAATCTCACATTAACCATTAGTCTACCAAGAAGCTTTCATCCTTCACGAACTCATACACTGGTCAATTTAAAATAAATACACATGCAGAGTGCATCATCTTACGAGCACGCAATGTTCATGTTTACATTCAAGATTACATGAAACAACATCTCTGGATATGGACCATCAGGTCAGGCTCATCTTAACTTGATAATCCATGGAATGATTTTTTTTCCCCCCACTGGAAATAGGGCTTCTGTGGGAGATTTGTTAGTTATATAAGAAAGGGTTGGATGATAGTAACAAAAATGTATACCATGGTATGAGGAAATTCATATTGTAACAGTATATAACAATATAGTTGTTTTTGTCAGAAAAAAAAGATCTATTTTATATAGGCTATTAAATAACAATGTGTTATTGGTGCAAACCAAAATTTAAAGCAATCACAATTTCTATTTTGCGATTGACGGTCTCTGATTTTTTTTTATTTTTATTTTTTATTAAAGATAAAAGACTTAAAACTAATATTATAGAAACAGATACTGTAGTTCTGACTCTAGATTCTGTTTGGATGAGAGTTTGAAGTTGTTCGGATATAAGATATATATTCAGATATAAGGACACCTTTGATCTGATTATTTAACAAATTAATAATTAATAACAAATTATACAACTGCTATAAGTATGTCCAACCTTACCTGCATACATACAGTACACACACGTTAAGTGGTATGTAGCTGACTATATAGCAAGTCTCAACTGCTTGATTGTTATAATGTCGAAAATTAAATGTCCTATATATACAGTAGTGCATCCTACTTTATCTGCATACATAGACTATATAGCATATAGTATCTTAATTGCATGATTATTTTATTTCACCATAACATATAACTATATTATCACCCAGGAATATTGCATACATATAGTATACTCACATAGGGCAATATATACTAGCCTATATAGCTCAACTGCTTCGCAAAATGTAATATTATTGGCCAGCTCTAATCTGCTAAATGTGACTACAGTATAAGGCAGGAAGATATTATAAACATTGACACCATGATTTTCTGTAAAGCTGCTTTGAAACAATGTGTATTGTGAAAATTGCTATATAAATAAATTTGACTTGATCGTAATTCTATATAAATTGTGCAAGTTTAATGTTTCTTGCCAAACAACTAAATTCTAACTTCTTTCTTGTCTTTGCTCCTAGATCAAGTGAAGAAGTTTTCAAGGCCAGCAGCACGTGACACATTTAAAAGCCTTTATTATTATTTTACGTCAGGAAGCATGGCAGGAACTTCGGAAGTTTTTTTGACCCAGCCGTGACGTGTCAAGAAACAAGGTCAAAGACAGAAGGAGCCGTAGCAACATTGCATTGTTTCTCTGCAGGGCTGTTGGCCAGCTTTCATTGTTCTCAAGGACGCGTAAGTGTAGACTTACCCGCTCCATTCAGGTGTTTTCCGTTTTTCACACTCTGCTGCTCAATGTTGTATCCCTTCTGATGCGTGCGAGAGAGAGAGACAGAAAAGAGAGAAAAAAGAGGCTTATCAGCTTACAAATATTCACATCACTCTCATCAATCACAGCATTACTGACTTTCTGTCTGCTTGCTCCTTTCTCCAATTGATTTAGGATGTATTATGAGAGACTTCAGTTGTCATGGATCCAGGAAAGGTGGAGGCACATTAACTATGCTTCTGCTGCTGTAACATGAAACTAGCTGTTCCATTGCTTTTCTCTTGCCATGCAATTCTAGCAAGGAGTAGCATTTCTATGCTCTAGAAAATAAAGGCACAATCTTAGGCTCAGCAAAGAACCTTCTAAGAACTGTTTTTCACAGGTTTTTGAGTTTAATACAGTATATGGTTCTTTAGATAGTTTATAGTTGGATCGTTCTTGAATAGCTCATCCAAAAATCATTTACTCATCTTCATGTCATTCCAAACTGTATGTTTTTTCTTTCTTCTGTAGAATACAATATGAGATGTTTAGCAGAATGTTAATGCTGCACTTTGATGTACAACAATTGCAAACAGTAACCAGGGGCTGTCCATCTCCAAAAATGGACCAAAGCAACATAATAATAATAAAAGGCAACATAAAAGTAGTCTGCATGACTCATGCGCTATATTATTATTATTATTATTATTACAAACCCGATTCCAAAAAAGTTGGGACACTGTACAAATTGTGAATAAAAACAGAATGCAATGATGTGGAAGTTTCAAATTTCAATATTTTATTCAGAATACAACATAGATGACATATCAAATGTTTAAACTGAGAAAATGTATCATTTTAATCATTTAATGTTCATTTAATGTTTACCACTGTGTGGCATCCCCTCTTCTTTTTATAACAGTCTGCAAACGTCTGGGGACTGAGGAGACAAGTTGCTCAAGTTTAGGAATAGGAATGTTGTCCCATTCTTGTCTAATACAGGCTTCTAGTTGCTCAACTGTCTTAGGTCTTCTTTGTTGCATCTTCCTCTTTATGATGCGCCAAATGTTTTCTATGGGTGAAAGATCTGGACTGCAGGCTGGCCATTTCAGTACCCGGATCCTTCTTCTACGCAGCCATGATTTTGTAATTGATGCAGTATGTGGTCTGGCATTGTCATGTTGGAAAATGCAAGGTCTTCCGTGAAAGAGACGATGCCTGGATGGGAGCATGTGTTGTTCTAGAACTTGGATATACCTTTCAGCATTGATGGTGCCTTTCCAGATGTGTAAGCTGCCCATGCCACATGCACTCATGCAACCCCATACCATCAGAGATGCAGGCTTCTGAACTGAGCGCTGATAACAACTTGGGTTGTCCTTGTCCTCTTTAGTCCGGATGACATGGCATCCCAGTTTTCCAAAAAGAACTTCTAATTCTGATTCGTCTGACCACAGAACAGTTTTCCACTTTGCCACAGTCCATTTTAAATGAGCCTTGGCCCAGAGAAAAGCCTGCGCTTCTGGATCATGTTTAGATATGGCTTCTTTTTTGACCTATAGAGTTTTAGCCGGCAATGGCGAATGGCACGGTGGATTGTGTTCACCGACAATGTTTTCTGGAAGTATTCCTGAGCCCATGTTGTGATTTCCATTACAGTAGCATTCCTGTATGTGATGCAGTGCCGTCTAAGGGCCCGAAGATCACGGGCATCCAGTATGGTTTTCCGGCCTTGACCCTCAAGCACAGAGATTGTTCCAGATTCTCTGAATCTTTGGATGATATTATGCACTGTAGATGATGATAACTTCAAATTCTTTGCAATTTTACTCTGAGAAACTCCTTTCTGATATTGCTCCACTATTTTTCGCCGCAGCATTAGGGGAATTGGTGATCCTCTGCCCATCTTGACTTCTGAGAGACACTGCCACTCTGAGAGGCTCTTTTTATACCCAATCATGTTGTCAATTGACCTAAAAAGCTGCAAATTGGTCCTCCAGCTGTTCCTTATGTGTACATTTAACTTTTCCGGCCACTTATTGCTACCTGTCCCAACTTTTTTGGAATGTGTAGCTCTCATGAAATCCAAAATGAGCCAATATTTGGCATGACATTTCAAAATGTCTCACTTTCAACATTTGATATGTTATCTATATTCTATTGTGAATAAAATATAAGTTTCTGAGATTTGTAAATTATTGCATTCCTTTTTTATTCACAATTTGTACAGTGTCCCAACTTTTTTTTTTTGTATTATTTGTTTGTGTAAAGAAAACCAATATTTGTTTGTGAGTTTTTTTTGTAATTCTCACATCTCATTCAAATTTGGTGTCATTAGATGCACCAGAATTTAATGATACCATTTGATATTATTGATGCCAAACCTATGTTCATGTAACGTTACACAGTTTTTAAATGCCATGAAGGTGAGTAAATGAACAAATTTAAAGTTTTAAAATTTAAAATTTCATTTTTTTGAGATCAGCATATTGGTTTCTAAGTGTTCTTTCTTAGGTTTTCCTGTTGTATAATTCCATAAAATGTCTTATGTATGTATCTTTGAGAAAGGAAACAAGATGCTACGTCAGTTTCTGACACTATGGGAATGCATCTTTGTGGATCCCAGTGTCTGAGGCACTTGTAAAATCATGTCAATCATTGGCTAACACAGTGCAATGACATCACAAGGTGCTATGCTGACACAAATATCAACTACACCATGCCTGCCTTCTTGTGGTTTAAAAACCTAGGCACTAAAACTCAATAATGTGTCAGTGGGCAAGTGGAACACACCTTGCACAACATTGCTCCCAGTAACTAGTATAACAATGTTAGGAAAGGCCCTGAAGCTTCTATGCTCAAATGGAAATCTCAAACTAATCCGAGCCATGTTCCAAGAGAGTCTAGAGCTGCACGAGTCATAAGCTCCAATTGCTCATCATCAGATCTGAGATCCCCATGATCTCAGTCAGTGCTCTGCCTAGGCAGCTGTGGGGCCAAAACTGCTGGGCTGAGAGGCTTGGCTCCCTTCACTCGTGAGCTTTCTCAATGAGAAATTAACTCACACTGCTTTTTACACAAACAAGCGGCTTCCTGGAGAAAAAGAAGTTGATGACGAGTTTTCAGGTGCCCTTCTTATGTGCTGGGGTGCTCCCTGCAATGTCATCGCACAGTGTTGACCAATGATTGGCAGGACTTTACACGTGCCTCAGACACCGGGTTCTGCGAGGACGCATCCCCATAACATCAGCAACTGATGCAGAGTAGAGTTCCCTCAAAAGGGAACCGACTGAACATTTAAAAAGAGTCTTAAGAGACTGTCAGGGTAATGTTTAGTTTCTAGGGGTGTGACGAGATTAAAATGTGACAAGATTTCTCATCAAGGTGAAAAGCTGTCTTGCGATATTGCCATGACGGAGTGTGAGGGTGAAATTAGGATAGAATATGCCACTGCTATGTTTACATTATGCCTCCATTGTCATTTTAGTTTTTATGGAAATAAAAACCATTTAATTTAGTTGGATAACGGTCGCTTCAGTTCCATCCAGCTCATAAAACACGAGCTGCAGAGTCGTACATAATGCAGCAGGAATCAGAGTTCACTGATCACGTGATGAGAGTAAGTGAAGATGACTGACAAGTCCATGGCAGAGGATTCATTGCACAACAGAGTCTAAGCGTCTGACAAATGTCTTATCTTATAGAATGCGAGCTCAGCACTGCCGCTCCCTATTCACATAGTACGCGCAATTGCAAAAGTGAAAGTAAAACGCGAGCGCACATTCAAACATGATTTTAATACCCCACATTTTGAAAGCGGCTCCTTGATGCATGAAAATATTTCACAATATGAAATCTATCTCAGGCTGGACTGTGTAGTTGTAACCATCTCTTAGCTCTGTATCATGAATCTTTGCACTTTGAATATTGAGAGGGTACTTGCTTGTTTGCACTTAGAGAAAACTGCTATTCATTTTTATTTATACTGTTTTTATTTCTATGATGAATTTGTGGAAAAGAGTTAAGTTAGTAGGTCAAAAGTTCTTTATGAAATCATACAGGAAAGAAGCCAGTCAGCTGAGATTGAAAACCTTTTATAGTGCTTGAGTATTGTTGTCTTTTACTGCATATGATAATTCATGACATTCATTACAAGATGATTAGTTCAAACATTTCAAATGCACCTGCAGACTATTTTTCTAGTCATGTATTGTGTCATTGAGGATTTCTTGAAAACACTGTGTAAAAATCTTGTCTCGTCTCGTGAACTCAATTTCGTGTCTCATCTCATGAGCTGTCTTGTCACACCCCTAATATGAAGATATTTTAATGACACCTGAGATGTTTCTGCCCCTCCACCGAAAGCTCATTCCAGCATTGATGCTTCAAAACGTTAATAAAGACATCGAAAAATAATCTAAATGTATCAAGCAGTTTAATCCAAGTCTTCAAAAGAGACTGTCAGGGTTATGTTTAGTTTCATTGTCATATATATATCATATGTGTCATATACTTTTTGAAGTGTACAATTTCGCAGGGGAATGGAATTTCAGTGGAGGGACAGCAATCTTCCATATTTCATTTAAAATATTTTAATTTGAAGATTTTGAAGATCAACAAAATTCTTATGGGTTTGGAATTACATTAGGGTAAATGATGACATAATATCCATTTTTTTCACAAGCATTAAGATTTCACTTAAATATTTCTCACCCTGTTAGCAACTGTCATGGCTGGGTTGCAAATAAAGTTGAAAGCAGGATCTATTAGCAGCAGTAATGGTTTTATTTAGCATAGAACTCGGGAGTCATGGAAAAATAACAACTCAACTTAACATAATATAGAATGGACAACTGAGGACTTAAATACACAGAGGTAAATGAGGGAACTAAATGAACCACAGGTGAACATAGTTAACTGGCACACAAGAGGAAACTAGGTCAACTTATAATGGCAAGGAACACAGGCAAACAGAACAGAACCAAAACATATTCATATTGAACCCCAGTATTTACACTCAGTGAACCACTTGGTCTCAGATGTAAAAGTACTGAGATCCAGCGGTGGGAGCACGCACCCCCTCTCCTTTTGAGTGGACCTCACATCCCCCAGTTTTTACAAATGACAAATTAATGCCTGAGGACTCTTTTCCGGCTCTTTCCTGAGCTATATTCAATGCAGAACACTCTAGTGAATGGATACCGTTGCTGCAGTTGCTAGGAGAAGCCTGCTCAGGCTTGGTGTCGCCACAAGGGCCTCACTGTCTTATCATTCACAGTAAGCACATGGAAAATGGGATATAAAAGAGAGAGACATTCTGAGGAAAGAACAAATGTCTTTAATTCCAGGCTTATATAGACCTCTTACAACCTAGGGGGAAAATTCAGTGGGTGCAATCATTTCTGTTGAGCTGTCCCTTTCACGCCCTTTGCAAACAAAACCAACATAGGATTTTTATTCACCTGCACAAATATCAATGTTTTCTCTCTGAGCGAGCTCTCAGGCCTGACATAAAAAGGTAGCTTTATTGAGATGTAATTAATTTGCTTGTATTTAAAGGGGATTTGTGTCCTCTCATTGGGAGACAGGCTTTAAACAGCATTATAATCAACAAAGACTTACTAAGAGGCTGAAAGATGCAAAGCCTACTCAAGTAACAATGGAATCAGGTTGAAATAAGCTTATGCTCACTAAGAGCCAATCCATATTTGGAGCAGCGTTCCGTGAATGGTAGAGTGGTGTTTAATAGTATGAATGAGATCTGAATTAGGATTTATTCATCACTGAATGCTCTCCTTTAATTATGGAATGCCTCTCAGTAAATTAAGGGTGGAATTGGGCTTCATATATCTTGATTCTCTGGTGAAATGTTTCTTAAGACAGTCAATATGTGTCAGTATGACTGTGATTATTCAGACAACACAGACACAAATGAACCTGTCACAAATTCCCTGTGTTTGGACTCATGGACCGTTTGCTCATTCCACACCCGAACGTTACAGAACCAATTAAACGTTAAACAATACAGGCAATCTCTAAAATTGTGAATGAACAAATAGCATACTGTAAAGTACAGTATAGCATAGTATTGGTAGATTAGAGCAGTGCAGTGCAGTCAATAGACATTCAGTGCTCAGCGTAAATGAGTACACCCCATTTGAAAAGTAACATTTTAAACAATATCTCAGTGAACACAAAAACAATTTCCAAAATGTTGATAAGACTAAGTTTAATAATACATCTGTTTAATTTATAACATGAAAGTAAGGTTAATAATATAACTTAGAGAACACATTTGTCAGTTTTACTCAAATTAGGGTGATGCAAAAATGAGTACACCCCACTGAAAGTCTCTGAAGCAAAGCTAAATTTTAGACTACAAATGTACAAGAATTCAACCACAGGTGAGTCTAATTATTCATTACACAGGTGTCCAGCAGACAGTTGACTATAAAAGGGTGTTAAAACCCCTTCCCATTTCATGCTGTCAGCAATGGCATCACATGGAAGAGAAATGTCACAAGACCTGAGAAAGAAAATAATTTCTTTACACCAGAAAGGTGAAGGCTACAAGAAGATCAGCAAAGCTTTACTTATCAGTCAGAATACTGTAGCAAAAGTGGTACAAAAATTTTAAAAAGATGGAACTGCAACCATTTCACAGAGACGTCCAGGTCATCCATGAAAGTCAACACCTCGACAGGAGCGTCTTCTGATGAGAAGGGTTGAAGAAAATCTGCATGCAAGTTCACTGCAGTTATCTAAAGAACTAGAAAGCCAAACTGGGGTGACTATTTCCCATGACCCAATACGGCGTACACTGCAGAGGAATGGCATGCATGGGTGCCGTCCACAAAAGAAGCCTCTCCTAAAGCCCAGGCACAAAAAAGCCCACCTAGAGTTTGCCAGGGCCCATGCTGACAAAGATGAAGACTACTGGGACTCTATACTCTGGAGTGATGAGACCAAGATAAATGTTTTTGGAACTGATGGCTTCAAAACTGTATGGCGTCGCAAAGGTGAGGAATATAAAGAAAAATGCATGGTGCCTACAGTGAAACATGGTGGTGGCAGTGTCCTTATGTGGGGCTGCATGAGTGCTGCTGGTGTCAGGAGCTGCATTTCATTGATGGCATCATGAATTCACAGAAGTACTGCTCTATACTGAAACCATCACTCCGTGCCCTTGGTCGTCGTGCACTTTTCCAACATGACAATGATCCTAAACACACATCTAAGGCCACTGTTGGATTTCTGAAGAAGAACAAGGTGAAAGTGATTCAGTGGCTCCTGATCTGAACCCAATCCAACACCTGTGGGGAATTCTAAAGAGACAAGTTGAGCATCACTCTCCATCCTCTCTAAAAGAGGTCATTCTTGAAGAATGGAAAAAGATAGATGTTGCAAAATGTTGCCAACTTGTTCATTCCATGCCTAGAAGACTTGGTGCTGTCATTAAAAATCATGGAGGCCGTACAACCCAGATAGCAAAATTGATATGGCCCAGATCTGGCGCAAATTTGTCACTTTCCTTTGGCCCACTTTTGGCAGGAATGATGGCACTTGGGCGGTCCGCTCCTGTTTTCCAGATTTGGACCACAAGCAAGCCACAATAATGCCGCATGTCAGCCATGAACAAAACAAATGAAGCAGAACTGGCCCACATCTGGGCAACAGTTCATTTTGATTCTGGCCCAGATCCAACAACCTTGCTGTTGCCCAGATGTGGGCCAGTTCTGCTATATTCGTTTTGGTTATGGCTGACATGCAGCATTGGTATGGCTTGCTTGTGGCCCAGATCTGGCGCAAGTTTGACACTTTTCTTTTGGCTGACTTTTGGCAGGAATGATGGCACTTGGGCGGTCCGCTCCTGTTTTCCAGATTTGGACCACAAGCAAGCCACAATAATGCCGCATGTCAGCCATAAACAAAACGAATGAAGCAGAACTGGCCCACATCTGGGCAACAGTTCATTTTGATTCTGGCCCAGATCCAACAACCTTGCTGTTGCCCAGATGTGAGCCAGTTCTGCTATATTCGTTTTGGTTATGGCTGACATGCAGCATTGGTATGGCTTGCTTGTGGCCCAGATCTGGCGCAAGTTTGACACTTTTCATTTGGCTGACTTTTGGCAGGAATGATGGCACTTGGGCGGTCCGCTCCCGTTTTCCAGATTAGGGCCACAAGCAAGCCACAGTAATGCCGCATGTCAGCCTTAAACAAAACGAATGAAGCAGAACTGGCCCACATCTGGGCAACAGTTCATTTTGATTCTGGCCCAGATCCAACAACCTTGCTGTTGCCCAGATGTGAGCCAGTTCTGCTATATTCGTTTTGGTTATGGCTGACATGCGGCATTGGTATGGCTTGCTTGTGGCCCAGATCTGGTGCAAGTTTGACACTTTTCATTTGGCTGACTTTTGGCAGGAATGATGGCACTTGGGCGGTCCGCTCCCGTTTTCCAGATTAGGGCCACAAGCAAGCCACAGTAATGCCGCATGTCAGCCATAAACAAAACGAATGAAGCAGAACTGGCCCACATCTGGGCAACAGTTCATTTTGATTGTGACCCAGATCCAACAACCTTGCTGTTGCCCAGATGTGGGCCAGTTCTGCTATATTCGTTTTGGTTATGGCTGACATGCGGCATTGGTATGGCTTGCTTGTGGCCCAGATCTGGCGCAAGTTTGACACTTTTCATTTGGCTGACTTTTGGCAGGAATGATGGCACTTGGGCGGTCCGCTCCCGTTTTCCAGATTAGGGCCACAAGCAAGCCACAGTAATGCCGCATGTTAGCCATAAACAAAACGAATGAAGCAGAACTGGCCCACATCTGGGCAACAGTTCATTTGAATTCTGGCCCAGATCCATCACCTTGCTGTTACCCAGATGTGGGCCAATTCTGCTTTATTCGATTAGTTTATGGCTGACAAGCGGCATTGGTATGGATTGCTTGTGGCCCAAATCTGGCCAACAGGAGTGGACCGCCCAAGTGCCATCATTCCATGCGGTATGTGGGCCAGAGCGAGGTTTTGGATCTGGGCCAGAATTAAAATGAACTGTTGCCCAGATGTGCGCCAGTTCTGCTTCATTTGTTTTGTTCATGGCTGACATGCGGCATAACTGTGGCTTGCTTGTGGCCCTAATCTGGCAAACAGGAGCGGACCGCCCAAGTGCCATTATTCCTGCCAAATGTGAGCCACATGAAAGTGTCAAGTGTGCAACAGATCCAACCCCTTTGCTCTGGCCCACATACCACATGGAATGATGGCACTTAGGCGGACCACTCCTGTTGGCCAGATTTGGGCCACAAGCAAGCCATACCAATGCCGCATGTCAGCCATAAGCAATACAAATAAAGCATAACTGGCCCTAATCTGGGCAACAGTTCATTTTAATTCTGGCCCAGATCCAACACCTCGCTCTGGCCCACATACTGCGTTGAATGATGGCATGATGAGCGGTCCACTCCTGTTTGAAAGATCTGGGCCACAATAAAGCCACAATCATACCACACGTAAGCCAATAACAAACCAAATAATAAACCAGAACTGACACTAATGTGGGCCACAGTATATTTTTATTTTAACCCTAGTGGATTAAAATAAAAATCCTCATGTGGCCCACATGCTGCCTAGAATGGTGACATTTTGACAACGCATTACTGTTTACCAGATCAGGCTATTTCAAAAGTCAAGTCACCTTTAATTTAACACTTTATAGACTGTTTCAAAGCAGCTTTACAGGTATAAACAGGAGAATGATTCAATTATTCCAGTTCAATTCTGCTGTAAAGCAGCTCTAAAAGAAATAGTGTCATTGTTCAGCTGAAGTCAGTATGTTTTAATTCAGTTCTGTTCAATAGCTGTATAAAGTTAATCAATTATGAAATCAGTTCAATTTGTTATAAAGCAGCTCTGCAAAAAACAGTGATGTCATCGTCCAGCTCAGTTCAGTTCTCATATGATAGTGTCAGTGCAATCAAATCAATATTATTGCTGAATATTAAGTGTCCCAAACTTAGCAAGCCAAAGGCAACAGGGGTAAGGAACCCAAAATCCATCAGGTTACAAAAATGGAGAAGAAAAAAAAACCTTGGGAGAAACCAGGCTCAGTCAGGGACCAGTTCTCCTCTGGCCAATGAACGAATATGGTGTGATGTGATTCAGGCAGCAACACAAGTCAGATTGTGGATTGGTATAATCTAGAATATTTCATATGGTTCCATCAGTTTGAAGATCAAGATACAACACGCCGGCATAGAGTTGAAGCTAGCCGTAGGGGTCTGTGCAGAGGACTTGTCTGGTTCTTGTGGTCTTTGCTGAGGATCTTTGCCGATGGCTGTCAACGAAGTTCTCACAGGGGATCTGTCTGGCTTGTCTAGTTGACATGGTCTTCGTTGACATTTAGGCTTGCGTCGTGGTCATGCCAAGATGCAGGTCCACCATCTGATCTGGATTTGGAGGGGATCCAGCTGACTATGGTAACCTCGGGATAAGGAAGAGACAGACAAAATGTTGACTGAGTTTTGAACTCACACCAAAACTCCCATTATAATCAACAAACCTCTTATTTACATTGTGTTTGCACTGTTAGTTATGATGAACGTATTTGTTAGTGAGCAGAATTCGAGTTTCAATGATGAGATCACTGCTTACATACACTCAACATGACTGTGATCAGCTACAATGCTCATTCAAAGTTGCAACCTTTCATGCCACTATCTAAATATAATGCAATAGATCTAAATGTAATGTTATAGTCAAGTTTTTAATAATACATATTATTATGTAATAATGTCACAGTTAATCTCTAAAATAAAAACAACATAAAGAAACAACATAAAGAGTATATTTTAAATACTTTTTAATGGCATGTTTTTATGAAATAAGGACAGTCTCACTGAAACTAAAGCCACGTTCGTGCACCGTCTGCATGACATAATGTTCGTCATCTGGAGGGCTCACGGACGTCTGCATACCTCGTCCATGTGCAGGCCAAATTTCAAGACTGTGTGGTGGATGGTGGATGCACTATTTTTATTCTCTGATCCTACCCAGCGAAGTCCCGTTGATGGCACGATTCGTGAATTAAATTGTACTGCATGTGTTGAACTCGGTCATCCACGCACATCTGTAGTTGAGTATACTTTGAAAGATGCGCAGACAAGACTGCATGTGAGATGCGTCTGGCCGCGGAAAGTGAAGTATACCCGGGTCTTAATACAGCTACTGATGTCCACTTTCTCACAACTCATTTACTTTTCAATTAAGACTTCATTTCAAGACGTCATAAAATCAAAATTGACCTTACTTACTTTGTTAGTGCATATTACTAGTCTTGTGGTGAACAATTAATCCGTGCAAGTTAATACACCGAAAAAAATTGTTTGTCGTGGTAATCTTTAATCAAAATCTGAAATGTTACTTCTGGTCTGAAATGGTGTTCCTTCTCTGATAAAATAAAACCACTCCCCCCCCAACCCTTAGTCTGCTATGAGCGAGAGACGGAGAGGAGGAGCGTTAAATTAAAACTCTGCCCTCTATTCAATATTCTGTTTCGCTTGGAAATATGTCACAACACTGGAGAAAAGACGTTTGCACTTCCGGTTCACGGGGACTTTAACTCATTTAAGGCTGCTCCATTGGTGATATTTAACAAAACTGACATTTTTGACATTATCGTGTGTGTTATTGTTTCTTCAAGCATGACAGAGAACTCGATACTGGTGGGCCGTCCATGCTCACTATACTGGTGCATGTCTTTCTGTGCGTCGTGTGTGTGACAGGACATTCACAGACAGTGCGTTCTCTTTTTCTCTTTTGGTGCGCTTAAATGGTTTAAAAGCATTCGCAGAAATAAGAGCGTAATCATATATTGTAATGCTAGCCAAAGGATGAAACAAACAAAACAAAAAAAACATATGCTGCATTAACTGTGTTAAATATTTTAATGCGTTAAACTGGAAAAAGCACTAAGTATTTCAGTTGATTTATTCTTTCCAAGCTGATTTGTGGCACATGGAGAGGCAACAGCAATACAGCTATTTGATTTGCGCTCATTTCATTCATAGAGTTTACATTTATTCACTTAACACACTCATTATTGCACAGTGATTTTGGAGGATTAAATATAATATCATTATATCATTATCCAGCAAACACGAGGAGTAACTGTGTGCTGTGTGTAACTGTGGACACCCACGAACCGTACCCGAGTCCGCTTAAAAAGGGTGGTCTGGGGTGCGGTTCAAGTGAACTCAGGTACAGTTCGCTTCTGATATAAATGCAAACGCACCAAGCTGCGGAAGTGAACCGCTATTAATGCCGTATTATTTGATAAAAATGTGTGTTTGTGTGTGTGTTTCACTCACTTTCCCGACGAGCGTGACTGACGTGCTGCAAACAGAGAGCTGTAGCATAACTTTTCTCATTTCTGCTCGCCTTCAGCATTCTACATTCGTGGGAGATAGATGCAAGTTCCGTTATGAACAAAACCTACGGTTCAAAAACAAAAATGGTGAGGAGAGCAACGTTATGCATTTTGCCGACTTCTCCTGTGCCATCGTTATTAAGCAACGTAGTCAACAGCTGCTGGTTTGATGACGAAAACGAACCGTGGTTCGGACCCAAATAATATAATGTGAACACAGTCCAGTGGCCGCAGGGAGAGGGGAGAGCAATTGAACTCGCGTTCGGACCAGGCAATCGAACCAAGTGTGAAAGCACCCTTAGATGCATTTTAAAAACCAACCTGTTTAACACGAAATACTATTCTTCTCATTTGTTTTACTATATTTATGGTCCACAAAATAAATAAAGGAATAAATTAAGACAGTTAGGATAGCCTACCGTTATCAGCATGTTATGCTGAAATTTGTCTCTTGAGAATAGTTTGCACTTTGCTTTTTGTGTGATATACATTAGCTCACTTTCTGGCTCACACGGTGTATTTGACCAATTAGACGCGCAAACAGAGGCTTCAATGCTTGTCCGTCTTACACTCAGAGTATGCGCATAGAAACATCCTGCCAGTATTTAATTTTATTTTTAATATCAACCACGTCCTGCTCTTTACTTTCTCATTCATTCATGTTTCTTTATTAATAATGCCAATAGCCCTGCCCACTGAAAGCTGCGTGGACTGTCACACAAATACGAATATGACACATTTATAGGACATAAAGGTCTATGCAGTAAACGAAAGTAACTGGTGAAATGTTTCGAAATGTCCCTTGGCACAGCAGAGCACCAGTTTTAATAAAAGGATATGTTTAAGTTCAGCCACTATTTTACATACTTTAACATTTTCGCAGATGTTCAAGAAATTCTTTTCGCCGATACTACAAACAAGCCGCAGCCGCATGAATCTGATGAGTTCAGGAGCTCTTGTTTACCATAGAAACGGTGCGGTGATGGCGGTGATGGCCTCAACATCGCGGTAGGCATCTCATTACTGTGGTATTGCGGTTATCGTAGCTCTAATTCAAGCATTCAACATCCTCGTAGTATAATACAAATTAATACACAGCAAAATAGACAGTGTAACTGACTTACAGGTTTCTTAGACAGTCCATCTTCATTCCTCTTTTTCTCTTCTTACTCTGTCTCACATGCAAGTTGAAGTCATCTTTTGATGCAGGATTCTTCTTAATCTGTTGCTGTGAGCCTGATGTTTCTGACAAGTAATAAAACTAGTTAGTGCAGTATAATGTACAATGAATACATAGATGAATGTCCAATTGAATTATAGTCATAATTTTATTTTACTGTTATGCCATAATAAAGCATAAGTAAAAACACTTGTCTACAGTACCGTGCTGAACCGACTGCAGGTTGGGAAACAGTGAGTGAAAGGGAATTCATGCTGGTCAATGCTGGTTTTTACAGCAGGAGGATCTACATTGAGGAGACAGACAATGTATCACTTCAGTATTATTGACCACTGGATTTACAGTTTAACTGGGCTACATGGGACTTAACTGTATATCATGTTACTTAAGTAAAACCAAACTAACGTTAACTGAATGTATGCCGTCACGTGACGTGAATGAACGAAAGAGACTCGGTTCAAAAGACTCGGAGGTGAACTAATCAACGTTATTCACGAGATATTACATAAAATAGTTAAAAACAATGAACTAATCAGTCTTGATCTACTGGCCGTATCATAAGAAAAATGTAAACAGCGCGAACATAGCAAATTACTATGTCCGGTCACTTAATCATTGTAGCCTACACAAACTACAAATCTTCTACATAAACATTCATATTTTTTTTTAAATAAAATCCTGAAAATCCAGAGATAGCAAAAGTTGAAATGACTAAGTAACTTAAATTCAAATAGCCTTACCTATGTGTTTGCTTGCTAACGATTTAAGTAATCATTAGCTAACTTTAATATCACATAAATACTCCAATCAAATATAACGAAGCAATCGCCAACAACATAAAAACATTGTTTAAATCCATTATTTTTTATGAAGTCTTACCTTGACTTTACTTTGTGCAGTTTTCAACCGTCAATTCTCCAGCCGATCCTCTCTGCTGTTTAGGCGCCTTTTCCGCGCGCCTACTTTTAAATTTAAAGGGCCGGAAATAGGAATTCGAACCAGTTTGAATTCTATTAAATAATGATCTCTAATAAAGTTAGCTGAAGCCTATAACATGATAATAATAATGAAATAAAAATACAAAATGTTTGAAAAGTTAATAGCCTAATATCAAATCAAATAATATCAAAAAACAATGTTCTCATTGCAGTTTTATGCTGTGCTGATTTACCCATTCATAATTTAATTTATCAATTAATAATATGACAGGCTATTTTTACTAATAAAAAAGTCATTTATAAATCTAAATGTCAATATTCAGTTAAAATGTAAGACAAAATAAATATTTTTATTAATGTTTGTTTTGTAATGTTTTATTTATTAGTTTATTCATTCATTCATTTATGTACTTATTACAATATCAGGGTCACTTAAGCAGTTTATAAAATGACACTGCCTGCTTACATTGTTAATCCTGCATTTAATTCAACCAATCATATTTGAGTGACAAGTTTACAGTTTATGTCAAGTTTATGCATACAACCAGGGTTTTGTGCCGGTTATCATTTACTTTAAGGATAATGGGTTGGGTTAGGTTTAGGGTAGCATTAGGACTAACTTGTCCTTGGGATATTGTTACAAGTTCAACAAAACATGGACAGTGGAATATGTTCTGCTTGAAACCATGGCAAAGATTTTAACATACAGCAGCTCAAAATGTCACTCTACTAAATATATGTTCCAAGACCATAGTTCACTAATTTTAACTATGTTGTACACATTTCTCAATCAGACAATTTACTTACAGTACATGTACAGCATAACTGACTGTAAGAGCTGTAATAGTGCACATCTGTGTTTCTGCTCTACAGTACAGACACACATACATGCTGTGTTTTCATGTTTTATGGGGACCATGCAGAGACATAATGGTTTTTATACTGTACAAACTGCATAACCTATCCCTCTACATTAAACCTACCCATCACAGAAAACTTTCTACAATTTACATTTTCCAAAAACATCATTTATTATTACCCCCTTCCCCATTTATTGTACATCCCCCCTCCCCTAGCCCTAAACCTACCCACCACACACAACTTTCTGCATGTTTTGAATTAAAAAAAGAAAAAGGTTTTGTATGTTTTTAACCCATTTGGTTGTAATGCAAATGTCATTATAGATATTTGTGTCCTCACAAACCACATATACCTGTACACACAAACACACCAATAAAGTTATGTTAAAAAAACCTGAAATATCTGCCTTCTCCAGATTAGCCTGTACAATTAAGTGTTGCATCCTACATCAAATATCCCTGAAAAGTATTAATGATATATTTTCAGCTCCATTTTTAGCTATACATTTAAATTAACCAGTTTTAAAAGGTGCTCCATACAAAGCCAGAAGTAGCCTAGTTTTTTTATGATATTTAGAGCATATTTGCTGTGTCAACTGTACCAAATATTTACCAACATTGGACCTAATTGTTATGAACTATTAACATGCTTACTGTTCCATTTTGAGCTTACACCCTGGTTGGCCAGTGCTGACTGTGCCATACATATGCCAAATATGGTCCAAAGTTGGAGTAATGGAGTACAGTTGGAGTTCACATTCAGAATCGCCAGTGATTACACTCTGTCATCTTTGCCAAAACTGGTCCAGATATGTTTTAAGATATCTGGGCCACATTTGCTGCATTATATGTGGGCCAGTTTAGGCTTACATCCTGGTTAGCCAGTGCTGACTGTGCCGTACATTAGCCAAATGTGGTCCAAAGTTGAAATAATGTATCTGGGCCATATTTGTTATGCCATCTGTGGGCCACTTTAGGTTCACATTCAGAATTGCCAGTGACTACTGTCCCACAATTTTGCCAAAACTGGCCCAGATAAGATTAAAGATAACTGGGCCACATTTGCTGCATTATATGTGGGCCAGTTTAGGCTTACATCCTGGTTAGCCAGTGCTGACTGTGCCGTACATTAGCCAAATGTGGTCCAAAGTTGAAATAATGTATCTGGGCCATATTTATTATGCCATTTGTGGGCCACTTAAGGTTCACATTCAGATTTCCCAGTTATTACTGTCCCACAATTTAGCCAAAACTGGCCCAGATATGTTTTAAGATAACTGGGCCACATTTGCTGCATTATATGTGGGCCAGTTTAGGCTTACATCCTGGTTAGCCAGTGCTGACTGTGCCGTACATTAGCCAAATGTGGTCCAAAGTTGAAATAATGTATCTGGCCCATAGTTGTTATGCCATTTGTGGCCCACTTTAGGTTCACATTCAGAATCGTCAGTGATTACACTCCGTAATCTTTGCCAAAACTGGCCCAGATATGTTTTAAGAATAACTGGGCCACATTTGCTGCATTATATGTGGGCCAGTTTAGGCTTACACTCTGGTTAGCCAGTGCTGACTGTGCCGTACATTAACCAAATGTGGTCCAAAGTTGAAGTAATGTATCTGGCCCATAGTTGTTATGCCATTTGTGGGCCACTTTAGGTTCACATTCAGAATCGCCAGTGATTACACTCCGTCATCTTTGCCAAAACTGGCCCAGATATGTTTTAAGCTAACTGGGCCACATTTGCTGCATTATATGGGGGCCAGTTTAGGCTTACATCCTGGTTAGCCAGTGCTGACTGTGCCGTACATTAGCCAAATGTGGTCCAAAGTTGAAATAATGTATCTGGCCTGTAGCGTATGCACACGTATCAGGATAATCAATAAACTTTGGAGTTTCCAGAACGCTTTTAACCTGATGAACTTTGTTTCTTAATCACTAAATCGGCTCCGAACTGTCTACTAAAGATGAGCCCACTTGACACCTTTGTGGCCCTCCGAGTTAACACAGCAGGCCCAATTTCCTTGCTCTTAGGACATCAAAGGGGCCCCTCATGTGGACTACGGGCCAGATCCACATTCCAGCACCCACACACACTGGCACACACAAAAACACACACACACAGACACACATACAGAAACACACAAACATACACTTTTAACTGCATATATATATATATATATATATATATATAGCACCACTATGCTGAAATATATATTTCATATATTTTAGGGCGTATGCATGTTTCCTAGTGTTTAAATGAGTGTATTTGTGCTAGTGTGCATTTTAATGATATAATTTTGTCTGTAAACCATAACTTCTCTCCTATGCCTTTCTGACCTATCGAGTTTGATCTCGTTTCAAAGCTCCGGACTCGAGCTATTCATTGAGACATGTCACCAAACGGACAAATGTATTTTTCTATGTGTTTAATGATACTGTGAAGAACACACTCCGTTTGGAGATCTGATCTGGTAGTCATAAATCATTGGATTAAGTCGTGAGGCCAAACAATGGGAAAGCTTTCCCGCCAACTTTGCACCCATGTTATTGGCTACCCCACCTCAAGGAGGTGTGTCGGCTTATCTGTCATAAAAGCAAAGACGCACAATTTCTTGTGCGTTCTCTCCCGGTGACCTCCCGATCGTCTCGTGCACGTCTCCCCGGACGCCTCAGGTGACCGCGCTTCCCAACCACGCGCGCAGCTCGGGAGGACCACTTCCTTTCTCTCTCTCTCTCTTCGGTTAAGTTACTTAAGTTTAAACCTCTTTTGAAAACCCCGCCGGAGAAACCCTCTCGGAAAGGACCAAGCCAAGCGCGTTGAAACTGCTACTCACGGACTTGAACCAATAAGCAAGTATTATCATTTACCTTAAATTTGTCTAAACTGATTTCTGTGCTGGCTCTCTCAAAAGGGTTTAACTGTGTAATTTGCCATTCTTTGATCATCTTTCTTTCCCTGTCTTTTCTTCATTTTCATTCTCGTGTATATATATGTGTATTCTTGTATATATATTTAGATGTATAACCTCTGTATTCGTAGTTTGCATATATTAAAACGTTATTCACGCTCGATTGTTCTGTTTGTTCTTTCAGCTGAAAACCAAGTCACTTTAACGTTTTCGATCGCTTTATGCTTTGATGTTATAATAGCAAGTTATTTTCATGGCCAGATAATAACTCTGTTTATAATATTCTGTGAGGGACTTAGTTTACTGGACAAACGAACAGTTTCTCTAAATAATTATTAAACCAGAACTAATCATATATGTAATTGATTATAATTCGTTGTAATTGATTCACAATATATGGTTTAATTCCCCGTTGGGTCGATATATGAATCATAATTTATTCATAACCTTATGAATTATTATATTCATATTTCATCCATACATTTATTAATAACCGCTACACATTCGTTACATATATTATTTGGTGGAGGATGCGGGCAACGTTTTAAACTTGGTTTTCGGTAAAAGAGCAATGTAGAATAATTTTGTATGATTTAACTTACATGCGCGCTTTATTCAGTGAGAAGACGCACGGGTCCTCACTACGCACCGTTAACAAGCTGCTGTTTGTGTCTAGAAACACTGCAGGCATAGCCTTGGTTGACCGTGAAATACACTGCAGTCCATTGATATTTCAAGCTCGTATCTGTGAAGGACGACAATCTTTGCAGTAAGTTACAGTTTTGAATATTAATTTCCGCTTGAATAAACGAATTGAATCGTGTTCAGCGAGTTTAGAGGGTCGTGGCGAGATTCCTGCGATCACTCTTTCGAGGCCTCATTATATTTGCCACTATTAATCTGAATTAATTGTGTCGTCCAAATAATTCACAATAGTTGGCGCTCCTGGGTTACGTCGTCTGGCCTAGCTACCCAAACCACGTGATCCAATACAGATCTAATCGGAAAAGCAGTCCGTCTGATTTATCGATTGGTGTGTAATAATTTGGAGCTCGTATCAGCATTCTGATCCAATGTTGATTAGTAACAGCGGCGAAGCAATCCCGCAAAAGTTACATATTCGCGTGCATTAAAGTTTGCACCAAAGGGACTGATTCCCAGAGTTGTGTACCCGTGAGTAAAACGGTACACATATATTTATGAAAGAATCCGCTGAGGTTCTATAGTTGTAATCGTGACCGTGCAGTTAAAACAGCGTAAGGGTCAGAAACCCACAAGCGCGCTCGTTTTTGTATCACGAATTAAGGAAGGGGGATGCAGTAACTCTGACCAGACGCCAGAGGGCAGTCTACTCAGGTGTGGCACCCCTCCCTACTTATTGGTTGTGTGGACTCATTGACGCCACCGCGTGGACGTTCTGAGTCAAAGCCGCTCCATGCTTTGAACTGAAATTATCTCCAAATTATCTTTTGCTTCTCTATACTGCGGGGAGTTGTAAAAGTAATTTGCTTTTGGTGGTTATGCTTTCCAATCATTGTTGGAATGTGGTTTACTGATTTAAATTTAATTTAAACACGTTTAAATCTTTAATTTAAATTAAGTTTCCCCTCCAACAAGAGAAGTCACTTTCTGAGAGTGCGCCCCCTGGTGGACACTGCCAGATAAGTCAATTCTCTTTTCCTTGCATTCTTTTCCTGTATTCACAGATCTACTCTATCTTATTTTATTTTAGTTTATTTATTTTATTTTTATTCTACTTTGTTTTATTTCATCTATTCCCTTTTTGTCTTTTCTCTCTCTTTCTCTCAAGTTATTTCTTTAGTTTTACTTTGGAAATTCATTCCCCTTTATTACTTAATGTTTTATTTCATTCACTCTTAGTTCTGGGTCCTGTTGTTATTGGCTGGCAATAACATTCACGCACACCCAAGCCTCCCTTATTTCATACACTCATTTTGAATTTAATTAAATAACGTTTAATTGAATTTTAAAATTAAGTGGTGTCAATCAGTTGGCATTTTGCTCATCAACAAGCAATTCTCTTTAGGGAATCTGCAAATAGGGAAGGCTTTCTCCTTTCTTTCTCCCATTCTGTTATTCTATGCACTCATTTAAATTTAATTGAACAGAGTTTAATTCAAATTTGAATCAAGTGCATCTGATTTGTTTTTGTTTTATTTTATTTTTACTTTTGTTCTGCTTCTAGCTAGTTCATTTTAGACCCCTATTCTTTTATCCTACACACTTAATTATTTAAATTCTATTTAAACAAGATTTAAATTGAGATTTAAATTTACAATTAAGTCGTGTTTACCTGACTGTTTGTGCACTTGCAGAGAAGGCCCTTCACCGCCTGGTGGTGAGTTGACGGTTGCTCCAGTGAGTTCCAGTGAGTGGAGCTACCTGGCCTGGCGCTTCTTGCACTGACTGTGTGTGAATCGGAGACATTCTGACCTCGTATCACGGGCAACACGCAAGGACATCAGCAAGTTGTGTATCAGGTACAGGGAGGCAACGAGCCAGATTGACAACAAACGGCAGTTTTGTTTAATTTCCCGGCTCAGGCTTCTGCACGACAGAACCGCCCGTTTTGGAGTAACTGCCCGTAAAGGGGACAGACTCTGAGTTCAGGGAAAACTCAATCTTGACCGGTCACGCTGGCCGTTGGCGCAAGTACCTTACCGAAGTGCACAATTGTGCTGGTGTTCCCTGTTTGAGAGGTTGCACCGTGTTACAAAGGGGACAGGTGGCCACGGACACCGCAGTAGAGTGTTTGAACGTCGAGGAAAGGTTGCCTGCCATTGAGTTCTTATCTGAGCACCCACAATTCACCCAGGCCTAAATTAGTGACATACAGTCATTTCACCTAATTGAAAGCCACAGAATATTACATATTCTTCAATTACTCAGGTGCGGGCCAACCCTTATGCTCTCGATCCATACCATCCCTCTAGGTTTTATGACGCAACAGTGCACTCGCCTGACACCGTCATAAACCCAGCTGGAATAGGAAGTTTAAGTTTCACTTCTCCCCTCTAGGCCTTCTGTTTTAGTTTATTGCTATTCTATTTTTATTCCTTTCTATTTGTTTACTGCTCTATTTCTCATTTAATTGCATCCACCCTGTTCTGTTTTGCTTCTCTACTGTGTTTGTTTCTTTCAGTTCATGTAAAAGCAGAGCCTGTGAGAGCCATCACGGAAAACTGAGTAATAGATAGATGACCGAGCAGTGAGAGTCATCAAAGGACTCTTAGGGCTACCGCCTGTCAAAATCTTTATTCAAATCCGGCACTCACCCACACAAATTGACCCGCGTGGTCCTTTTGGCTATCGACAATTAAGTGTCTAGCCTACATTCCACTAACTGTCTGCACCAGTTAACTGGAACCAAACCAAAGAATTATATAATCATGCATTATTATAAGTCGTTAGCCCTGCGCGTGCTTGCATTGGTTCTGTTTGTGCTGTCTTTCTCTCGCCAACAGCAAGCTAACGTGTTCAGAGCAGCCAGCCCCAGCACCCATGGGGACGGACTCAAGACCGGGTTGGGCTCCCTGACCAGCACGATCCTGCCCAACGACGCTGTGGATCCCCAGCACCTAAGCAACGAGCAGCTGGACGACAACCTGAATCGACTAATGGCCCACGATCCAATGCCGAGCTACAAAGAGTGGGCGAGAGTCATCCGAGCCATCGCCCACAACCTCAAGCTCCAGGCGGAGGACGCCCGGAGGAATCAGGCCCAGATTCATCGTCACCACGATCAGCGACTCGTCGAGACCCAGGACCAGCGTTGGACAGCGGACGAATCCAAACCCGAGCTGCAGGAGGAGCTGCAAAGACTTCAAAAAGCCCTTGCAGAGCTCCACCTGGAGGTGGAGCGTAGAAAACTGACTGGAAAACTCCAACACAGCGAAGCTCCCCTAGCCAAAGCAGAAACTAAGCTGAAAGACAGACACACTAAAGCCCTGACCTGTGAAAATCATCTCAAACAGGCCCAGAAAGGAGTTATGGCTCCGAAACAACAAAGAGACTATGTGAATGAACTTGACACTGGTTACAGAGTACTGAAAAGTGGCATGGGAGGGGAAACACACATCACCGAGTTTCCCCTAACCAGTCAAGAAGCCCTAATTCCAAATGGGGTTAAAAGTCCACTGCCCAAAACGTCCAACGGCCAAGAACCTTCGCCAGCAGCTGTCACATCCAACTGCCAGCACCTGCGACAGGTTCTGATCCAAAAGCTTTCTGACCCTGCATCAGATCAAGGGCTCCCTGCTGCCATGGACCTAAAACGGGGCAGACTAAAAAACCCATACACTTTCTACAGCCGAATGCAAAGAGGGTACTACGGAGCACGTAACCAGCCAGCAACGGAGGAAGATTTCATCTTCAACCCTCTGCTTCTCCGAGAGCTGCACCCTGCGGTGAGTGATCATCTGGCAGCCTTGGCCTGCTCAAGCAGCATGTCTATTCAGCAGCCGCGAGACTTGGTCGACGAAGCTCAAGCCAAGCAGAGAACTGCGTCTAAAAAGACTGTAGAAAATCCAACCAGTTACCCAGACTCCGATCACTGCCCAGAAACCTGTCCTCACCTTTTTGAAAGACTGAGAAATGAAGCTGAAAGACAAAGCCAGACTCTCAAGTCACAAAGATGTGAGCTGAATGTGCAGTCGCACAGTCCAAATGAGGTCCACCTTGAACACACAGCTCCCATGCACCACACCATTGGTCGAGTGAACCTGGTACCTCCTGTGTGCGTAGCGCAAATGGACACGTTTCCCTGGTTCACCCACAAAGACCTGCTAGACTGTTTTGAGCCCTTATTGAACGCCAGACCGCTGAAAACCTGGGCTCAAGTGTGTGAACTTCTGCCTTCCCAGTCACCCAGACCACCTGAGCCAGACGGTCAGGTCACAGAGGTCGCGGGAAATCTCCCAGCTAACCGCGGGAACCCTGTCTCAGAGCACAGTTCAAGGTCGCCACCCGGCGTACTTCAACTCACCATAGACTGTAACTCTCTCTGCTCCAAGGTCACGACAGACTCACAGCTGAATGATGTAACTACAACAGACATTATTCTCACACTATGGGCAGACAACTCAGCCTTCAGCCACACGCTGTTAAGTGCTCTCATTGAAGGAACACCGGACCTCCCATTTGTCAACATGCAAATACGCTTCCCATTGGACTTTCGTCTGTCAACCATGATGACTGTCAAGGACATCTGCGTTGTGAACTTCAAATGGAACAACCGGCATTTAACCCATCACTTCCTGGTCCTTCCAGACCTCCTGATGCACTCTAATGCTCATACGGACAGTGCAAATGAGTTGTTGTGGGCCCCAATGACTGTACAGCTTCCTGTTGTTCCTGTCAACACTGCCAACTTCCTGTCAGGCCAGACCACCCAAGAGGTCTGCCTCCTGATCCACATACAGGAAACTGTAGTACCACCTTACACCAAAGGGGGTGCTGTTTGGCTCCACACACAGGAAACTGTAGTACCACCTTACACCAAAGGGGGTGCTGTTTGGCTCCACACACAGGAAACGGTAGTACCACCTTACACCAAAGGGGGTGCTGGTTGGCTCAACAGGCAATGTGGTCAAACCCTAAGCCACATGCTGGGCTCCTTCACACTGTCACCTGAAGGCGTGGAACTTGGACTTGCTCTAAAAGCCACACCGCTAACTGAAGTGTCACCCTACGTAGTTCACAGCTGGCTCAACGAATGCATGGTCACAGACATCAGCATTCCCAAAGCCCACCATCTAGAATGGATAATGGACCACGGCCCCTATGACTTTGAACGCAAGTTAACAGTCATTAACTTAATACCAGCTGCCATGGTCCCAGAAGGAAGCTTAAGCAACACAAGTTTCACAGCATCCTTCAAGAGCATCTCCATCACTTCCATCAAACTGGTACCCACAGAACAGGTGCACAGAACGGAGCTGATGGAGGACAAACACCTTGCAGTACCCACAGTCGCTAACCAGCCTGCCTGTGAAACTCAGGAAAGCGCTGCACCTCGGACAGCCAACCTGACAGCTTACACCACAACAGAGGAGCCCTTCCCAAGGTTTGAGCCTAAAGGCCAACAGATCCAGAAAGATGCAAGTGCGCTAAAGAATGATGCAGACTGTCGAAGACTCAGAAACGTCTTGCACAAATTCAAAGTGACATTTGACAAAGACCTTTTATGCTGTGGTCTCACTAAACTTCACACAGTGCATAGTGCAACACACCCAAATGCTCCTCCCACCTTAATCAGGCAGTACGAAGGTCACATCGCCCCACATGAACCAGTACAGGAGGTTGTTCATTCAACAGAAGGAAAAGGTGTTATCTGCCCATGCAACAGCACCTATTCAGTCCCTACCTGGTCCATTGTCAAACCAGACAGCAAGTGGCGACCCACCAGCGACTTCAGGAGGCTGAACCAGCAGGTGCCACTGCCACAACGTGCCAGAAAGCACAAGTCTGCACGGAGCGGAGATTCAGCTGCCTGTCAAAACTGCTATAACAGCACACCAGCGTTGACACTTGAGATACTGGTACCCCAACAACAGCGACCAGCCTGTCACAGATACCTCAAAGAGAATGCGTGCCAAGGAATGCCCACGGCCTACGTCGATGGACGTTCCTACAACCATGAGGGCATCTTACAGGCAAGTGCAGGGGCACGATGGTTAAACAACCAACCCTGCCAACCACAGAACAGCAGGTGGGGTCCCCAGTCATGTCAGTATGGTGAAGCAGCAGCGACCCTCAAAACCTTTCAAGTCTCCTCTGTCCATAACATCAGAGAACTCATGTGCACAGACTCACACTTTGCCAGACCTTGTTTCACATGCCATCTTCTGGGCTGGAAACAAACTGGTTTCAAGACTGAATGCAACAAGCAGGTGAAACATCAACACATGTTCCAGACACATGATCACCTCACCCAAGCACACGACATGATCGTTTACTGGGAAAAGGTGAAAAGATGCTTAAAGCAACCAGGGCGTGACAAAGGCGTGAACGACCAAATTAATGCCCTTGCCAAGACTGGCACCCTGCATGACAAGCTATGGTCACACCCACCCCATTCACCCACCCTTAGTGTGGCAACAACAACCCGCAGCCAGCGGACTGTTCCTGCAACATTTCCCGCCTCACTGCCACTGCCACTGACAACCAAACTTGCCAACACTTCCATGCAAAATGTTTTGTACCACCACTCAGACCCCTCCAACCTCCCGTTCCCGGCATCTGGTCCCACGGCGGCCCCTAGCAACAAACGACTGCACGAGACCGACCACATGCTGCGTGTGGGAATAAACTTTCTAAAGTATGTCCCTGATGTCCTCACAGCGCCAAAGCTTGTACTGCCACAGGGCCAAAAGGGGGGTGAACTGATATACAACCACGACACACCGTGTGCCAAACACCATGGCACCAGAACTATTTATGAGACTTTGGAACAAGTGGCGTACCGGCCCAGCATGCAGAAAGATGTGGCAGAGCACGCCAGAGGATGTCAAGTTTGCCGTCACGTCCAGACTGCAAACGAAAAGCACCGAGCTCCACTGCAAAACCGAGGAGTCACGTTTCCACGGTCAGTCGACCAGAAAGACTGGACGGTAAAACCCCCTCTTATGCTCATGGCCATCACAGACACCATACAGGAGTCAACTCCGGTGTTCCCCACGGAACTACTGATGGCACGGCAGGTGCCACTGCCGTTGCACCTGTACCAACCAGGAGACTTGAGTCTCATCACAGCCTGCTCCCCTCATCAGCATCGCAACAAGCTCCGCCTACAACTGAGAAAGCAACTCGCAACACAGAGCCAAACCCTGCAAACCACCTGCAAATCCCGGAAAGGTATTGTGGTGGTTCTCTATACTCACAGTTTCCTGCTGATCCAAACGGCGAACTCAAGGAAGCAACTGTTTACAGTCCTCCAGAATGACTTTGCCCAAAATCAGCTGGTTATAGCTCTGTTGACAGACCTGCTGCGAGAAATTAGCTTCTCTATGGACAGAGTGGCTATGAATAGGATCCCTCAGTATCCTACACAAAGTGTGCTGGACTTTGCTACTGGCAGACCCACCAAGACTGTTCCAGCCCACCTCACTGACTCCCTGGGTGCTGCCATCCTACTGCACGTCGACCCTGAGCAGAATGAGTTGGCTGTCCTTCTCAATCTACCCAGCGGTGAACGAGATAACCTCTCCAGACCCAAAGACAAGGTCAATATCAGGTGGTGGCAATGTAACACCCATGCCAAGAAACACACCTCAGATGTGGTAGCCCACCACAACAGCAACCCACGGCTGTGCCCGGCTCCCCACTTTAGCAGGTGTAGTTTCACCAAAGACTTTCAGTACTTCTGCCCAAACCAGCTCTTCCTCAGAAACCACACTGAAGGAATGGGCCGGTTGCAGCCCATTACCAGCAACACACGCTGCCCTGCCGAGGCCAAGCCTCGCGCCCCAGTCAGCAAAGCACAAGCCGAGATTGTGGGTGATCAACTGCTCGTCCACACCCCCACTCATGCTGCCACCCTAACCTACAATCAGCACAGCACCGCCACTCGTGTCAACCTGCCCAATCCAAGTAAGTGGATCCAGGTACCCCTGGGTTCCATCCTTTATCACAGCCATCTGGCAGTGCACTGTCTCTCAAGCAAAGAGGACCAGTCAGAACTGGAAATCCCATCTTCCCCCAGGGATCACAATCACACCTTAGATCCAGGAATGGAACTGAGGATTGACAAAGGGGGGTCCCAGCTAAGTGACAGTACTCCTATTGATGCAGCCCTCCAAGCACTCTCACGACTGCCTGTCCTGACCAGCTCACCTAGAGCCCGAGCTTGGACTGCTGCCAACACAATCCGTTGCCTCTCCATGGCAATCAAGTACGCACTCGCCCTGGGCCTGGCCTTCATCCTATCCCAAGGGATCAAAGGGATGCAAGAATCCATGGACAGGTGCTTATCTGCTCTCCCTCAAGGACCAGTAGGAACCACCTGCTGCGTGACCATCCGGATCCATGTGCCATCGAACTTGGTTACCGTCCAACGAAGTCCGCACAGGAACTTCGTTGGCCGAAAGGGGGAATCTGTAGCGTATGCACACGTATCAGGATAATCAATAAACTTTGGAGTTTCCAGAACGCTTTTAACCTGATGAACTTTGTTTCTTAATCACTAAATCGGCTCCGAACTGTCTACTAAAGATGAGCCCACTTGACACCTTTGTGGCCCTCCGAGTTAACACAGCAGGCCCAATTTCCTTGCTCTTAGGACATCAAAGGGGCCCCTCATGTGGACTACGGGCCAGATCCACATTCCAGCACCCACACACACTGGCACACACAAAAACACACACACACAGACACACATACAGAAACACACAAACATACACTTTTAACTGCATATATATATATATATATATATATATATATATATATATATATAGCACCACTATGCTGAAATATATATTTCATATATTTTAGGGCGTATGCATGTTTCCTAGTGTTTAAATGAGTGTATTTGTGCTAGTGTGCATTTTAATGATATAATTTTGTCTGTAAACCATAACTTCTCTCCTATGCCTTTCTGACCTATCG
Organism: Ancherythroculter nigrocauda; assembly: GCA_036281575.1. Classification (NCBI taxonomy): domain Eukaryota; kingdom Metazoa; phylum Chordata; class Actinopteri; order Cypriniformes; family Xenocyprididae; genus Ancherythroculter; species Ancherythroculter nigrocauda. Next base: position 5,719,718 of record VTFQ01000022.1, read on the forward strand.
AGTTTGATCTCGTTTCAAAGCTCCGGACTCGAGCTATTCATTGAGACATGTCACCAAACGGACAAATGTATTTTTCTATGTGTTTAATGATACTGTGAAGAACACACTCCGTTTGGAGATCTGATCTGGTAGTCATAAATCATTGGATTAAGTCGTGAGGCCAAACAATGGGAAAGCTTTCCCGCCAACTTTGCACCCATGTTATTGGCTACCCCACCTCAAGGAGGTGTGTCGGCTTATCTGTCATAAAAGCAAAGACGCACAATTTCTTGTGCGTTCTCTCCCGGTGACCTCCCGATCGTCTCGTGCACGTCTCCCCGGACGCCTCAGGTGACCGCGCTTCCCAACCACGCGCGCAGCTCGGGAGGACCACTTCCTTTCTCTCTCTCTCTCTTCGGTTAAGTTACTTAAGTTTAAACCTCTTTTGAAAACCCCGCCGGAGAAACCCTCTCGGAAAGGACCAAGCCAAGCGCGTTGAAACTGCTACTCACGGACTTGAACCAATAAGCAAGTATTATCATTTACCTTAAATTTGTCTAAACTGATTTCTGTGCTGGCTCTCTCAAAAGGGTTTAACTGTGTAATTTGCCATTCTTTGATCATCTTTCTTTCCCTGTCTTTTCTTCATTTTCATTCTCGTGTATATATATGTGTATTCTTGTATATATATTTAGATGTATAACCTCTGTATTCGTAGTTTGCATATATTAAAACGTTATTCACGCTCGATTGTTCTGTTTGTTCTTTCAGCTGAAAACCAAGTCACTTTAACGTTTTCGATCGCTTTATGCTTTGATGTTATAATAGCAAGTTATTTTCATGGCCAGATAATAACTCTGTTTATAATATTCTGTGAGGGACTTAGTTTACTGGACAAACGAACAGTTTCTCTAAATAATTATTAAACCAGAACTAATCATATATGTAATTGATTATAATTCGTTGTAATTGATTCACAATATATGGTTTAATTCCCCGTTGGGTCGATATATGAATCATAATTTATTCATAACCTTATGAATTATTATATTCATATTTCATCCATAAATTTATTAATAACCGCTACACATTCGTTACAGGCCCATAGTTGTTATGCCATTTGTGGGCCACTTTAGGTTCACATTCAGAATCGCCAGTGATTACACTCCGTCATCTTTGCCAAAACTGGCCCAGATAAGTTTAAAGATAACTGGGCCACATTTGCTGCATTATACAGTATGTGGGCCAGTTTAGGCTTACACCCTGCTAGCCAGTGCTGACTGTGCCGTACATTAGCCAAATGTGGTCCAAAGTTGAAGTAATGTATCTGGGCCATATTTGTTATGCCATTTGTGGGCCACTTAAGGTAAACATTCAGATTCGCCAGTTATTACTGTCCCACAATTTAGCCAAAACTGGCCCAGATATGTTTTAAGATAACTGGGCCACATTTGCTGCATTATATGTGAGCCAGTTTAGGCTTACACTCTGGTTAGCCAGTGCTGACTGTGCCGTACATTAACCAAATGTGGTCCAAAGTTGAAGTAATGTATCTGGGCCATATTTGTTATGCCATTTGTGGGCCACTTTAGGTTCACATTCAGAATCGCCAGTGATTACACTCCGCCATCTTTGCCAAAACTGGCCCAGATATGTTTTAAGCTAACTGGGCCACATTTGCTGCATTATATGGGGGCCAGTTTAGGCTTACATCCTGGTTAGCCAGTGCTGACTGTGCTGTACATTAGCCAAATGTGGTCCAAAGTTGAAATAATGTATCTGGCCCATAGTTGTTATGCCATTTGTGGGCCACTTAAGGTTCACATTCAGATTTGCCAGTTATTACTGTCCCACAATTTAGCCAAAACTGGCCCAGATATGTTTTAAGATAACTGGGCCACATTTGCTGCATTATATGTGGGCCAGTTTAGGCTTACATCCTGGTTAGCCAGTGCTGACTGTGCCGTACATTAGCCAAATGTGGTCCAAAGTTGGTGTAATGTATCTGGGCCATATTTGTTATGCCATTTGTGGGCCACTTAAGGTTCACATTCAGATTTGCCAGTTATTACTGTCCCACAATTTAGCCAAAACTGGCCCAGATATGTTTTAAGATAACTGGGCCACATTTGCTGCATTATATGTGGGCCAGTTTAGGCTTACATCCTGGTTAGCCAGTGCTGACTGTGCCGTACATTAACCAAATGTGGTCCAAAGTTGAAGTAATGTATCTGGGCCATATTTGTTATGCCATTTGTGGGCCACTTTAGGTTCACATTCAGAATCGCCAGTGTTTACTTTCCACATCTTTGCCAAAACTGGCCCAGTTGTGTTTTAAGATAACTGAGCCACATTTGCTGCATTATATGTGGGCCAGTTTAGGCTTACACCCTGCTAGCCAGTGCTGACTGTGCCGTACATTAGCCAAATGTGGTCCAAAGTTGAAGTAATGTATCTGGGCCATATTTGTTATGCCATGTCTGGGCCACTTAAGGTTCACATTCAGAATCGCCAGTGTTTACTTTCCACATCTTTGCCAAAACTGGCCCAGTTGTGTTTTAAGATAACTGGGCCACATTTGCTGCAGCATATGTGGGCCATATTTGGTTTAAAGCCAGATTAGCCATTATTGATTGTGCCACATTTTTGCCAAAGATGGCCCACATTTGGTTTGCGATATTTGGCCCATATTCATTATTTATCACACGGGCCACTTCAGGCTCACATTCAGATTACACATTGCCGTAAGTGCCGCATCTTTGCCTAAAAAGGCCCACATGCAATTTGAAATATTTGGGCCATTTTTGCCATGTTACATGTGGGCCACTTAAGGCTCACATACATTTTGTCCGGGCCATAAGAAGGCCTGTAGTGCCACACCATTGCCTAAAGTGGCCCACATCCGTTTGCTATCTGGGAAAGTACTAGATGCAGTAGTTTTTGTTGTGGGGTGTACTCATTTTTGCATCACCGTAATTTGAGTAAAACTGAAAAAAGAGAAATCTTATATTATAAGTTATATTATTAACCTTACTTTCATGTTATAAGTTAAACAGATGTTATATTAAACTTAAGTCTTGTCAACATTTCGGAAATTGTTTTTGTGTTCATTGAGATATTGTTTAAAATGTTACTTTTCAAAGGGCATACTCATTTACACTGAGCACTGTAAATGAGAGGAGACAAACCACTATTTTTTAAAAAAAATGAATAGTAGAAATCGCAATGCTTGGCAAATGTAGGAATGGAAACCTTTCATCTAAAGGGTTAATCACCTTTTTGATAGGAACAACACTGGATAGTTACAGTCTAGAATGCACAATTGTTTGCTGGACCAGTGAACTGCCTTGACTTATAATGCAGTATAGTGCAAGGTGCAGTACAGTAGTATAAATATTATATGTGTGAATATTTATGTTCCTATAGTATAGTATAGTGAGGCTATGGTGTAGTGTAGATATTTTGAAGAATGTTTCAATAGTTTTTGTCCACATAATTTATTAAATTAATGGGGCCCAAAACAACATAGGACCCTATTGACTTACATTGTCAAAAGACATTTTTTTCAAAATATGCTCCTCTGAGGAAAGAAAGTCATACACAGCACTACACTATAGAGGATATGCCTTACTATGAATGTTTATGTAGAAACAATATCTGGCACTTTGAAATCAAAGTTATAGCTGCAATGACAGCACTTCCATTGAAAGGTATTACAGTAAAAATGAAACGATAAAATATGGCCTATAGCAAAGGATAGCACTATACAAATGTTTGTATTTTTTATTTTTTTTTACAGAAAAGACTGTAAAATGCTACAGTTTAAACCTGTTAATTGGTTAACTGTAAGATACCTTACCATATATTGTGAAATATTATAAGTTTAACATCGTATTATTACAGTGAAATTACATATGATGCAGTCAAATGGATGGTTTTTAGACATAAAGATGATGAATTACCATAATATTTCATGGTGAAAAACAGTACAAGGATATTCCCATAAGTCTCTGCGTGCACACACAACATATAAATTATGTTTTATAAAAATAACTGTTTATTATTATTTTTGTTTTAAGTAATGCACGCTAGGAATTATATTGTGTTTATTGTTGCATTTTATGTTGTTACGTTTTAGTTTCTATCGTTTCTATCCACTTGTATTATTATGGTAAAAAGCAGATTTTGATAGTTTTAGTATTGGTATATTAATATTATATCTGTTAAGATTCCTGTTTCGTGTTTCCGTTTTGTGTCTTAGGACTCTTATTTTAAAGGATTAGTTCACTTCAGAATTCAAATTTCCTGATAATTTACTCACCCCCATGTCATCCAAGATGTTCTTTCTTCAGTCAAAAAGAAATTAAAGTTTTTGAGGAAAACATTCCAGGATTTTTAGTGAACTTCAACAGTTACCAACGGGTTGAAGGTCCAAACTGCAGTTTCAGTGCAGCTTCAAAAGGCTCTACACAATCCCAGACGAAGAATAAGGGTCTTGTCTAGCGAAACGATCGGTCATTTTCTTAAAAAAAAAAAAAAAAAAAAAAATGTAACTACAAATGCTCGTCTTGCACTAGTTCTGCAATACGCCACGCATTACGTAATCATGTTGTGACATAGGTGGAAGTAGCGAGCAAGTGTCAAAGCAAACGTGCAAAGACTAAGCCTGCATCTTAATGTGCATACTATCTGTCCTAAATACTATGTGACATTAGTAATATTCAATACTATTTAGGACAGATAGGGTGGATAGTATGCACATTGAGATGCAGGGCAAGTCAAACGGCCTTTACAAAAAAAAAAAAAAAAAGTAAAAAAAAAACAAACAATGTTGGACGATTTTGAAGTTGGAGGATGTTTAGAGAGTTTTTCGCCTTACCGTGGTACTTCCACCTACATCATGCGTGACTTTTCCAATGTGATTACGTAATGCGTGGTGCATCGCATAGCAGAGCAAGACGAGCATTTGTGGTTATAAAGTATATAATTTTTATTTTTTGTTAGAAAATGACCAATCATTACACTAGATAAGACCCTTATTCCTCGTCTGGGATCATGTAGAGCTCTTTGAAGCTGCACTGAAACTGAAATTTGGACCTTCAACCAGTATATGGAGAAAAAAAAGAAAGACATAAACATCTTGGATGACATGGGGGTGAATAAATGATCAGGAAATTTGAATTCTGAATTAATCCTTTAATATGTAGTTTGGGTTCTCATGGTCCCTGTGTTTGCCTTGTTTCCTTAGTTTCACTTTCACCTGTTCCTTTTTTTCACCTATTTCCCACATTCTTTGTCTTTGTTACGTGTGCATGTTTGTTTCAGTTCTGGTTTAGCTCGTGTCTGGAATATTCTGTTTCTGCCTGGATTTACCCTTGTTGTGTTTGTTTAAATAAATCTGTCTGCTGGACTTAGCTCAAATTCCCCTTTGTAAATTATAGCACTCTCTTTTTCTAAATTGTAAATATACAGGCACCAGTGCCATCCCGTGAAGTCAGAAACCATATAGATTCTGGCAAATCTCTAGCAACTATCTATCTGCCTTCTTTTTTTTCACCATAAATATAATGGGACTTTTTTTTTTTTTACAAGGATGGCATAATGAAGTGTATTATGATACAGTACTATAGTTTCATCTAGTGCAGTATAATGTAGTAGCCTAATGTAGAATGATCAACCTCTCTGAAATCAAAGTTATCCTCTCGTCTATCACAAGGGACAGAATATAGGCCACAGCCAAAGCAATCTGGCATCACTAAACCTTGAGGAGAGCCAAGCGTGACCTCCTCTAGAATGCACCATTGTCCTCCAAGATGGGCTGAATGCCACAACGCCTCACTTGTAGTGTCCAGTTACTGGCCGAAGTGATCGTTTGACCTTTCCGCTTGTGGCCCGTTCTGATCTCTCATGTTTTATTTACGCTGTTCAGAACATGTCTCTGTACCCATATACTGCAAAGTGATATTGCATCCTCACGCATAAGACACAAACAAAAAGGGTGTTTTTAATAGATTTTGGCCCTGCTTTGCTGCTCTGGTTTCAAGCTGAGGGTTCTCAGGTTTCCTAGACAACACAAACAATTAGCGGAGGCCACGGAGGGGAGAGGCAGCCTGCTAATTATCCACGGAACCTACTAGAGAACATGGGCACGGATCAACGCTCCAGTCTCCTGCAGGGACCTGCTGCGGCACCCAGACAAAGGCGGATAAGGAATGATTTTATGTACGATAAAATATTGTTTAATACTTTATCATCCTGTTCATTACACGTGACACCGTTCTGCAGAATCCCATGGTCCTGATCCACTGCATGGGCCTGAATATGAATCTAAATGTTGCAATAAAACAGACATTTAGAGACCCCTAAAGGCTTCTTTCCTTACACAGTTAAACATTTTCCATTCCCCTAATGGTCATTATGTGTTTTAATGGCAGCTAAGCCCTGGTAAACTACACAAGATCAGAGTCCATCTTCTGGTTTCCTGTTGAGATGAAAGTAAGTGGAAATGGTGATAAATCTTGGACTGCTTGGAGCCATTCTATTAAACATTTGTACATGTGAATAGTCAAGTGTGTGCGCAGCTAGCATATGTTGTGCAAACCAACATGTCCCCAAGCAGGTACTTTACAGCAATACAAGTATATCTTATCTGCTTGAATATGGAAAGACTAAAATCTACATCCCAAACAAGTCAAGCATTTTTCAGGCTTGTCCAGCTAATGCACATGCATGTTCTGAACAAGTGTTTGGGTTTTTTAACTGTAATGTGGGAATTTTATTCATCACAACTTCAAATGCGACTCAACTAATAAAGAACATATTTGCACTAGTCCAACAACAGACTTGTTCAATTAGTGAGTTTTTTTTTTTTGGAAATAATATAATATAATATATATATATATATATATATATATATATATATATATGTGTGTGTGTGTGTGTTTGACTGTGCCTAAAAGGGGTGAATTTAGAGATGTAACTTCTTAGAGGGGGCTTTAGAGAATTTACATCTTTAAATTCTTACCTTCCAGTATAAATTAAGCAAATAAATAAAGTAAATAAAATAAACACTCATCCATCCATCCATCCATTCTCCAAACCAGCTGTCCAATGGGTCGTTGCTGAATAAACATTAAATTGATTAAACATTAAAGAAGAAAAAAGAAGATTTTTTTTTTTCCATACAATGGAAGTCAATGTGGTCCATGAACTCTTTGCTTAACCATATTCTTCAAAATATCTTATTTTGTGTTCAGCAGAAGAAAGGAATTCATACAGGATTGGAACAAATTGAGGGTGAGTAAATGATGACAGAATTTACTTTAAGATAGTCAAATACTCTGACAGACAACTCTGCAGTCAACTACACTTTTACACAACTCACAAATTAAACGCATTTCTCTCACTGGATCATAAGGCGTGTTAATATATTTGTAAATTTGTAAAATTAGCACCAGTGATGTTTAACATCATTCTGTAGGAGACAGAGCCTAAAATATACTCTATGCTGTCTGCAGGGTTTTTTTACGGAAGAGGATTAGGGCCAAGCAATAATAAAAAAATAAAACCATCTCGAGAGTAAAGTTGTTAAATTTCGAGAAAAAAATTGTTAAATTTCGAGAAAAAAGTCGAGATAAAATGTTGAGAATAAACTCGTTAAATTACGAGAAAAAAACTTGTTAAATTTCGAGAAAAAAGTCGAGATAAAATGTTGAGAATAAACTTGTTAAATTACGAGAAAAAATTTGTTAAATTTCGAGAAAAAAGTCGAGATAAATGTTGAGAATAAAGTCGTTAAATTACGAGAAAAAAACTCATTAAATTTCAAGAAAAAAGTTGAGATAAAATGTTGAGAATAAACTCATTAAATTATGACTATTCTCAACATTTTATCTCGACTTTTTTCTCGAAATTTAACGAGTTTTTTCTCATAATTTAACGAATTTGTTCTTGTAATTTAACAACTTTTTTCTCGTAATTTATTGACTTTATTCTCAACATTTTATCTCGACTTTTTTCTCGAAATTTAACGAGTTTTTTCTCATAATTTAACGAATTTGTTCTTGTAATTTAACAACTTTTTTCTCATAATTTATTGACTTTATTCTCAACATTTTATCTCGACTTTTTTCTCGAAATTTAACGAGTTTTTTCTCATAATTTAACAAATTTGTTCTTGTAATTTAACAACTTTTTTCTCGTAATTTATTGACTTTATTCTCAACATTTTATCTCGACTTTTTTCTCGAAATTTAACAAGTTTTTTTCTCATAATTTAATATTTTATCTTGACTTTTTTCTTGAAATTTAACGACATTTTTCTCGTAATTTAATACGTTTATTCTCAACATTTTATTTTGACTTTTTTCTCAAAATGTAACGAGTTTTTTTCTCATATTTAACAACTTTAATCTTGAGAGGGTTTTAATTTTTTATTATTGCTTGGCCCTAATCCTCTTCCGTAGTTTTTAAATAAGAATACAACTTGGATAGGATTTAATTTCTTGAAATATTGTGAAGTTAAAGGTGTAAAAGCGTAGCTTGATGATGCTAAATTTGAGCACGGAATCTTGGGACATGTGGTCATCACCTCACAGCCGATGGAAAAGAATTGGTATAAGACTCAGGCAGAAATCATGTTCATGGATGAGATTATTGTAGTATGAAGCAGAGCAGGACTGAGTGTTGTGGGAGCTGAACGAGGCCGCTGGAGCGATTGTTAATAAGAGACGAACGCAACACACTCACGAGCAGCTCTTTAACTGAACTTTTATTATGACACAGTCATTTCTGCTTTTCTGGTCAAGCGTACGAGGTAACAGCTCTGTTTATCATATTAGATACATTTTACTGTGTTGAAAATGATGATGTTATAATGCTACTCTGTGCATTTGCTTGGCGGCTGCTGTGAGACACTTGTTGCACACTGCAGTGAACTAGATCGATTTTAGAATATCATTAATAAATGCTGGATGGCTTGTGTTGATAAATGGCATGTAATTAATTTTAAAACGTATTGTATGATAGAGAAAATTCTGCTTTACTGTTACTAAAAATAAAACTGCATCTGATTATGCTATGTTAGCTACTTCACAAAATAGTGTTTTTCTCTGAGGCGTGGTAAAGCATGGTACTCGCAAAAAAATCAAGAAAATTAGATTTATTTTAATAAATAAGACTAAATGTGTTGAGCTGTATAATAATAATTATTTTTCTGTCTATAAATGTATCCAAACAGTTGTTCCCTTGTCTATTAAAACGTGTAATATATTAAAGCGTCTTTGGTGTTTCCATGGTTTCTACAAAATAAAACCGGAAACCGAGGGTTAACGCGGGTATGACGCAATTGACTCCTCACACGTCCCGGAGCCTTGGTTAAAACAGCAATTTTCTCACGATTTACAAATAGTTGGAAACATTTGGGATATTTTAAGTACTCAACTGAACAAAATGTATAAGTTTTTTACCTTATACATCTACCTTTAAGTTTTTTGAGTTGTAAGATATTTGCCTTATGTTGTTGTTTCTCAAAATTGTTTTATAGACACAGTTTTTAAAAACAATTAAGATGTCTGTTTCCTGAATGTAATATGCTGATAATACTCAAAAGGCATTTTAACATTTGGAGCGATTGTGCCACCTGGTGGGGAATACAGTTCTACAAATAGAGTAGTACATATCCACACATTCTCAGTTTACTGAATATCACCTGCTGTACCTGTTAAAAATGTTGTAAAAACAGTTATAAATATAACCTGAACTGTGTCAAACGTCATCAAATATTTTTATACAACACATATCTTGTTTCATGTGCCAAAGCCGGACAAATCAGTCACTTGCAGCTGTGCTTTTTAAGCTCTCAATGTTTCAGTTACAAAGCTCTGGGGATTTTTCAGTAAAGACAATTAATGAGTTTTACTCATTAACTTGCAATGCATGCAATCCTGCATCAACGGCTGTGGGTCAGCTGCATGATTCCCATAGAATAAGCGATTTGTAAGAAAAATGTCCTTCAAAAAAACAATATTTGAAACCCACGTTTTCTGATGCAAACATACAATATGTTGTCAATATCTAGGCTTCATTTGCATGTTTACATTTGTGTTTAAGGCCTGTAGTAAACTGCGTGGGAGGAAAACATTAGTGTTATTTAAGGTCAAACCAAAAATAATGAAAGAGAAAATTGATTTGTAGGCTGGAATTATTTACTTGCAGGCACACATGCTCCTTATCAGTACAGATTTAGATGGTCACAACAATTTTGATGTCTTATAGAATTCAAAAACTCATTTTGACCACAATAAAAAGTCATAAAGATCGTATATGCTAAGTTATATTCATAAATCCATGCTTATAAACCATATATTGCTGTTGACATTCTGCAATATTTCATATGTTATGTAAACAGTGTGCCACACTATTCATGAGCTGATTATTATTATTTTTTATTTTTTATTATTTTTTTTATTTACTTATTTAGGTATCTTGCTCCTTGGTTTTCTGTGCTTATTCATGGGTCTTTTAAATCTTCAGATCAGAAGCCATTTATGTAATTTTCCCTTCTGATTATTTCAAATTAAGTCACTTCCAGTTCCTGTGACCCACTGAATTCCTCTGGTTTAATAGAATGACAAGAATTCTCAGGATTTATATTGGGTGGTGAACCTTTTTCCTCACTATTACATATTTGTATAAATTCAATCATTTGACTGAGTTTTATGTTGAAATTTTTGGTTATTCGTTCTTACATCATTTTCAAGAACATACAGCAGAAAGAAGGTATTTAAAATTATTTTAATTTTACATAACTTAAAACTAAGGAAAACTAAGACTAATTTACTGAAACAACTATCTAATATAAAGTGAAACATCCAAGCAGTCATTTTGTAACTTCAACATTCCAGAGTCTCAGATTAACCTCTATCTCTGCCTGCACACCACAATATAGCCTCCAAATTAAAGTGTTGTTTCTTATTTCAGAGTTTTTTTTTTTCTCTTAATGGAGTGAAATGAGACCCGTGCTAATGCTGAAAGAGAGAGACAGTGAGAGAGAGAGAGAGAGAGAGAGAGAGAGAAAGAGAAAGGGATTTCTGCTTTAAGAGTCCTGTGTAAAGTCCATTGATCAGAGACTCATTTGTTGCAGAGGCTGAATTACACCACGGACAGGTTCAGTTACTCGTCTCCAGGGTCCTTATACATTCTGGTGTCTGGACCCATCTTACTTTGAATCTGACCCACTTTTTCTCATACACATTCAACGTCCGACATCAGCCAACCAGAAGCTGCTTAACTTTAGATTTGTATAAATTCAGCACAGTTAACTATTTAGGTTTCATCATTTTTTTTAATAACAAAATCAATACAGGAGTCATTCCACAAAACCGGTATGATTTGAGTCCCTCTGACCTTTTTCAGTGTATTTTATCTACTGGGTCACCAAAATATATTTTTAAAAGCTTTTTGTATTAATGGAAATGTCTCCTTTAATAATGTTTAAAAACATGATATACATTTTATCTTTATATTAGAAATTATTATTATTATTATTATTATTATTTTTTTTTTTTTTCAGTTGACACCACCTATTTTGTTATGTCCCTCAAGGCCTTACTTGGGATATGAATAATAAAAGTCCATTCATTTTGCCATTCCCATAAATATCCATCTGTGCTTTTTTGCTGGTAATGTTTTTTTTCTAAGTAAATTCATGATTATTCATTAAAATCACATAATTTAGTTTCGTACCTCAGTAACCCCTCAACCCCGTTACACAAACCATTCTCCCTCTATAAAAATAATAAACTGATACTTATGTGACATCATTAATAGGAAGTGACATCATAGAAGTCTTCTGAACAACTTTGTGAGCAGACACAGGCAAGTTACCTCCTTCTTTAATAATTATAACTAAAATATGTTGTGAAATTGCATTTGTCGAGCTTAACAACTCAACCCCGTTACATCAATCAAAGATAGAATCAAAGTTATTTAAAGTTGATTTCTGTCTGAAATGTTCAGAGCAATCATAAGAATACTGATTTTAGTTCAAATTCTGAAGTTAAGTCTTTGATAAATAATGATGAGGTTGCTGTCACAAAAAAGTGCCCATTTCAGGCTTTAGTATAGCAAAAGTGTGAGATTTTATGTAACTTTTATATTTGCAATTACTGAATTAGTGTGAGGGACATCTGATTAATAGGAAAATGTTGATTTTATCACAAATACATTTTATAATAATATTCAGAGAGCTCCCATAGTGTCCATAACTTAAAATAATGACCAATAATAATAGGGATTTTATGCCTGAGATGGGAAAATATATTTTTCTGGAAGTTAAATATGTCATTAATGTTGTAGGGTGATCAGAAAAGTAATACATTTTGGTAAAATATCTAAAAATGTGTAAGTCCAAATCATACCGGTTTCGTGGAATGACTCACAGATGTTCAGACTGTTAAAACACAAATGTGATCAAATTAACATTACATTAAAACAGCTAATATTAATGTATATAATATAATATATTCTTTATATAGTTAATTAAAACTAGTTAATTATAAAATCAACCCAGTGTAATTTAAAGATGCACTAAGTAAGATCAGTCATATCAGTAGCCTAAAAAAGTATTACATAATGCGGGTTGCCTCATCATGGTGACTGTCACTTTTAATTGTGGAATAAATGAATCATGGGTGGCCAATATGGCTGTTATTGTATTACAATGGCAGTGGAAACTGAAAACTTGGATAAACTTTTTTTTGCGTGATGCTTCATCCACACCACTAGATGTCAGTATGTAGTCTAATATCACAGATGACTAATAAATAAATAAATATAAATAAATCAATATTTTGTGCACCTTTAAAATATAAAGGCAGTAACACACCAAGCCGACAGTCGGCTGTCGGGCAGTTTTGTTCGTCGGCCGAAGCCTCGGGTATACTTCACTTTCCGCGCCCGGACGCGTCTCGCACGCACAGTATACTAAACCACGGATGCGCACGGATGATCGAGTTCGACACATGCACAGTACAATTTTTTTCTATGTTCTTTAACAGACATTGTGTCATCAACGGGACATTTGCTGGGCAGGATCGGAGAAGAAAAATAGCGCATCCACCATTGCAACATAGTTCAGAAGATACACCAAGAGAACAGGAATCAAAAACGATTGAGAAGCATGGTTCTGAGTTTAACCGTCTTGTTTTTGAATCGCTCTTTACACACTCTACTTCGACGACCGCACACTGTGCTCAGTACTGTGGAGCTCGTCGGTCCGTCGGGCCATCTGATCATTCTGATTGGCTGTTCAGCTACTGCCACCTGCTGGTACGGAAAGGCATTTCATCTTACGCAGGCGCAGAACGGACGTGCTACTTGGCCGTCGGGTGTCGAGCGTCGATTTGGTGTGTCAGGACCCAGACGCTGCCGACATGAGCTAACCCTGCAGTCTGCTTTCGTCGCCACTAGTTTGTCGGCGTCGGCTTGGTGTGTTCCTGCCTTAAGGCTACTCAGTCCATTGATTAAAAATCAAAAAAACAAAAATGGAAATAAAGCTTTGAACATATTAGACATTTGTGCTGTCTCACGTAACTTTTATATAAATCAGGAACTGTCAATGTGTTGGCGTCATCAAAACCTGATCTTTCAGAGTTAAATTCCTTCCCAGAGCGTGTAATTATTTTTAGCTTGACTGTTGGATCATTTAGAAAGGATTTTGTCTGATTGGTCTAATCTTCCTCAGTAGGTCTCTGGCACAGGAGGCATTAGCACAACTTGACATCCCATTTAGCAGTAGGGCAATCACATGCAAGTGCTCTGCTCAGGAGTTGGCTGATGCAGCCTTATTAATCCTGATCCTAGACCAGCTTTGTTGTTACTCATTATAATTTAGGAGCAGAGATGCTCATCCAAGATCAGCTTGAGCTTTATTGTTCCTAAATAGTTTCCACCCAAAGCACGTACAATGCCAGAACAGAAGCTATGTTTGGAATGAAACCGAGTATGCTGTTTACTGCTTAATGCTCAATATACAATAACAGTGTGCAATTTAGAATAAAGGCCCGTTCACATCAAGAACAATAACTGCAAATGCACACCAATGTAAGTGTTTATTTTAAGTGCGCTCTGCAGTTATGTCGTCTGCCGCTTTAAATGCTCAAGCTCTTTAAAGTCGAGGGGATTCTCATAGTTGTCAATATTTCATAGTTCTCATAGTTGTCAATATTTTTATTGTACATCAGCCAGAAGAAAAGACATTCTGAAAGTTATTGCAACTATATCGTTCCTCTGTGTCATTATCATTATAGTTGGTGTGGACTTCTCTGTAGAATTACAATGTTCCTTGGGCTTTAATCATTTTAATCTTAGAAAACATTTCATTGTTCCAAATAAATAGCAAGTCACTGCACTGGAATGCTGAGTGTTCTTTGTTGAATACTGCACATTTTGGAAAATGAAATGGGTAACCAGATTTTCTATGCATAAATACATTTGCAGAGCAGGGCCTATACGGCAGAAATACTAGTGCTATTAGTGTGGCCGGGGAAGCAGAGATTTCATTAGCTTGGATTACAACCAGTTTCCCAATCGTTCCATATTCACTCGTGACGGAGTGAGCTTTGTGCAGGTGCGTCTCATTTCACCCATGCATGAAATGCCACAGCAGAGATACACGCTCCAGTGGAATAAAGCTTGTAACAGGATGAACACAGAACAAAGTTTTAATTAAATCAACTGAGTTAACCAGACACAACAAAACCGAGCATGTCGCTGCATTAGGTTATATTAATAATCGCAAACATTTGCATGATCTCTCTTACAGTTAAGCTTCAGTTCAACAGCTTATTTGAAAAAGGGAAAGAGGGGTCTTGTAATGTGAGGGTCTATAGCTGCGAGGTCCTGTCGAGGTATTCAGCTCATGCCAAGTGGCCCGGAAGCTGGCAGAGAGGGTGAAATTACAGCTCTGACAAGCTGACATTTTCAGCTCTCACTGAGCACTGGTTTCTCTGCTGCACCTTAGACATTACTGAAGAACTCACATTCCAATGACTGCTGGACTATCAAAACAACAATCTGCTCAAGGGGAGGCTATCATTCTTGTCTTATGTCCGATATACTGTAAGTTTTGAAGGACAGGCTTGTATGATCCACAATGCTGGCTGAACAGAATGAGATGGCTGTGTGTGAGATTTAATTCAATATTTTGGGTGATTATGGGATGCTGAATTGGTCTGGCATCAATTTGCATGTGGGACTTTCCTTGACCTGAGAGGAATTTACATGTTTATTCCTAAATTATTATTGGCTGATTTCTGGTAGTGTGTCTTGCAAGTAAATCAGCATAACTTTAGGCCACATCCACACGAAGCCAGAGCTGACCTTTTTTCCCCCTCGTTCTAAACGGCGTCATCTCAAGAAATATCTGCGTACACACAAAACCACTGAAACGGACGCAAAACGATGTAGTATACATGCCAGACCAGTATGTGGTGCTGTAATTCTGCCACAGAGATACACTAAATATAGAGAAGAAGACTTGGGCTGCGTTCCAGTTCGTTTTTTTATGCCCTTCCCTTGCTAACTTCACTCAGTCTCGTTGACTTGGATGTACGTCATTGCTTAAGTTGCATGAGCGCACTACTGGCGGAACCCAATGGGCTGAACTGGAACGTCCTAAGCCCTTGACCACTTGGAATCCGCTATGGAGATGATTATTAATTCATTTTTTTTTCCTTACAAAATTGTTTAATGCAGCATTCTATATGCATGTATGTGTGTTTTAAATATTTAAAAAATATATCATTGAGTTGTTTGTGTTGGGGTAGATTAAACGTGATATGCGGTGACGTCACAATTGTACTGCATTGTGGGATATGGAGCTGCCTGAAGCGTACATATGAAGTAGACTCACTCCCTCGGTCAAAATCGAGGGAGCGAGGGTCTATCCATATAAACTTCCCTCGTCCACTTCACAAAGTTGAACGCACTTCAAAATGGGGGCAGGGAGTGCTCAGGGAAGTTCACGAGTGCATGTCCAAAAGTGGAGTGGAATGCCTCCTTGAAGCATGTGAGTCGAGGGGTCGAGACGTGAGGTGATGACATCGTTTAAAAAAATATACGGATTGGCTGTACACACAAAAGCGCAAGGGTGTCTTTTTCAGATTTATCCACTCTGGGACCCGGTTTGAAAAAATAGCAGGCTCCCAAAATGCCGGATCCATCTGGACGAAACGCAAACACCGATATGATACGCATCTCCGTGAGGATGGGCTCTTAGATTCTTTTAAAGTATAAACTTTTTGAAACACTTCTGTCACTCTGAATCTGTCAGTTTATTGACAGTTTATGGTTAGTTGTTATTATTATGAAAGTTATAAACACATTCATCACAGTGTCATTTCCACCTCATATTATGTATTTTCATACATAATATGAAATATACAAATTACATTTTAACATTTTAAAATCTCCACCCCATGCTAAGGCTAACTTCATAGCTAGCATTTTTATGTAACCTAAATGCACAAAATTTTACATTATTTTCACACTTTTGCCAAATGTGCCCACATTAATTTAAAATTGATGCCTGCAAGTGATATTTACTTTGTCTTTTCTTTGTTTGTTTTTTTCCACACGTCATATTCTTCATATTTCATCTCAATTTTCCTATTTCACATCATCCTTTTAAACATTTAATAATTCATATTTCATGATGCCTTTTTTTCTATACATAAAAAGCATATGATAAGTAGGATTAGGGCCAAGCAATAATAAAAAAATAAAACCATCTCGAGATTAAAGTTGTTAAATTTCGAGAAAAAACTCGTTAAATTTCAAGAAAAAAGTCGAGATAAAATGTTGAGAATAAACTTGTTAAATTTACGAGAAAAAACTCGTTAAATTTCAAGAAAAAAGTTGAGATAAAATGTTGAGAATAAACTTGTTAAATTACGAGAAAAAACTTGTTAAATTTCAAGAAAAAAGTCAAAATAAAATGTTGAGAATAAACTCTTTTAACGAGTTTATTCTCAACATTTTATCTCGACTTTTCTTGAAATTTAACGAGTTTTTTCTCGTAATTTAATGAGTTTATTCTCATAATTTAATGAGTTTATTCTCAACATTTTATCTCGACTTTTTTCTCAAAATTTAACAACATTTTTATCATAATTTAACGAATTTGTTCTTGTAATTTAACGACTTTTTTCTCGTAATTTAATGACTTTATTCTCAACATTGTTCAATAATCTGTTAATTTACAAAACATTTAGCTACATGCCTATTTAATACAGCACAGTCCCTTATCTGTGATATGTATCAATGTTTATTTAATTCTGCCTGTGACTCTTCACCCTAATAAATCTGACACATGATTGTACAGTCAAATGACTCAGACGTAGGTACGCAGAAGTGGCTCTTATATCCTATAATCCTCTAGTGACCTTCTCTACAGCAGCTGTCAGCTGTCATTTGCAGCACTGAGCAATGAGTCAACTTCAGTCACCACCACACCCTCCATCCACACCTTCCCAGAATGCAGCACTCCCCATAGCTCAAATATTTGTCAGTGTTCCTACTCCAAAACTTCACTGGAAATGACCCAAACATTCAAAACACCAACAATGGGCTCTTGAGTTAATCCGAAACTCGTGGAAATGAGAGCAATTCCGTTTTATATCGGGCCAAAAAACTACTATGCAATGTCAACAGCATTTACCAAATGCATATAATGCAATAAATGATCATCATTTAGACTTTTTAAACAAGTGTTCATTTGAAAATATCAAAGCATTATCATGAATGTTGACTTCTATAACAAAATAACTCTAAAATCAGCACTCACAATTAAGTATATCTTTTAGAAGACTAAATTTAATTAAATAATACAAAAGGCATTACTTTAGATATTACAATTGCTCAATATAAATAAAGACACAATAGCAGTGCCTTGAATGCTTGGTGATGATTCTTATTTAAACAAACCATAAGAGACTCTCTTAAGACACATCAAGTGTTCAAAACAAGCCATGGCCTGTGTCATCCACTCACCAGTACCTCAGTTATCTAAACTGATTAACAACAATTACAAAGCAATACTTACTTTTTTGCCATAGGACGCCCCCATGCTGAGACTTTGGGGTGGGTTGAGGTTGCTGTCTGTCCGCTAGGCCCAGATTTCAGAGATTTCCTCGTGATTCCAAACTCTACTCCTCTCCTCGATTTGATCCGTGTCCACTTCGGCTCCACCAAGGGAGGGAAGGAGGAAGGGAGGGGGTGCAGACAGAAAAGCCCTCTCGCTCTCCCTGGCACCTCAGCAGTGGGGTAGTCTGGCAAAAGTGACTAGTTGGGTTAGATTAAAATGACTAAGTCTCTCTGACATTCTTTGGCTTGAGAAAAAGGAGCAGCTTGTAAGCTGAGGTAGCTATTTTGTCATCTTGGGTTTCTTAGATTTAAACAAACTGGAATCAAACTGAGCGTGAGTCAGAGAGTAAACCAGACCATCCGTGGCACCTGTTACTCCGCTTTCCTTACGGGACTTATCCACTGCACCAAGATTATGCTAATTGGCAGTGACAGAGAAGGAAGTCTTGAGGAAGGCTCATGGTGGGATGGACTCAGAATAACTGTCAGAATTCAGGGATAGGGGGTTTGATTTTTGCTGGGATTATCAAGGCATGGGTGGTCTTTTTTATTTTTGTATTTACATATTGAGAAATGTTAAATCTCCCCTACTTTGGAAATCCAGCCATGGCCCATAAGTGACCCAGTCTAATCACAAAGGCATTCTGAGCCGATCATTAATGTCAGGTGGTAAAATAAAATTTTATATGAGCTTTCTTGTTTTCATTTACTGTGAAAATGTATTACTATAATCTGGGATATGCCATATTTCATTTTAAAAGGCAGATTTGTGACTTTTCTATGCAATAAACATTAACAACACCAAAATTAAACATACTTAATGTTATAATATTGCTATCTAAGTTTAGACACAAGACTGACACTTGCAAGTGTGATAATGGCCTTCTGAAGCGAAACAATCTGTTTGTGTAAAAATATATCCATATTTAACAAGTTATTAAGTAAAATATGTAGCTTCCGCCAGACAGCCTTCCGTATTCTACTTACGAAAAAAGTATAAAACGCTAGCATTTCATAAAGCTTACGCTATGTCCTACGTCTTCCCTATTCAATTTACAAAACTGACGCAATGCCAGTTCCGTTTTTTTTTTCTTTTCTCCGTAATTTGAATATGGAAGGCGGTCTGGCGGAAGCTAGATATTTTACTTCATAAATTGTTATTTTTAATTTTTTTTTTAACAAACGCATCGCTTCTGTTCAAAAGGCCTTTATTAACCCCCCGGAGCCGTGTGGAATATGTTTATAATGTTGATAGATGTGGATGGAGACACTGATGTGTTGATCAGAAAGAAGAAAGGCATATACACCTAGGATGGCTTTAGGGTGAGTAAAGCTTAGGGTAATTTTCATTTAAAAACTGAACTAATCCTTTAACAGTTTAATAATCAAGTAGGGTAGACAGAGTTATAAATATCATTATTTCTTTTTGCTGTCCTTCACAAATACTAACAAGAATAATCTATCTATCTATCTATCTATCTATCTATCTATCTATCTATCTATCTATCTATCTATCTATCTATCTATCTATCTATCTATCTACCTATCTATCTATCTATCTATCTATCTATGCAAAGGGTAAATGCTAGTTTGACCCTTTACAAAAACAAACAGAGCAGTACTGCCATCTGCTGGGGATGCATTTTTTTTTTTTTTTTTTTTTAAGAGCCAAGATGAACACTCTTGCTTCTGGAGATCAACCTACCTGTGCAGAGTTTATACACCCTAATCAAACACAGCAAAACTGGCTAATTGAGTGATTTAAAAATTAGAGGCAGGTGTGTAAGAGTAGGACTGAGCATAGTGAATTTATATGAGGGGAATATTCACTTTCTAACAGGCTAATTAAATATAATAAAACATTTTTAATTTATTGAAATAAGAACTGCATTGTGGGACTTTTTAAGGAGCGAATGTTTCAGTGCCCTGGAAGGTTTTGCAATTGAGACAGCCCATAAAATGGGCAGCTCCCTGATCAGTGCCCTGAGTAGGCTACTGATCTCGGGAGCTGATTGAGACGCACCTCATGTTTTCCTCTGATGAGGAAGTAATGCTCCTCACTGTAAGTTTAAAGGGTTAGTTCACCCAAAAATGAAAATTCTGTCATTTATTACTCACCCTCATGCCGTTCCACACCTGTAAGACCTTTGTTAATCTTCAGAACACAAATTAAGATATTTTAGTTGAAATCCGATGGCTCCGTGAGGCCTTCATAGGGAGCAATGACATTTCCTCTCTCAAGATCCATAAAGGTACTAAAAACATATTTAAAATGGTTCATGTGAGTTCAGTGGTTCAATACTAATATTATAAAGCGGCGAGAATATTTTTGGTGCGCCAAAAAAAGCAAAATAACGACTTATTTAGTGATGGCCGATTTCAAAACACTGCTTCAGGAAGCATCGGATCATAAATGAATCAGTGTATCGAATCTGCTGTTCGGAGTACCAAAGTCACGTGATTTCAGCCGTTGGCAGTTTGACACGCGATCCGAATCATGATTCGACATGCTGATTCATAATGCTCCGATGCTTCATGAAGCAGTGTTTTGAAATCGGCCATCACTAAATAAATTGTTATTTTGTTTTTTTTGGCGCACCAAAAATATTCTTGTCGCTTTATAATATTAATATTGAGCCACTGTACTCACATGAATCGATTTAAATATGTTTTTAGTATCTTTATGGATCTTGAGAGAGGAAATGTCATTGCTCCCTATGCAGGCCTCACAGAGTTATGGATTTCAACTAAAATATCTTAATTTGTGTTCTGAAGATGAACGAAGGTCTTACGGGTGAGGAACGGCATGAGGGTGAGTAATAAATGACAGAATTTTCATTTTTGGGTGAAGTAACCCATTAATAGGAATCAAGATATGCCAAATATTTTCATTGTATTTCTTTATTATAACCAAGACTGTCTATACAGAAGTCTATACAGAAACTAACTTTCAAAAATAAACCAGAGAAATATTTATTGGAATTAAAAGTGTGACAAACCCTGGTCTCTCCTATAGTACACCTTTTATTATCACTTTAATGGACTGCTTCACTGACAAAATATGAAGCAAGCAGGATAATGGCAACCTTTTTAAAGCACACATATTGTAACTTGCACTCATTTGCAATGAATTTTCCCCAAATTTTTTCCTCCATCTACTTTAAATTACAGACTTAAGAAATAGTGTTGGTAAAGGTGGGAATTCATTCTCACAACAAAATATAATTCAACTTTTATTTTTGAAGATTTCTGCAAAATTGATTTTATTATGTACTGAGTGAAATTAAGACAGCTTTACTAATGTTAAAGGTCATGATACATGAGCTTGTGTTGAACGTTGAAAAAATAACAACAATTCATTATTAACAATTTGTGCTACTGCCAGTCCATTCTGTGCTCAATCATTTATAGTGCCTATTTACCTTGAGAGCTTCATTAAAAAGTAATTTTTCTTTCTGATAGCATTCACCTCTAAAACACTGTTTTACTCCTTAAATAGAATGACATTAAGAGAAAAACATGTTTACTTGAGACAGACCAGTACAAACAGAGTACTGAGATAAAAACAACTAAGTGTGGGGAGTTTCTTTCTTCTACAAATCTGCTTGAATGCATTGAGACTGATTTCAAACTGGGACTCATTTTCAGCTCCATCTTTTGAACTTTCACCAAAGTATATGGTTTTGCTTACTTAAAATAAGAGGAAAAAATCTATAATAATAATGATTTACAATACATTGCTATATCAGGTTGGGAAACAAAACGAGCAAAAATAATTCGACAAATACACTGTGAATTGATTATTGATTAATGTCAAAGTGGAAATGTTGCTGTTTCCAAAACTGATGGCAGGTAAAACTTTGGGACATGTTTTGTCAAAATCAGTTGCAGGTTTAAGCCTATTACAGCACCTTGGCTTTTAGTAGATGTTAAGTCACTGTTTTTCTCCTCTGTTCTTGCATCCCTTCTGCTTCTCGGATGTATTTACAAAGCGACACAGTCTATAATTGGCTCTAACATGCCTTTGCATTACTGATGAGGACAAAAACCGTGTTCTTGCCTTTTCTTTGCACTTGTGCTTGTGTTTAGAGACATCTTTTGTTTTGTCCTTTGGGGAAGAAGGTTTTAAGAACACACTGCTATTTTTTATTTATTTATTTTTCTCACCAAACCAAACTACTTAATTGAATCATGGAAAAAAGCAAAGCAAATGCACATGCATGGAGTCCGTCTTTGCCAGTGAAAATGACACAAATGCTATTTTTTCTCCCTACTGCAGTTATTCATACAAGCTGCTCTTGGGATGGAAATCAAGCTAATTTATCACTCAGGGAAAAACCTGAATATGAAATACACTAAGAACATGAACATTTTAAAAAATTTAAAGGCCATGCGGAACATCATTCATTAATCTGTAATAAATGTGAATCCTTCAGCCGCATTACACAGTCTGTCTTTCGGTTTAAACACATGTTGGCACATCTCACCATAAAAAAGATAGTTCATATCATTTTGTTTTGCACTAAAATTAGTCAATACAGACGTTAATCTTGTCAGACATTTCATCTGGAGGCTGTTGCTTTCTTTCTTTCAGAACAAATGTAAAAAATGTGACTGCTTATTACAAGTAAACTCTGTTCACTTCACCAACTTCGTCCGAGATTTAGCAGAAGGACAAGAAACTATCTTTAACTTTAACTATCTTTAACCCCCCCCCCCCCCCCAAAAAAAATATATAGTACAAAAAATGCTAAAATTTGATATAGAGTCATTTTTATTGTTATGATTTTATAATGTGCACCATTGATTAATTCTCCAGCCATCTAGTGGCTGTAGTTAAAAAATTCATGTTATTATTATTTTTTTAAGTGTTTGCTTTCCAGTAGATGGAAGCAATCATCCACTAAACCCAGGCACATTTTTGATGTCTATCACTATGAATG
This sequence comes from Ancherythroculter nigrocauda, assembly GCA_036281575.1. Taxonomy (NCBI): domain Eukaryota; kingdom Metazoa; phylum Chordata; class Actinopteri; order Cypriniformes; family Xenocyprididae; genus Ancherythroculter; species Ancherythroculter nigrocauda. Next base: position 5,742,784 of record VTFQ01000022.1, read on the forward strand.
AAATTAAGAAATGTAAAGAAATGTAAAAGTGGATTTAACATAAAATTTTGCTATTTTATATGAATGTATATACTTAAATTATTACAAATTGAGGCAAATAAATAACAAAAAAAAAACAAAAAAAAAAAAACATAAATCCTCCAAAACTGCACAACTTTACAGTAAAATATTAAAGTGAGCTATATTAGGTTTGTTTATAAGAAGTTACATTATGTTACAAAATCACATTTTACTGTCTGGTTATGTAAGCTAGTTGTACAGAAAAATGTATATTGTTGCCCAATGTGTAATAGCATAGCAAGCAACATAACATAATTGATAGGTCCTATTTATTATTTGCCTACTATTTTTATGATATGTGTAATAGCTGCTTGCATGCCTTTATCTTTTGCATGTTTCCCCCCTTGCAAGATGCCGCACTGGGCCGTTGCCCATGTCGTCCATGCCTAAATCCGTCACTGACTGGTTTTAAGGAAAAAGTTAGGCTACTCAGCTTAGTACATTTGGCCGCGCCGACAGTTTCTAGAGCATCCATATTTCAACCCAGTGCCATGACAACACCGGCCCTCACGGCCAAATAAACAGACCGACCCACCTGGAATTCTCCAGACGCTCCCGATTAGCCAATCTGGGCCTGTTTAACTTTAATTCTGGCCCGGTTTCACAGACAGGGCTTAGGCTGAGCCAGGATTAGGCCTTAGTTCATTTAAGGCATTTAATTAGCTTTTATAAATGTTCTCTAGAAAAACAAAAAACATCACTGGTGTGCATCTTAAGACAAAACAATGGCACTGACATATTTTAAGATCTGTCAGTAGAAGTTACTTTCAGATAAAACAGCTCAAACATGCATTTTAGTCTAGGACTAGCTTAAGTCTTGTCTGTGAAACCAGGGGTAAAGGTTTCAGCAGTCATCAGCATATATATTACACTGAAAAGTGAAACACTGGGACGTAAATTTTAGGTACTATGCCTCATCAAATCTAAGTACATTATTAGCAATTCAGTCTAGCTGTCTTTTTTAATTTGCCTGAGAATATCTGTAGTGAAACCCTTTTCTCTGTTGACTTTCTGAAATAATCAGTTCCCCTGGTACCAGTGGTGTCAGACTCACCTGCCCCTTTGAGACCATCTTAAACCTTGTACCACTAGCAAGGCTATTTTTAACCCACTAGATAAATTCTCCTTCAGGACTTTAAGGAAAGACCTTGTACACTCAGTAGCCAAACAATACAATAAAACACACACTTTCATTTTGTTTCCTACAGCACTTTTTCTGTCGGTCAGACAAATGAGCACATGCACTCTAGTTAATGCGAGATATTGTATGAGCATGATGGACACTTAAAAATGGAATGTTATTGCATTAGATAATAAAATATCAAAACAAATGTCATTTAAATAAATATCACGAGCACAATTTTCAAGCACAATTTCACAAATAGACATTTGTTAGGTTTTAGATTAGGCTACTGTTCAAAATAAGAGAAAAAAAAAAAAACATTAACAGTAAACATTAACTGTCATTCAGATTTTTATTTTTATTTTTATAATGTTACATTTTCAAATGAAAAAGAATGAAAACATAGGGCAGGACTAGATTTTAATAATTGGGAATTGACTGAATGGTCGAAAATTGAGCCACAATAAATGCGAAATTGTTACAGTGGCAGCTAAATGACATCAATGGAATGTTATTATATTTTGAAAAAGAACAAACCAATGAAGAAAAACTTTTTTCTTTAGTGTATATTGATGAATTGTGCACAATAAGACCAGGAACGTGCATCAAGAATGTGATTTTAGAAGATATCTTCAGTGGTTTCAAAAGCAGAGGTGAAGAAATCAGGTTCTTGTCTAAAGCATCCAAATATGACTTTTTAATAGAACCCAGCAGTCATACACATACACTACTTTGATTCGATTCATGTTTGGAAGATCTCTAGAGATCTGTGTCGCCTTCACAACTAGTTTAACAGGGTATACTGCAGATCAGGCCAGTGCCTTGGCTCCATCACAGTACACAGAGTGAGTCAGATCTCAGTAAAAATTCATTTACTTTACAAGTCAGTGTGTTCTTAGAAATAGCTATATATCCTAGTCTTGCTGTAAAGAACAACCTGTATTGTTTTCCCTCTCAGTCTCAGTGGTGCCTTGCTTTGATCAAAGACACAGTACTGATGAAACACTATTACATTCTTTTAGCTCTTTCAGTACAGACATCAAAACATATAGTTCACCCCAAAATTATAATATCATTCCAAACCTTGTAAGACTTTCTTTCTTCCGTAAAACAGAAAAGTAGTTATTTTGAAGAATGTCTGAGCTGCTCATTTCCATGCAATGCAAGTGAATGGGGACTAGAAACGTATTGTGAAATATGACTATTGTGGAAGCTTATGAAGCTATATAATAGTTTTACATGAGGAAAACAAAAAACAATTACATTTATTTTCAATTCTCATTCATGTTTGTGTTCAACTGAATATGGTGCATCAATATAGGCCTATATTAAATATTACAAATAACTTTTTTTTTTTTTTTTTTTTCCTGTGGTATAATGTATGCTGATGACAACAAAGGTGAGTATGAAGGAGAAAAAAAGGAAATTAAAAAAAATATTGTAAGTTTAAATGGTAAAAGACTGTAAAAATGCTATGGTAAACACCTGTTATAAATTAGTAATTACTTCAGCTTGTGGAAAAGCTATTTGCGATGAACTTTTCATTCATCATGTGGCTTTCTCATTACCATCTGTGGTATTTGGTGGTTGCCAGTGTGTTATAAAGGCACATAACATATTTTAGTACTTCAGTAGGTTGATATTTTAACATTATATGAGTTAATGACATATGTTTTACATACTGTAAATTTATCTGGCTACCATATTTTGTACTGTAAACGTCTGGCAACCACAGCTGCCCTTTTCTATAGTGCTCTCTCATCTGGCAACCCTGTTAGCTTTTCCCCTTTGCTCACTACAACCTCAACCCTGGACCCTCAATACACCCCATCAAGTCCGAATAATCCACTTTGCAAAGAAAAGGGATCAGTTAAAGTGAAAAGCTGGGATAATTGACAGGAGAATAGGATAGGGGAAGTTTCAGAGTACACCAAGCCATAAATAGCCTAACAAACATGAAGGTTTTGATGGATGCTCTCCAGATGTAATGGAAACATCCAATCTCGAGAGGAAATAAAGCAATGAGAAACACTGTGATATGTAATTCAACTAACAAAGGCCCTTTGCCAAAGCTAACGTGAGAGACAGATATGACACACACGAGAACAATGTGATCTTAACACATTTCCCTGAACTATCCCTTTTGTAGCATGAGAATCAAAAAGAAGGAGAAATCAGGTGAGGGTTACTGGGTTCAATGTGAAATCCAATGAAAATGTAAACGGATAATTTAAGGGCACTAACCTGCCCTGCCAAGCATTGTGTGCTGAATGACTTATCAGCTGGCTTGAAATGTTTGACTGAAAATGGTCCTCAGTATTTTTGCTCAGAGCTGGACACGGGCCCAATTTAATCTAGCGTATACCCACAGTAATTACGTGAAGATCCTCTTAGGACTCGTGCGTATGTGTGTGTGTGTGTGTGTGTGCTGGTATAATGGATGGACCCTCATCACACAGGAAGTGTGGGTAAATTAGACCATTCCCATCATGCTCTCTTTCTCTTCACAGAGAGAAAAAAAACATTTAGTCAGTGTTTGCTAAATGTGCATTATAATTCCTAGAACAGGAATATTTTGACAAGTCCGCAGCTTTGCTGTGCAAATCTCACTGAATCAATACTCTCCATCAACAGGCAAGGTCCAGAAGCATCCTGATATTAACCTAAAGTGACAGGAAACTGATATGAGGACAGCAGGATCCCAAGGTCATTACTTTACCACTTCCTTCTTCAGGGAGCTGACATATGTTTTGAGGTCAGCCTTTCAGAAAGAAAAATTGCAACTGAGAACTGATGCACTCTCACTTGATTTGACATGAATAGAGAACATCTCACATTTTCAGGGCTGTCATGCTTTTTTTTTTTTTTTGACTGGCCACCAATATGATAAGCACTAAAAATACTCAGGAGACAGAATATCATAATATGATTGGATTATAGTACTGCAAGAACAAATATAGCCCTAGCCACTTTTTCATCACACACATACATAATGTATTTTAAAATGTAATTTATTCCATTAGCCATTATTCCAGTCTTCAGTGTCACATGGTCCTTCAGAAATCATTCTAATGCTCATTTGGTCCCCAAGAAACATTTCTATGCTGACAACAGTTGTGCTACTTAATATTTTTGTGGATTTATTTCAAGATTCTTTAATAAATACATCATTAAAAAGAACAGCATTTATTTGATATTCTGTAGCATTCTTTGCTGTCACTTTTGTGTATTATGTATCCTTGCTGAATATAAATTTCTTTAAAAAAATGAACTGACAGAAATACATATTATAACTTTGATATATTATATATGAACCTTGATAGTTTCTGTAATAAAAAATGCACACTCACTTTTTTGCAACCACGACAGACTATTCAGTAAGTAAGATCTATTCAAATCTATCAAAAATGTGTTCTTTCCGCATTGAATAAAGTCAGAACAATGCTAGACTTTGTGAAGTTTTTAATCTGTTGCATTGGAGAAGTTTAGTCTTCAGATGATGAATAAGTGTACAGTAAAGTAATAAATAATAAAAATAAATGACAAAGCAAAATGAAAACATACGCCGTAGAGACAGACTCTTTCATTTTTCCTTTGTTGTTGTATCATGGCCCTTTGCCGTCGCCGAATGACTACACAAGAAAAAAAGAAGAAGAAATGACATAGCCTCTCACTCTCCTAAGTCGAATCTTTAGATAGACCTTCAGATTAATACAGAAAGAACTAACCTTTTGTTTTCAAAAGCACATTGTGTGGGAAGCTTGGCACATGGTCTGTGTAATTGCACCGATTTCAGTTTTCTGAAGCTGGCTGAAGTTCACTTGCTTTCAGAGATAGCGATTATCAGATATTTCTCATGTGCCTGGAGCTCAGAGTGGCGGCTCCCAGCAATATCCTCTTTGCTTTGATGTGAAGGTTGTTCTTTCTCCATCTCCTCAGTATGCATTTCAGTCCCTGTATCCAACATCTGAAAACATGTTAAATACGTGCACGCCTATGGGCTTTACAACTCGCTCGGAAATGGGCCACCGATTTGAATGATCCAAATGGAAATCACTTAGATTAGTCTCGCAATTGTGATCAAATGTGTAATTAAAAGATAAAACCAATAAGATAAATATAGAATCTCATTTCTCACCTCCTTCTGTAATGTAATGGGTTGAGGAGGTATTTTTGGAGATGTAATTACAAAAGTTGCAATTTTGAATCAGCAATTTGGCTCTGTGCAACTGAGAGAGTGCTGGCACTTTTGATATGCCTCAGCATTTTCTAATATATCTCTTGCTTGAAAGGCAAACACATTTCTCATGGCAAACATCGCTCTCATGATGTGTAATCTCTCACTGTCTCCTTCCCATCATGCACTCTGTCAAAGAGAATCATTCACACAGTCAGACATTGAAAATCCTCATAAGGAAACTCACATCACACGAATGAAGTTTTGACTCGTCATTCAAAATTAATGTTACACTCTGAATGTTGTTGGAAACCTTTTTTAATATACCACAAGCTTATGATTCGAGATATGCATGTATGAAAATGTAGTAAGTTAAAATGCAGTTATCCATATGACATTCAGACATATGACTTATTTAACACATTATTATACCGAACAGAACTTTTGGTGTAGTTGTAGGATGCAATCTCTTTTGTTTTTGTGTTGTTTTAATATATGACTTGTCTATTTCAGTAATAATAAATACAGGTTGTTTTTGTTTTGGTGAATTTCTGTTTCTCAGATCATAAAAAGTGTGCCCCTTCATTCTATATGTTCTGCAATGTACACTACACTGCCGAAAGGATATGGACACTATTTTAATTAATGTTTGTTTCAGCAGCTAAAATATTATTAAATAGCATTACATAATTAATGTCATTGTTGAAATGATATCAATAAATATACATACATACATTATATATATATATACACTCTAAAAAATGCTGGGTTAAAAACAACCCAAGTTGGGTTGAAAATGGACAAACCCAGCAATTGGGTTGTTTTAACCCAGCGTTAGGGTTAAATGTTTGCCCAACCTGCTGGGTAGTTTTATTTAACTCAACTATTGTTTAAAAATTACTGTATTGCTTAATTAAAATTAACACAAAGTATGTTGGAAATTAACATTTATTAATGTTCAATAAATAATTATTAAACAATAAACATTTATTAAATTGCTTATTAATACATTTATATTAATAAACTATTAAACTATTAAATTTATATTAATACAATATTAAAGCTTATTAATAAACATTCACCTTTTGTCTATTATTGTTGTCTCTAATTGCATCTGGTTTTTAATTTCCCAACTATTTTGGGTTCATTTTAAGCTAGCCATATAGCAATTTTTAAATAATAGTTGGTAAAATAAAAAAAAATAAAAAAACTACCCAGCAGGTTGGGCAAACATTTAACCCAACCGCTGGGTTAAAACAACCCAATCGCTGGGTTTGTCCATTTTCAACCCAACTTGGGTTGTTTTTAACCCAGCATTTTTTAGAGTGTATATATATATATATATATATATATATATATATATATGACTTGTCTATTTCAGTAATAATAAATATGTGTTGTTGTTTTGGTGAATTTCTATTTCTCAGATCATAAAAAAAATAATAATTCATGTTTGTTTCAGCAGCTTAAATAATATTTAATGAGTTAATTTGCCCATATAATCTTTAGAGTATTAGGTTAGATAATTTGGCTTGATGTCCACTGAGGAGAGGCTCGATGAAGCAGCTTCAACTCGAGCTCTGATACTGGAACAGCTGAGACTGAAGAGAGGTAAGCAGCAGCTTATATACTCTGGCTGTTGATTGGAAGATTAGATGGGCTCACTCCTCCCTAAATTACATTTAGGAACTTCACTAAATAGCATTATTTATGTCATTGATAAAATGACAATCAACATATATATATATATATTACAACTTATATATATATATATATATATATATATAAAGTAAGATTGTGCCTTGGAGATAACAAAGACCAAACTTCTCAGCCTGTACATCTCTATGCAATCAGCAGGGGGAGCCAGTGAGCCTTAACTCTCAATGCACAGCTGGAACAAGGACAAGCTTCGGCACAATGCAAAATGATGCTTTTTGTTTCAGTCGCACCGCTGTGCTGCTCTCTCCGGTCATTTATTGAAAGCAAGGACATTAAGATGCAAAGAGTGCTTTCACAACTCGGCAGCCCTTGTGGAGACACCCACACTTCTGTTCCTATGCACAAACACTATGCTAAACAACAATAGGCTGAAGAGAGGGAGAATGAATAGCAATAAGAGAAACAGATTCAGAGCGTTTGTGTTTTTTCAGACCTATCCTCTGTGACAAGTTTATTAAACAAGGTAGCAGTAAGTGAAAGTGCTAGTGTGAGTTTACACCAATACACATTAGTAGTAGCTCCAGAGGAGGGCTTCTCTCAGCATTAGGCATCGTGAGGAGATAACAGAGTTCCTGCCTCAGATAACAGAGTTCCTGCCACAGCATTTTTGGGATATTTGAATCGTTGCGTATCAGCCAGAGTCAGATTCTAATTCATGGCAGACTGAAAGCACCTTACGCTGAAAGAGAATTATTTCTGCCTTGTAGACACAAGTAGAGGCAGGCTCCTCATAAAGGTGCAAATGGGGTATTTATATCACGTAGCAACTCTGAAGCCTCCAGTGAAGCACTGAAAGAGGCAGGTATTGGGTTTGTCATGGTAGACTAACATGGAAGCAAGACCTCTGATGATAAAATGAGTTGAAACATTCGCTACGCAGGCTGAAACACTCAGCATGCGTCATATAGTTTGCAAAGCATTCAGTTATGCCATTTTGAGATCTTCTTTGAATAGATGTGCATAAAAATAAATATGTTTCGTATTTAGTTACTCATAAATGATGAATTAGGCTGAAGGAAATTTGTCACATTTTGTCATTTTGGTTCGTTCCACATAGCTGTGTTATACAGGCCTACAGTGATTTGATGTTCCAGTGACAAAAACTTGGCATATTTTATCAGCCTGGGGCATGAATATTAATTAGATGAAGTTATGTTCTGATTCTTTTTCTTCTCAATCTGTCCTCTTAAGATATTTTTATTAAATAAAAAATATAATTTATATTAGGGCTGTCAATCGATTAAAAATTTTAATCTAATTAATTACATACTCTGTGATTAATTAATCTAAACTAATCGCATACATAATAGATCACTGACAAGCCACGCAATATCGTGTTCATATCGCAGATGAATCACCTGCGATAATGAACGTGATATTGCGTAGCTTGTCAGTGATCTACAGCTCTGTCTATTAAATGCCGCTCCATTTGAAAGCAGATGATGGCGATTTAGCGGTAATCAGGGAACCGGCTTTACTGATGAAATGCGCGTGACAATCGCATGCGATATATCGCCCAGCCCTAGGTTTATGTAACAGCAGTAGCTCTGGGCATGTGACCAAATGTGTGAGACAAGTTATTAAATGTAACTTCAGGAGGAGTATGCCATTCTAATCTTCTAATTATTACCAGGATATAAAATCAGCCTCTTACCTCTTCCTGGCTTCAGTTCTTTCAGAATTTGGCTCGCCCCAAACCATCATCATGTCTCACTTTGAAAATTGAGCTTCCAAAAACCTTCCAAAAACACCAACTCTTCCATCCTCAAACAGCCTCACTGAAGCACCGAAGCGATTCATCACATGGACTAGACGGCTCTCCTCCAACCCTCAACAGCCTCAGCCTACAACCACTACCACTGCTTCCTCATCCGTCGCTCATCCATCGCTCATCATACAGATGCCATGCTGGCCTCCTGTTTGAATTACAGTGAAAGCCTATTCCTTTTGGATGCAGTAGGAGCTCTTCCCACCCGAATCGCAGTGTGATACCACATGTTTCTAAACATGGGGGCTCTCCCATTTGAAATAAAGTGTGAGCCCTTCTTTTCGAGAACTTTTTGACTGGAGGTGCCAGAGTCTCTCCTTCCTGGAAGGGACACATCCTCTCATAGTTCAGGCCCTCACATTAGGAGGGAATGGAAATGCCATGTGATGCCGGGTGCACACTCTGAGGGTGGTTGGGCCTGTTCTTCTTGACTTAGAAGCTCCTGCCCCTTCTGCGACATCAGTGAACCTTATGTTCTGTAATTCATAGGACCCATGTCATGGATGCAGGGGTGGGGAACTTTCCAACCTCAGCTGCAAACCTCCAGTCCGAAAACAGCTCCCGCAAGAGTGTGATACTGCCGCTGCAGTGCCCTGCGCTAACATTATTCCTTCTAATGTTTTTGGGGGGTCTTTCAGACCGCCAAGCGTACATGCCAATTTTACTTAAATTGAAATATGCAAATGAGCATTTTGATCCGGTAAATCCAGCATGCTGTGAAAAACTTTTACTTTCCAATTTTTTTTTGTGGGGGGGGCAGCAAGTCAAAATCGTTTACCGTTGGGCACACAAACTCATGAATTGTAGTTATTAAACGTAAGTTTTGGATGAGTATACCCATCTAATCTTCTAATTATTACCAGGATATAAAAGGAGCCTCTTTGCCTCGGCGTCAGTCCTTTTGGCATCCCTCCTCCTCCCCTTCTCCTTCTTTATGTATTTTGCCTATACAGTGCTCAGCGTAAATGATTACACCCCCTTTGAAAAGTAACATTTTAAACAATATCTCAATGAACACAAAAACTATTTCCAAAGTGTTGACAAGACTAAGTTTTATAACACCTGTTTAACTTATAACATAAAAGTAAGGTTAATAATATAACTTAGAGAACAAAATTTTCAGTTTTACTCAAATTAGGACAATGCACAAATTATTATAACCTTTATTTTACCAGGAAAAGAAGCACATTGAGATTAAGAATCTCTTTTACAAGAGCGTCCTGGCCAAGAATGACAACAACACATTTCGCGTGGGTTTAACAGATAACATCCATACATACATATTTAAACACATACATAACTAATCAAAACATCTACAAACCGTTGTTTCTGTCTCCAAATCATTTAACATCACTTTAAAAATATCCAGTGAAACCAACTCCTTAAGTTTCAATGTCAATTGCAAGTTGTTCCAAGCAGAGGGAGCAGCAAATTTAAATGCCTTCTTCCCTAATTCAGTTCGTACCACTGGAACAGACAAAAAGAAGAATTCCTGGGACCGAAGGCTATAACTACCAACATGTTTTTTACTGATGTACATATGAAGATATGAAGGAAGTAAACCCAGAATAGATTTATAAATAAAAGTATGCCAGTGTTTTAGTCTACGGATGGACAAAGCAGACCACCCAACCCGAGCATACAACACACAATGATGAGTGAGAGATTTAAGATTTGTTATGAACCTTAGTGCACCATGATATACAGTGTCTAAGGCATGTAAACACTGAGAAGATGCATGCATATATATAACATCACCATAGTCCAGTACAGACATAAAAGTGGCAGCAACAAGCTTCTTTTTAGCCTCAAAGGAAAGGCAGGATTTAATTCTAAAATAAAAACCCAATTTCACTTTCAGTCTTTTCACCAATTGCTGAACATGAGGGCCAAAGGAGAGAGCATCATCAATTAAAATCCCGAGATACCTATACTGAGTCACAAACTCAATCTCTGAACCTTGGGAAGTAGTAATAGAAAGAAGATCATTAGGGATTGTTTTTGATTTAGAAAACAACATGAACTTTGTTTTATCAGCATTTAAAACCAATTTCAGATCAAGTAAGTTATGCTGGACAATATTAAAAGCAAGCTTTAATTGAGAGAGAGCCAGAATGGGTGTAGATGCTGAACTATATATAACTGTATCGTCAGCATAACAGTGAAAATTTGCATTATGAACATTTTGATCAATATTATTTATATATAGTGTAAATAGAAGTGGACCTAGGACTGACCCCTGCGGCACACCTTTAGTTACATTGAGTGAACCGGAGATAAAACCTTCTGCCTGAACACATTGAGTACACCCCACTGAAAGTCTCTGGAGCAAAGCTAAATTTTAGACTACAAATGTCTAATTTAACAAGAATTCAACCACAGGTGAGTCTAATTATTCATTACACAGGTGTCCAGCAGACAGTTGACTATAAAAGGGTGTTAAAACCCCTTCCCATTTCATGCTGTCAGCAATGGCACCACATGGAAGAGAAATGTCACAAGACCTGAGAAAGAAAATAATTTCTTTACACCAGAAAGGTGAAGGCTACAAGAAGATCAGCAAAGCTTTACTTATCAGTCAGAATACTGTAGCAAAAGTGGTAAAAAAATTGAAAAAAGGTGGAACTGCAACCATCTCACAGAGACATCCAGGTCGTCCACGGCAGTTAACACCTCGACAGGAGCGTCTTCTGATGAGAAGGGTTGAAGAAAATCGGCATGCAAGTTCACTGCAGTTATCTAAAGAAGTAGAAAGCCAAACTGGGGTGACTATTTCCCATGACACAATAAGGCGTACACTGCAGAGGAATGGCATGCATGGGTGCCGTGCACGAAAGAAGCCTCTCCTAAAGCCCAGGCACAAAAAAGCCCGCCTAGAGTTTGCCAGGGCCCATGCTGACAAAGATGAAGACTACTGCGACTCTATACTCTGGACTGATGAGACCAAGATAAATGTTTTTGGAACTGATGGCTTCAAAACTGTATGGTGTCACAAAGGTGAGGAATACAAAGAAAAATTCATGGTGCCTACAGTGAACCATGGTGGTGGCAGTGTCCTTATGTGGGGCTGCATGAGTGCTGCTGGTGTCGGGGAGCTGCATTTCATTGATGGCATCATGAATTCACAGAAGTACTGCTCTATACTGAAACCATCACTCCATGCCCTTGGTTGTCGTGCACTTTTCCAACATGACAATGATCCTAAACACACATCTAAGGCCACTGTTGGATTTCTGAAGAAGAACAGGGTGAAAGTGAATCAGTGGCTCCTGATCTGAACCCAATCCAACACCTGTGGGGAATTCTGGGACAAGATGAACATCACTCTCCATCTAGCATCCAGTCTCTAAAAGAGGTCATTCTTGAAGAATGGAAAAAGATTGATGTTGCAAAATGTTGCCAATTTGTTCATTCCATGCCTAGAAGACTTGGTGCTGTCATTAAAAATCATGGAGGCCATACAAAGTACTAGATGCAGTAGTTTTTGTTGTGGGGTGTACTCATTTTTGCATCACCCTAATTTGAGTAAAACTGAAAAATGTGTAATCTAAGTTATATTATTAATTTCAAGTTTCATGTTATAAGTTAAACAGATGTTATATTAAACTTGTCCTGTCAGCATTTTGGAAATAGTTTTTGTGTTCATTGAGATAATGTTTAAAATGTTACTTTTCAAAGGGTGTGTACTCATTTACACTGAGCACTGTATATAATCATCAGCAGTAGTCCGGGATGCAAATCGGAGCTCGAGTAGAACATCCTCCACAAGACCTTCCACAGCGGACAGCAAGCCAAACAAGCCAAACAACAAGCCAAAACTCACCAAGTGCAACATGTTCATGGATCAACAACTTTGTTGATCCTGGAACAACATTCTCAATCAGATTTGACAGACAAGTTTACAGTTTATGTGGTTTAGGCTTACAACAAGGGTTAGATGCTTCTTCATCATTCATCTATCATTTCCCTTTGATTTTAGGGATACTCCATCTGATAGTATGCGCAAACACATGTGGTTGATATAAGCGCACTAGAAAGTTTCATCACATACTATGATGATGATAAAGATGAAATTTTCATCACACTATGTACATACGTACATGTAAAAAATTAAGTGTTTTAAACTTATACAATTACAATGGTGAGAGACAGACTAGCTGTTCAGTTTGGTTCTGTACAAACTACGTGGATGCAATATAAATGCAGGTGTCAGTATAGTAAATAGTAAAAGTTGTACAGAACAAGATTAAGCACTTAGAAGAGTGACAAATACGGTGAATACATTCTATTTTAAAGGCCTGATTGAATTTGTACAGCTATACTGCTTAGATACCACAAGACTGACTCTCTGACCCCTCAGTATTTTATATAACTATATAACTAAGTTTCACATAACAGCTTTCTACACCATTGTCATTTTCTGTATTTGCCTGCTCTCGCTTTGGCTGTTTTTTCTTGCAGATAACACTTATTCTGCTCCTCTGCCAGCACTGCTGCCAGTCTGTTTGCTTACTTTAAAATGAATAGAAACAACTTAATGGACTTTGTGGCAACACTGCACAAAACAGTGATGCAGTATGCCATTAAAACCAGCCGCAACTCCAAACAAATGAGGATTCACAATGACTGAGGAGTCATTGGATTGTTCCAGAAATCACAATGTTTTCTTTAATGATCTTTTATTTTGCCTCTTTTTTTATGTGGCTTACTTTTTTGAGATAACTTAAAAAGCAATGTTTACATCAAAATTCTTCTTTTTTTTTTTATACATACATTGTAGCCTTTCTGCTGACCTGCAGTTCATTACTAATAACTTGTTATTTATGATGTAGATAAAGACAACTGTAGAACAACATCTATACATACTGGCACAAAGATGATGGTTAAGTGGTTATTCTCATGAGATCAGCCATGTACGTGGTAGGGAGTAATGAGGCTGGGTGGTACTGGGAGAATGGACAGGGTAAGGTTATTAAGATAGCAACACAGATACAGGCTTGAGGATCTTTTATGTCCAATCGGCGTGACAAACAACACCACCAGCAAACAAGCTCAAGAAATGAACCTACTGTAGCAACATCTATAGAAAATATTAATCGCTGTAGATAAAGCTACAACCCTTGAATGGTTGACATGGTGAACATGATATGTCTGGGTCATATTTAATCTAAAAAAACAAACAAACAACAAAACAAACAAAAATAAATAAAATTTGTTTAGTGAGTAAATTAAGAATATTTTATGCCAAATGTATGTTTCCTGATTATTATTATTATTATCATCATTATCATTATTATTATTATTATTATTTTTTTTTTTTTTTACTATTAATTAACCAATAACTTAGTAATTTACATAAAAAAAAAAAAAAAAAAAAAAAAAAAAACTGTTGCATGAAATTTACACAGAAAACACTTTACACTAACTAAATTTAGAAAAATATCTTTAATGTCCCACAGATGGAAAAAAGTATTTCAGGCATGGGACAATGTGAAGGTTAGAAAATAATGACAGCATTTTCATTTTGGGTGAACTATCCTTTTAATGACTGAATTTTGCATGTATATTTTGCCTTGTATGTAAAAAACAGCTACCTCTCTCACTCTCTCTCTTCAGGGCGCTGGACTCAGATAATCAAGTAAAGGTCACCAAAAGATCAGCCATGATGTGGCGAAGGTCATTGGCTACGGTTTATTCATCAAACACTGTGATTGGTGGCTAATTAGCAAGGCTAAAGACTTCAGCGGATGCGCTTTGACAGAACCGGATACTTAAGATAGAGAAGGTGAAGTAATCAGGTGTGTAGATGCTCCTGGGAATGAAATGGTTGCGGGCTGCCATCCTTCAGAGCCTGAAGTGAATGCAGGGTTACCCAAGCATTGCATGCTTGGAACGCAGCAGATCAGCTCCTGTGGAGTAAATGTATGCTTGGCTAGAGTTGAATCCAAACAAGCTCTTTTACAGCCATACCCCTTGATATCTTGAGCAAAGCCACTTGGGATGCGAGAGGCGAATGCTTTGTATTACAACTCTAAAGGCAAGCGACTCTTCTTCATATCTGAGACAGATAAAGGCAGACAGGGTGAAGAGGTCTGCTGTCCGATATGTGAGTGGTGTCCTCCAGATATGAGTGAGTGTCTTTTTAGCATCAAAACTCTGTGACCTCATATGGTGTTGTTGTGAAGGAAGACACTGCCTTCAGCTATGGGCCTCTCAGAGCTAGATGAGGCTCTGAGCGTTTGAGCCAGTGTCTGGCATTTGGTGTGGTTTTACTTTCTGCGGTTCAGTGAACTATTGTTTGTCTGCCTTTTTGTTTTCAAAGCAGCCCCTCTCGTCTGATTTTGGCCTGCTCTCTAAATTATGGATCAGTGCGCGTTCCTCTTGCCTCGTCGGAAGCACCGGGAACCAGTGGGCTACCGCAGCTAACTCATCAGAGAAAGGTCAGGCGCGTTCGGAAGGCACGGATTTCCTCAACCACATTATTTTGAGCAGGAACAAAAACAGATTTGAAAGAAATCCTCCTGCAAAATGGTAAACTTATTTATCAAGGCTTGAGTCATTAAGGCTCAACAATCACTCATTTGTTTCTATGTTATTACTGGTACTTGATAAGATATGTATCACTATTATCTTTCCTAATACATTAAGCTATGGATTTGAACAAACCTCTAAACCTACTGCAATATTCACCCAACCATGTTTGTGCATGAATGACACTCAACATATTTCAGTTTTGAGTCTGATGTTCCAGCCTTGCCCTACACAGACTGAGATTTCTCTGGAATTCCTGAATATTTCCACAGTATTATGTATGCTAGATGCTGAATGACCTAAATTCTTTGCAATATTGCATTGAGAAATGTGGTTTTTGAATTGTTTGAGAGTTCTCTCATGTTATTTGGCACAAAGTGGTGAGCCATGACCCATCTTTGCTGGCAAAGATTGAGATGCTCATTTTATATCAAACCAAGATGCCCTCACCTATTACCGATTCACCTGCATATTGTGGACTGTTTCAAAACAGTTTAACTTGGATATTGTATAACCTTTTCACTTTTATTTTGCCTCTGTCCCAACTATTTTAGAGTGTGCTGCATCCATAAAATTCAAAATTTGTTTATATTTACAAAATACAGTTAATTTGGTCAGTGGAAACAGTGGAAATCATTTCTTTGTACTTTTCTCAGTTAAATAAAGCTTCAGGAAAATTATCAAGTCACATATTCTGCTTTTTACATTTTACAGCTTTTCAGAAAATGGAGTTATACAGTATATACCCAAATATATACAGTGCTCAGCGTAAATGAGTACACCCCCTTTGAAAAGTAACATTTTAAACAATATCTCAATGAACACATAAACAATTTCCAAAATGTTGACAAGACTAAGTTTAATATAACATCTGTTTAACTTATAACATGAAAGTAAGGTTAATAATATAACTTAGAGAACAAAATTTTCAGTTTTACTCAAATTAGGATAATGCAAAAATGAGTACACCCCACTGAAAATCTCTGGAGCAAAGCTAAATTTTAGACTACAAATGTCTAATTTAACAAGAATTCAACCACAGGTGAGTCTAATTATTCATTACACAGGTGTCCAGCAGACAGTTGACTATAAAAGTGAGTTAAAACCGCTTCCTATTTCATGCTGTCAGCAATGGCACCACATGGAAGAGAAATGTCACAAGACCTGAGAAAGGAAGTTAACATCTCGTCAGGAGTGTCTTCTGATGAGAAGGGGTGAAGAAAATCGGCATGCAAGTTTACTACAGTTATCTATAGAAGTAGAAAGCCAAACTGGGGTGACTATTTCCCGTGACACAATATGGCGTACACTGCAGAGGAATGGCATGCATGGGTGCCGTCCACAAAAGAAGCCTCTCCTAAAGCCCAGGCACTAAAAAGCCCACCTAGAGTTTGCCAGGGCCCATGCTGACAAAGATGAAGACTACTGGGACTCTATACTCTGGACTGATGAGACCAAGATAAATGTTTTTGGAACTGATGGCTTCAAAACTGTATTTCATTGATGACATCATGAATTCACAGAAGTACTGCTCTATACTGAAACCATCACTCCATGCCCTTGGTCGTCGTGCACTTTTCCAACATGACAATGATCCTAAACACACATCTAAGGCCACTGTTGGATTTCTGAAGAAGAACAGGGTGAAAGTGAATCAGTGGCTCCTGATCTGAACCCAATCCAACACCTATGGGGAATTCTGAAGAGACAAGTTGAGCATCACTCTCCATCCTCTCTAAAAGAGGTCATTCATGAAGAATGGAAAAAGATAGATGTTGCAAAATGTTGCCAATTTGTTCATTCCATGCCTAGAAAACTTGGTGCTGTCATTAAAAATCATGGAGGCCATACAAAGTACTAGATGTAGTAGTTTTTGTAGTGGGGTGTACTCATTTTTGCATCACCCTAATTTGAGTAAAACTGAAAAATGTGAAATCTAAGTTATATTGTTAACCTTACTTTCATGTTATAAGTTAAACAGATGTTATATTAAACTTAGTCTTGTCAACATTTTGACAAGACTTGACATTTTGTTTTTGTGTTCATTGAGATATTGTTTAAAATGTTACTTTTCAAAGGGGGTGTACTCATTTACGCTGATCACTGAATATATTAATAATTTGGTCTATTCATTTACACGTTTGTTTCTATTTGATGTCATTCAGCTATTCCTTCATCCATCCATTCATTCACTTGTTTGATCGACTGATTTTTCAGTCTATTGAACCAAACCAAGCTTACACAGACAGGACTCAATTTTTCAGTTTGTAGCACTGTGACATTAAAATTTCAGCAACTCCAAGTCACTGGCGACAAAGAAAGAGACATACAGAGGAAGATGGGCATTTGCTGTCTATCAAACAGTCTCTTCATGACTGACTGAATGAACAAGTCTTTTAATGCGAAGCTCTTTCCAGGCTTGAAACCACCAAACTCATTCCTCACTTCAGTTCTATTACTGGATCACTGTTTCACACCAAACTTTCCCTAAATCACTTGTTATACTAGCCTGACAAAATGACCACACTGTTGTTATCAGTCAGCTTATTGTTTTGGGCTTGACATGCATGCAGTGTTTTTGTGTGAATATCTGTGAAGAATCTGTATATTGTTTTACTTGAGAATTCAATATCAGAAATGCTATGCTTTGTTGCTTATGATGAGTCAAATGGTTTGAATGATTTATAATGCAATTATTCCCACGTTGGTATCTATGTTCTCTATAGTAACTCTATGTTACCCATAACACAGCACACACAGGTCGCTGCATAGACTTTCATCAGTTCACTGGGAAACAAAACTGGGTAGCACTGTATTTTACAGTCCTGTTCCCCATGTACATACTACTGTATGTACTTATTATCGTAATTGCAATAACTGGGTAATAACTAGGTTCTAACCCTGAACCTACCCCTAAACCTAACCGTAACCCATGTAGTTACCTTATAATACATAATATAAGTACACAGTAAGTACATGTAAGTGCACGCACTGTAAAATAAAGTGCAACCCAAAACTTTTTTGAAAAGCCCAAA
Organism: Ancherythroculter nigrocauda; assembly: GCA_036281575.1. NCBI lineage: Eukaryota > Metazoa > Chordata > Actinopteri > Cypriniformes > Xenocyprididae > Ancherythroculter > Ancherythroculter nigrocauda. The sequence goes on from VTFQ01000022.1 coordinate 5,761,197, forward strand.
GCTGATATTATATTCTGATGAAGAAATACTGGACTAGAATGTTACTGATGAATTAAGAATTTTCATTTTACTTCTGGATAAATTTGGATCATTTTCGGATCGCAAAATCTCATGATTGTATTGTATGTAATCAATGAGATCAATTAAATGTTTAATTTAATTACCACATATTTGTAATATATTTACCCAATTTGCCACTATTATGGTTTCATTCTATTCTTGTTTCAACACATGTAAATATGCAAATACTTAGTTTTCATGCCGTTAGCACATCCATATTGTTTCTGTGTATATCAAAATCAATATACAGTGTGGACCAGCCTTTATGCCAACAGTGAAGAGTCTGGCTAAGTCAAGTCGTCACCTTTATTTATATAGTGCTTTATGCAATATAGATTGTTTCAAAGCAGTTTTACAGTGATAACACCAACATGATGCATTTTGGCTGTTGTTCAGCTGAAGTCAGTTCAGTGTTGATTCAGTTCCGTTGTAAAGATCATCCATTATTAAATTAATTAATTTCATCTATAGATCAGTATTATTGTTAAATATTAATTGTCCCCAACTAAGCAAGCCAGATGCGACAGTGGCAAGGAACCCGAACTCCATCAGGTAACAGAATGGAGGAAAAAAAAACGTTGGCAGAAACCAGGTTCAGTCAAATGAACACAATGTGATTATGATTCAGGCTGCATCACAAGTCAGAATTCAGACTGGGATTGGTAGCAACCAAGACACTATTCTCTTTCCAATCCTCTCTATTTCTCCTTTTAAGTGTTTATCAAACATTTTTGAGTGTGACATCTAATGCTTAAAGTAGTGTATTATCTATTCCACCAAAGCTACAAACTCCCACTGGAGGAAGGAGAATGAGCAGCATAGACCCTGGTTTACTCCGTTTGCACACATGGTACAGGAGATCAATAATTGTAATTATTATCATTATTTTCTCTTGGCCTTGGCTAATCCCCAGTTGTGGCAGGAGTTCGATTTTCTCATTGCACTAGAGGAGAGAGATTACACCATACAGTCCCTGAATTTGATATACTGCATTTGTTCCCATTTCGGTGACACTCCCACAGTGCCAGACTACCAGTAAATAAACAACAATGACATGCTTATTTATTTATATATATATCATTATGTGGACAGAAATCCAAAAATCAGAGAGCATATAAATAAAATCATTTAAAGGTCACCTATTATGCCCATTTTTACAAGATGTAATTTACGTCTCAGGTGTCCCCAGAATGTGTCTGTGAAGTTTCAGCTTAAAATATCTTACAGATCATTTATGAATCCATGTTGTAAATACCTATTTCTGACTACAGTCAAGAACAGGTTGTTTTTGTGCATGTGCCTTTAAATGCAAATGAGCTGCTGTGCCCCGCCCTCTCTCCACGATCACAGTTAAAGCTGTATCAGTTTAAACTTCTAATGAATCGCTTTCTGAATGCACTTATCTGAAGCACACACACAGACAGCTGTCAGACGTCAAGTCTCGTGAGTAACTTCTCTTTCACATTTTTTGTTTTGTTTAAACTGTCAAATGGACTACTTGCACTGAGCCTCGTGACGCACATCCGGTTTGTAATATTACGGCTCAGTTGTTTCCGGTTATATATATTTTCAATGCGCCGTTATCACATAGATAACTAAACCCCTCTTAAAACGAGTGTCCTCGGGATGATTTTAAATTCCAGACATATTCAGAGACAAGAGAAGAGATTCTGATGATTACCGTGTACAGACCTTTCCAAACTCAACAGAACTTTAAGTTTTAATCCAACATAAGCTGTGATTCTTTCACCACAGGGTGTCAGCGCTCTAATAGTGATTGCGACGCTGCAGTGTGAGACGTGATAAATAAGATCAGAATGAACATAATATTTTAGTCTCTATTCTGTGCCATTTTTTCTGACAACTATTTATGTAATTCACACATTTATGCCAAAAATCCTAATAGTCAAGGTAGTTGCGCTGTCATTGCGTTATTCTTTAAGATTAATTAATAACACCGTTAAAGCAGTTATCACATTCATTCAACTATTTCAAACACTGGAATAAAAGAGCAGTTTTAACTTTTTTTTTTGTTTGTCTTGCCATCGTGATAATGCGTTGTCACCCATCGTTACTACACTTACCATAGTAAAACAATGCACTTCCTGTGTTTATCAGTCAAATTCATTTAAATGTAAATTTAACAGGTATGAAATATGATGACTAAGAGAAAAACACTGCTAATGAGAAGACGAGCACTTGACGGCGGAAGGTTAGTGGGGAAATATATTTATTTATTATTCAGAATGCGCATTTGGAAGGGAAATATATTAATAAACATTTCAGCAGGTTGAAGATAATTAATGTTAATGCAGAGAATATGATTAATTGTTTAAAAAACATTTCGCAGCCCTAAAATGTAGTAATAATCTGCGTTTTCACAAGAAGCTCTCTGTATATAAGTGCGCTGAACGCTGACCGGAAACGCTCGAGCCGTAATAAGTAGAACGCGGAAGTAGCTGTGCAAGTAGTCCATACATACAAGGTTCTGTCAAAAACACACACAGTTCACATAAACACAGTCAGTTATGTCTGTGAACGTAAATAGCAGGCAACGTTACAGAAATCGTATGTGTATATAGCAAGTGGCAACCTCCCCCAGTTTCTCTTGAGGCCAATACGGAAGTGCAATTCATCGACTGGCCGCTAGGGACAGGCTCCAAAAGAGAGCAGAATCTCATTGAGTCCCATGTTAAAGTGGCCAATTTTACAGCAGAAAAAAAATATGTTTACAGGTTGGTACAAATTGTGGTTTTGGTCTATACTGCTAATTTTGCCCTTCATGACAACTCTGAGGGGGGTGAATTTTTTTATAACTCATCTGTTTAAATTATATTAAGCCTTAAAGTTCTGCATAATTGGTCACTTGAGTGACAGGTAGATTGTGCTGCTGTCTGTGAGCAGTCACTTTACCTCAGCTAATTCCAGCTGCTGAATTTGGCATCTCTGCTGTGTTTGTGCTTTTTTCGGGATTATTTTATACAATTATAAAATAATATGGTTTGCTGCGTTAATGGTCGAGACAGATGTGCGTCTGTGTAGATGTGCTCGCATGCGGAAGGAAAGGATCGTCTTGGCATTGGCTAAAAGTTTTGTTCATGAGATTTACTGACTATGGCTGGAGAATATGCCTCTCAAGACACCACAAACTCCGACAGCACTGCTTGGATATTATAACTAAAACTGCTGCATTTTGGACGCGGGCTCATTTTTTTGTGAGATATATGATCATATACAGTTTTACAACATAAACGCTGCCCAGGTTGCATAATTTCTTGAAGAACGATGATGGAGAGCAGATCATTCACAAGAAATGTGATGCAAACAATGGATAATATATTAATATTTCATGGATTTAACGCTTTTGTGGACAAAAAGTACTGTTTTTTTTGTTTTTCAATGGACACTCATGGACAATTTACCCAAGTGCAACAGATTGGATTCATGTCGTGATCACTATTTCATTATAAAGGTATGAAGTCCCGTTTGATTTTTCGTGTTGACGTGCAAACCTGACACAAACTTCAATTAAGTTACTGGTGCTGGAGCATATCGTAAAAAAGACGCCGTAGATTGACAGTAAACCTTTATAACTTTATAACTAATAAAGATAAGTTATATCATTAGAATATTAATATTTTAGACAGTATCTCCTTTGCCAGCTAACATGATCACGTTGAGCTAGGCGGGCGTGGTTTCAGTAACCATGGCACCTCAGTTCAACTACGTCCCGCCTCTTTGCCCATTTTCAGTTATCCGGGAGTGACGCACGGTGACGCGCAGCTAAGATGGCAGCGGCCTCATTTTCGCCTCAAAACTGCTCTTCAGAAATCTACGGGTGACGTCACGGACACTACGTCCATATTTTTTCTTACAGTCTATGGTATATAGATCTGTGGCGCATTCCCTTCAAAAATAAAACTAATCCACTGCGTTCAGCAGCTCAGATGTCAGTAAATGAAGACTGTTATGTTCACTCTTACATCCAACAACAAAACATCTCAATTACTTACCAGACATTGTTGATGCTACAGCTGCTCGAATGCGGAGAAAATGGCGGACAGCGTACAGCTTGCTGAGGGCGGAAACTATGGTAATACAGGACTGTCAGTCAGTGGCCGTGGGCGGGGCTTGAGGAATGTGATGTTACATTACTCAGGGAATCAAAATGGCTTGTCTACTGAGACTGCTTTGGTTTAAAGGGTTAGTTCACCCAAAAATGAAAATAATGTCATTTATTACTCACCCTCTTGCTGTTCCACACCCATAAGACCTAATCTTCAGAACGCAAATTAAGATATTTTTGTTGAAATCCGATGGCTCAGTGAGGCCTGCATAGCCAACAATGACATTTCCTCTTTCGAGATCCATTAATGTACTAAAAACATATTTAAATAAGTTCATGTGAGTACAGTGGTTCAATATTAATATCATAAAGCGACGAGAATATTTTTGGTGAGCCAAAAAACAAACAAAATAATGACTTATATAGTGATGGCCGATTTCAAAACACTACTTCATGAAGCTTCGGAGCATAAATGAATCAGCGTGTCGAATCATGATTCGGATCGTGTGTCAAACCGCCAAACTGCTGAAATCATGTTACTTTGGCGCTCCGAACCACTGATTCGACACGCTGATACATAATGCTCCAAAGCTTCCCGAAGCCAAACACTGCAGGTGTCATGATGTCACAATCACGGAGATGTACTTTTAGGGACCATTTACACAACACCATTTTCAACTAAAAACAGAATACTTTTTAATGCGTTTTGACCGTTAGTTTAACAACAACAGCCTTTTGGAGGCCTGGAAACGCAAACTTTTGAAAACGGATTTCAAAAGGGCAATTTTTTTAAACCAATATCATTATTGTCTTCATGTAAACTACAAAAATATGAATTTGTGAAAACGGTGTGAAAACGGTATGAAAACGGTATTACGTGTTCAGTCTGTAGGCGCATGGGGTTTCTTTTCAAAGTGACATTGCCAACTACTGGCCTGGCATGCATAATACAGCATTTTTTTTATTCATTTAAACCAATTTGCGAATGCGGAACGAAAATGAGCTGGATTTATTGCATGGACAGTGCAATAGCCAATCATAATGTAATGGAGTTTCTCACAAAACAAACAAACAAAAAAACATTTGTGACATTAACCTTGTTAACTCTTCTTTTACACTTTTTTTCTTTGTTTGACTTGATTTGAACTCTTCTTTTGCAAAAAACTTTTGGAAAAAAAAAAGTACAACAAATCTAATTTAAACAAAATGTACACAAAATTTAAACAGCTGTATATCAACAAGACACCTACAGGCAATTGAAACAGTGCATTTCCTCCTGAACTGTTGTGCTGAAACACACGATTTGAATAAACAGATAGACCTGAATCTTCAACCTCTCTGACAGTTAAAATGGAGTGCAAAAGCTAATTAGAGTGGTCTTTATTTCGCTGAGACTGGTTGGTGAACTTTAATTCATGCCGGCTGGAGAGGGAGCAGATTCATTTATTTGGGTAATTGAAGGTGCTGATTAGCTGTCTATGAGAGAAAGGAAAAGGAGAATGATTGCTCACAGACTCTAGCTGAGTAACAAACCTAATCTACCTTTCGCAGTTCCCTCCGATAGCTCTTTAAATCTTGGCCAGACACCACATTTAAGAAGAGAAAGACAGAGATAGCAAAGGCCACCTGTCGGAGATGGTTCTTATGTTATTATCTTGTATTTGCGTTTGGATGTGTATTCGGAAAATGTCAGGAAATCAGTTTGAGATGATGAGACAACTGTAACATGGAGCTTACCAACAGATGCGAGACACACTGATACGTTCACCAAAGAGGAAAATGAGAACATCCTGTTAAAGTGTGTCAGTATGCTCACAACTAAAATTAACAGCCGATTCTACACATCACGGCTGGTTTTAAATACATCTTCCTTTTAAATGTAAGTAGAGAACAGTTGTAACTAAAGGCAGTTGACCCTTTGCTTCCCTCCTTAAAAATGTTACTGACCAATCCTACTGTAGCAACTGTTGCCATGCACCATTTTCTCACACTTGTGTTTGCTCTTTTATAATGCAAGTCTAAAGAGGCTCTATGTGTTTGGATGTTTTTAAATGCAATTTTAAGAAAACTTGAAAGAAAAAAAAAGTACCAAAGAAATTGTAAACCAGGTCAAAAGATATCCAGAGACCACACACATGCATGCACGCACATACACCACACCACTATTTATGAAATTAATACAATAAGAAACAAGTTAAAATAGGCCTTTTGCTCAGGAGTCAAAAGCAAATAGCTACTTTGATTAAATATATGTTCATAATGCATTTTGTTAAGATGTATTTTTTTCAACTCAGTCATACAATTTTAATACTCAAGGTCCAACTCTACTTTTTCTTCAATCATTAGTCCTGACAGCTAAATAATTCATACAAATGAAACTACACTGCAATATTAATACATATAAAAGCAATAATACATATAAAAAAGGTACTTTTATTCGAGATATAAGTTTTATAAAATGGTTTCATAAAATGTATGTTTGCCACCAAAAATTGCCTCCAGCCATGACACTGCTTGAAACACTCCTTCTTTTTGTATTAAATACAATCGTATTGTATTTCTGGTTGCAAATGGTGGTACAGTCATTTTAGGCACCTATAAATGTTTCTTATATCAAAAGATGCCAAGTAAATTTGTTATAGCCTGTAAGTTAAGAAGCAAAATATGTCCCCAGTCTCCCCTTCATGTGCTCATTAGAAATCAACACAATAGTGAATGTGTATGTCAATTTCCATGGCAGAGTGTCCATACTTCTTTTCAAGGGCCTTTATATATCCATACATTTATGGATTTGGGGATCATATTTATTACTCATGTGCACTGTATGTCATTTGAGGAGATATTAATACACTATATTGGAGTACATAATGTATTTAATGTACAAACAGGGCCCTGTGTATTACATTTCAAAGTGATATGTTATAAATTCATAGCCATCTCTCATCCAGTGGTGTCACTGTTGTCATGTCTTAGACAGGGTTGGATTTCCAGATTTTGAGGGATTTTTTTTTTTTTTTTTTTTTTTAAACATACAAACAAACCAATTCAAATGATTTAAAAAATCTTAAACATATATATATATATATATATATATATATATATATATATATATATATATATATATATATATATATATATATATTGACGTACTGAAATGTTTCATTTATATAAAGAAGTAAAACAATGAGATTAAGAATAATATGCAGGTGTCCTTGTATTTTATTATAAGGCTACTGAGACAGAACAATCACAGTTACCACAGCAACAAAGTGCACAGCAACAAATATAATATGCCTATTATAGTAAAGGCTTATAGCTTCCTTCTATGGTAAAAATCTAAAGCTGTAAGAGCTCAAACCATGACTGCAAACATGACTTTTTTTCCCCAATATAAAAGCCTGGTTAAATGTCTCTGAATAATTCCATAAAAATGAGCTGCATAGAAAATTTTGAATGCAAACTGGCAAAACCAGGAACTGATTTAGGTGTTCTATTATGCTGTAGCCCATTTTGTCCTTGTTTTTAATTCAGATGTACTGAATGCCAGATAATGACTGCCAAATAAAGCATAGTCCATTCACAATTACCCAAGGCAAATTCTAAGGGGACTGAATATGACAATCTGAGCCCAAATTTTGAGCACAATGGGTCTAGCAAGTAGAATTTATCCCTTTGAATACATTAACAACCCCACAATTTGGTGAAGTCGTGTTGCCACACAGAAAAAAAAAAAAAATTAGGATGAGGTCTATTTTAAGTCAATTTCTGGGAGAGAAAAAAAAATCACCCCATGCTTGTCTCTTCCCTCCTCTTGTTGAATTTTCTTTTCCATATCCTTAGGGAAGGGCTATAAAACTTATCAGCGGATTCCATCTCGGGAACTCTGTCTGGGCTGATGAGATTCTGACTGTCCTTAGTGAGACACTCGTAAAAGCTCTGGTGCAGTTTAAAAGCCATAGAGGTCTGGGACCCAGAACATGGTAGTGATAACCAAGACACACCCAGCCTCTAATAACTTTACTGAGGCTGCTGACAGTTAAGTCTACAGATTACAAGAGTGATAGCCTGCTGGAAATTGTCATATGGTTCTGAGAGGGACTGAGTTTGGTTTACTGTGTTTTTGATGTGTTTTCTTTCATTCTTTTAATTACAAACTGGAAATTTGTTTAGTCCTGGATTTACGATTTTCAATTGGCAGATGATAAAATGCGTACAAAATTTTCCATAGATTTCCACTGAAGAGGGACTCAAAACATGTCTAGGAACCAGAATGTCAAAGGCTACAGTACATTCACATAGACAGTGATTGTTATTGACAGTTGCATTTACTAATTGGTGTGACTCTCGAATGGTGGCATAAATGATAAACTAAAGTCAAGCGGCTTTTCTCTTCTGTAAATAACACTTGTAACCATACAGTGATAAAAAGGCAAGATGATTTTCATTACACTGGACAGACTTAACATATTAATAAACAAGTCCAAATGAGGTGTGAGTTCATCTGTCAAACCTTAATTAACTGACAACAGCTTCATTTTTTTAATTTATGAGTGTTATTTATAGTAGAGCATCATTTGACCATTCATTTAATAATTAAATAAATAAATTTAGAATGATAGAATCTGGTTATTGAATCGCATAAATGTAAAATTGGGCTACTTTGACATGAACTAGTAAGCAACCACCTCTAGTAAAAACCACATAGCAACACTTGCAACCAACCAAAGCACTTAAGCAACCATATGTGTGCAAGCAAAACCATATTTAGTGCTCAAAAGACCCAAACAAACCAAACCTACGTCAAACCAAACCAAAATTCATGCATATTAAAAGCATGGATTTGTATACATAGTATGGTATGAAAATGAAATGGTTTATGAGAACATTCATGGCCAGTGCACGGTCAAAAGTCAAAGTAGCCATCTGTAATGAGGCAGAAGCCGAGTTAGAATCCATATGCATTTGTTTATTAAAATCCACAGCAAACAAATCCAAATCAGCAGGCAGATAGCATAAATGTGAGGCAGGCAGAGGTAACACACAGTAAGGCAGTCCAATACAAACAACAGAGCAGAGTAGTGATGTTCGATTCTTGAACGAATTGTTCTTTTGAGCCGGTTCTCAGGAAGTAACTGGGCGAGCCGATTCACTAATCGGACTGAATCGAACTTTAGTTCCGGGTTGATGACGCAAGACGCATAGCCGAAGTAGCACGACCAACTCAAAAAGAACCGAATGAGCCAGTTCAACCAACTGTCGAAGTTTGCCGAGGATTACCGAGGACTCAAAAAGAACCGAATGAGCTGGTCCGACTGACTGTTGAAGTTTGCCGAGGATTATCGTGGAGTCTGATGAGTGAGTTGATGATACAATGCAAGCCTGAGGAGCGTACTGGAAAAATGCTTATTTTATTAGTTGCAAAAACCTTTCTGTCGAGAGATGTAAATAAATTTTACAATTGTTTATTGTACATGCAGATTATAATTTAAGTTCTTAAGCAAAATCAATGAGTTTATAAAACTGGTTTATTTCTGCGTTTGTGCATCAAATGTGTGCAGTAGTTGCAAATCTTTTCCAAGATGTAGTGTTAGGCTACTCAATATTGGTCAGACGTATCCGACATAAAGGATCCGCAAATGAAACTGTGACCACAAACTCCATTAACTTAAGTGAATGAAAGGCAATTATCAGCAATATGCGTTCACACAAATAACTTTTTATTTGAATGTTTCAATATGTGTTGACACAAATGACTTTATTTGAATGTTTCATTGATATAACATGACACTGAGTTGTTAGAAAAGAAATGCATAGTGACATCATTGCATGATGACATCAGGAACCTATGAATCGCCTTTTTGAACTGGTTCATTGAGCCAAACTGTCCGAAAAGAACCGGTATGCGGAAATTAATCGAACTTTGCATCACTAGAGCAGAGGGATAATTGAAAAGGCAAAAAACGTAACAGAGCAGGCAACACAAGAGAAACAAGTCAATGATAATATAATGTTCGGAAAGGCAAGCAAACTGGCAATATTCGCAATGGCCTGGTAGCCAGGCCATGCTTAAATGTCTAACAAACAGGAAGTAACCAGTGAAGCAGAGGGAGTGGCACACAGTCAGTACTCAGGAGAGGGCTCCCTCTGCTGGCGTGACGTTACACCATCCTTGAGTTTACACAGTAGCTGAGGCTGAATCCCAAATGGCACCCTAAACCCTCACAGTCTTCCTCTGAGTCTGCACTTTCATGATGTAATGGCACTTTGACTGCTGGGTAAAGTCTTGCAAGCTGAAGTGCGCATCGAGGGCGCATAGCGGCCACAAAGGGGATGCTCGCGAGCACCCTTCTGAAACCTAAAATGATGAATGGGACACCCTACGGTCTTGTGGACTTAACGGACACGCGCACGCGGCAGCCACTGTAAGTCTACAAGACCGAAAGTGCATAGAAGTGTGCCATTTGGGATTCAGCCTGAAAACAAATGTCAGTTGTGTTTTAAGGCCATGACACACCAAGCCAAATTTAGTTCATTTCCTGTTTCCTGTGATTCCCTCATTCCTCCTTAATTTGTTCTCACCTGTGTCTTGTTACCCCTATTAGTGTCTGTATATTTAAGCCCATGGCTGCATTTGAAATCGCATACTTCCCTATATAGTAGGCGAGAAAAAGCATGTGAAAAGAGTTTTATGCCAATAAAATAAAACAGTAGGTGAGATTCTGAAGTGCATATGCAATGGACACTTTACTATCCCATGAGGCCATGGGAGAGAATTTGAGAATGGCAGTGAAGCGACAACAGATAGGTCACACAACGACAACATGGCGACTGTAGTATGTCCGGATTAAATTCATGCTACTCACATTCATACTAAATAGAACATACTTTTTTTAACTGTCTCAAAGTAAGTACTTATTGAAAAGGTGTACCCATTCAGCGAGTGTGTGATTTTGGATACAGCTATTGTGTTCCCAGTGTTCTTGATGAGGTCTTGTCTTTCTATGGTGTTTCATTGGTTTACTTCTGTTCCCTAGTTTTCAGTTTTTTTTTTTTCAATTATATTAATTAAAAGTTTTATTGCATTAGGATTCTTTCACCCTCAATTCTTTCTGAGTACCCCAGCGTGACACCGATGTCAACTGTTGGCCAATGTCAGGCTGTCGTTGAGCATCTGTCTTCTTAGTTTTTGGCATAGTCAGATCTCCATTGATGGATTTTTGGATAATCAAGGATGTTGAATCAGTGGTGGAGCCTATCAGTGAGAGAAATCAGTCTGATTGGCTGGTCAGCTTAGCTAACCAGCACACAAGCAGAAAAACAGAAACGACAGAGCCAAACAAACAATAAAGTGAAGAGGGCAGATGCAGACAGCTCGATTTCCTTTTTCATCTTATCTGAGTGTGCTGATATGCAAATATATATCAAGTTTAATAATAATAATAAATAGCATTAAAGGTGCCATAGAATTTAAAATTGAATTTACCTCGGCACAGTTGAATAACAAGAGTTCAGTACATGGAAATGAGTCTCAAACACCATTGTTTCCTCCTTCTTGTGTAAATCTCATTTGTTTTAAAGACCTCTGAAGAACAGGCATATCTCAACATAACACTGACTGTTACGTAACAGTCGGGATCATTAATATGTACACCCCCAATATTTGCTTATGCCAGCTTTGTTGCTAATGTACTGTTAAATGTGGTTAAAGTTACCATCGTTTATTACTGTATTCACAGAGACGAGCCGTCTCTATTTTCACTATTAAACACTTGCAGTCTGTATAATGCATAAACACATCTTCATTCTTTATAAATCTCTCCAAAAGTGTGTAATGTTAGCTTTAGCCACGGAGCACAATCAAACTCATAGAGAATCAAATGTAAACATCCAAATAAATACTATACTCACATGATCCGATGCATGCATGCAGTATGCATGACGAACACTTTGTAAAGATCCATTTTGAGGGTTATATTAGCTGTGTGAACTTTGTTTATGCACTGTTCGAGGATTTAAAGGGGCCGCAGCCTGAATCGGCGCATATTTAATGATGCCCCAAAATAGGCAGTTAAAAAAAAAAAATATATATATATATATATATGGGGTATTTTGAGCTGAAACTTCACAGACACATTTAGGGGACACCTTAGACTTATATTACATCTTGTGAAAAAACTTTCTAGGGCACCTTTAAAATAGTAGGCATTTTTTGTCGCTGATAGTTCTTTGATGTAGGTTTGGTTTCTTTGAGCACTAAATATGGTTTTGTTTACACACATATGGTTGCTTGAGTGCTTTGGATGGTTGCTAGTGTTGCTATGTGGTTTTTAGATAGTGTCACAAGGCCAATAAATCTTGCCTGGGTTTGTGCTTATGCCAAAAACATACATATAAATAAATTAATGATATCATCACAGCATGAATAGCTACTGACTGTTTCATATTCTGCAAGTCAAGGTGAACATCGACCCACCAGATTCGCTGTAGGCAGTATTTCCAAAGCATCATCTGTGGTGAGAGTGGGAGAGGACTTTAAATCAAAAGGACTAAATACATAGTGTTGCAGCATAAATCCTTTTATGCATATGAACAGATAACAGGAATCTATTTATTCACATCTGATGTGCCCAAAATGCTAGTGTCCACAGCTAAAAAATGCGAAGGGTTGATAAATATTGTATGCATTCAAAAACAATGAGGCTGTAATCATGAACAAAAGAGGGTAGAGGCTACCCAGAAGCTATGGTTGCTCTAGCTCTAGTCCCACAAGAGGGAAATCAGGTGGAGATTACATGTTTTCAGAGAAAAAGAATGGCTGATTGTAGAGGACAACTGGCTGAATGATAGAGTTATATTTCTGTTTTAGTCATTGCCTGTGTGTCCTTCCCGTAGACATCACCTGGAGTTTCGTGAAGTCATCTACTGTTTGTACATCTGAAATTACAAACAGACACTCTGGCACTTAGCAGCAACTAGCAGTATAAACCAGCACACACACATACACATCTTTAACGCTAAAGGAAGGCTCATTGTTGTTTTTAGATGAAATGTTCAGAGAGCGGTGGCCCTGTCTTTGCCAGCAATGCACACTTAATTACTGTCAGCTTTGCTCTTTGTCAAGAGGACCTTTTGGCTGCCTGCACAGCAAGACTCGTTAAAAGCCCCTTTTCAAGTGCTTCTCTCCCAATCTGACGTTAATTACTGTATCAGTGCTGTTTGTTAGGTCAGTATGAAGCTCCGCTTCGCAGAGAGGAATCGGTCATTATGATGATCTCATTATTCAAAGATGTGCTTCATTCCTGTGTTCTATCTGCTTCTTTTTCTGCCTCATTTATACTCAGCTCTCATCTATGAAGACGTACACACGCCCGCACAGCACCACCTATGCCGGGGTTCGCATACTTGGGTGAGGCCTGTTGTTGGAGAACAGTGAGAGGCATTAGAATAATAGATAGCATATTCGGTATCCGTCAAAGGTTTGAACACACGTAATTGCACACTTCCTCACAACTGAATTCAAACAAGGAAAAAAACACCGTAAGGATATTCATAATTATATATATATATATATATATATATATATATATATATAATGTATATATATATTATGTACATCATATATCATTTCAAAAACATACCACTGTCTACACTGATAACACCACACTGACAAGAAGCCAAGGGACAAGTGGTTATAAATAATAATTATTAATAATAATAATAATAATTGTTTATTTTGCTTTTTATTTTTTGCACACCTTGCACTGATGTTAATTGCAAAAAAAAAAAAAAAAAGTGCAAGCAAAATACATACATAAACAGTGTTTTTTTTTTTTTTTTTTTTTTTTAATTAATGTGAAAATTTAGAGGCAAAGCATGTAATATAGTTTAAAATATGGCATGATGTGTTAGGGTCACCACTTCAAAAAATATTGCATGTAAATCTGAGGGTTTTTTGTTCACTTTAAAGGGTTAGTTCACCCAAAAATGAAAATTCTGTCATCAATTACTCACCCTCACGTCGTTCCAAACCCATAAGAGCTTCGTTCATCTTCGGAACACAAATTAAGATATTTTTGATGAAATCCGATGGCTCAGTGAGGCCTCCATTGCCAGCAAGATAATTAACACTTTCAGACGCCCAGAATGCTACTAAAGACATATTTAAAACAGTTCATGTGACTACAGTGGTTCAACCTTAATGTTTTGAAGTGATGAGAATACTTTTTGTGCGGCATGAACGAAGATGAACGAAGGTCTTACGGGTGTGGAACAACATTAGGGTGAGTAATTAATGACAGTATTTTCATTTTTGCGTGAACTATTCCTTTAAATGAGTTTATATAGGTCATTTATACTTTAAAAAACACTCTTGCAGGCAGTTCTTTTACCCCAATGTGGTTTGTTTTTCTTGGGCATGAGTCTAAAGGTTCCGTTATTATAATCTCCTGGATTGTCCTTTATTGCATCATGGTTTTCAAAAAATTACAGGGACATCCCATGAGAGATGGGGACAATGAGAGAAACTTTTTTTTTTTTTTTTAATCAATGACAAATTTTATCTTCAAACCTGTAGGAAACTTGAGATAAGTTGGATGTCCTAAGTTCTGCAGTTCTTGGGGGAATCGCTCAACAAGTCTTAGACCTTGGTTAGAATTTATCACAAATTACTGTCATCCCGGCTGACATGAGGTCAGCTAGAAGAGAGCGCAACGACTTCCCTCGACGCAAGAACAGATTACAGATTCAGGTGGCAAGCTAACCCAGGAAGAGATCCAATCTGCATGCACCCTGGCAAAAAGAAAAAGAGGAAAAGCATGCATTTAAAGTGTTCTGGTGGATAAAGCAAGTGTTGTTTCATCTTTGTTTTTTATCTGTTAGGCTTGTAATAATTGCCTCAAGGATTACTAGTATTTCAGCAGAATTCTGATGTGAAGAAATAATTGTATTTAAATATTTATGACATAGTTTCACATTTGATTTTTTTTAGAGACCATCTTTCACACATTTAAAGCCTCATTAAAAAAAAAAACAAACAAGATAATGTGGGCTCTGAATTCAGTAAGCAATCTGATTGGCTGAAATCCCAGAATACACTGCCAAATTTGAATTTTGAATATCTGAAGATAGATAGTTTGAATTCTGTCTGTTGATTCAGTATGTCTATAAAGAGCACCTCAGACCCAGAGGTGCCCTGTCCTCTCCAGTGGCTCTGAGACACAAACTCTGGCTAATCAGAGTGATTGGAGCAGCTGGCGTGGTCGTGGGGGCTGAGGGACACCTTGTGACTCCGTCAGACCTGCCAGTGGCACACCTGGAATATACCACAAGGGTGACTTTGAAATTTGAGAGAGAGAGAGAGAGAGAGAGAGAAGGAAAGGGACACCCACAAGACCTTGCAGTGCCAAGATCATAAAATGAAGCAATGGAAAGGGTCAAAAATAACAAGCTGGACGAACCATCAGCTTCAATACTAAAAAGCACCTTTGTTAACAAAAGGGGTTCACAATCTTAATACTAAATCACTGTTTAGTATTCAAATGATATTTGCAAATGCCTTAACTGTTGAGCGTCCGGATCTGCAGGTTCAGGAGAAATTCTTGATGGTTCAGTCCGATGGTGCTGAAGTTGAAATCAATATCTTCTGCAATGAATGAAGAAATTCATACTAACATGTGCTGTTAATTTGACTCTTTTGTGGTTGAGGCAGTTGTGCATGGCTTGAAACCCATGGCCGGGTTGGTTCTCATGTGACGCAATCCATAGTGTCAGCAGGAAAAAAGAGAAGAACCAGAAGACTTTAAATGTGATCTGCTTTTTTCTTATCAGTATGTAAGAAACTCAAAATACTCTGTAAATTTTCACATAGAATTAAGAGTTATACTCCATTTTAATCTGTGGAATATCTTTTTATTTGTGTACACTCAAAGTAAAAACAAAACATTGTGCTTTTTGCAAAATAAAGAAAACTAACATGATGCATGATCTTTCGTCTCCCTCTGAACGAAGTCCAATCTGATAGTCCTCAGAAAATGAACTGTAACTTAGTGAATACTAATCACAAAAAAATTAGTCTTATGTCTACAGAAACGTTGACATGTCAGGTTTTAAATCGTGTAAGTCAAATCGAAAACAAATATTCTCTGTTTATGTAATCTATATGAAAAAAGAGAGATTCAAGTCCTTTGCGAGTCAGCTCATCATCCACTAATTCGGCCATGCCCACGGAGTGAGCGCTATTCAGACGCAAATTCTGAGGCAATACATATATACATCGTCGCAATCGTGTATTTATTATCTTCAAAAGTGTCTATCTGCATGTTATAGCCATGGTTATAGCGATCTCTGGAAGCCTCTGTTAGTTCCTGGAATGTCACATGGTATGCCTGTTGTTCACCACGAGTCATTTGTGGACTAAATGTGCACAGAGCGCCCTCCGGCTACAAGTATGAATGGAAAACACAGTACATCAGAGTATCCAGTGCTCATAGTGATGACAATAAATATTGAATAAATATTACTCCTCTGTATAGAAAATTGATAAACATGAGAATCCATCAATATTTCTCCAAATATGCATGCTTTTAAGCTAAATGCCCTGATGGATGTTGTTTTGTCAGAGGTAACAACTCCGATTTTTTATATTCATAACTCCTGATGCATATTAGGAAATTCCGGTCACTATAAGATTTTGAGAGTAAAACAGAGATCAAAATGTGAAGCTTGAGTCTTAGATCTTTTTAATGATGTATAGTTTAATGTATACTTTGCATCACAGATATATATTTAAAAGTATATTAAAATAGAAAATTATTTTAAATTTTAATATTTTAATAATATAAAAAGTTTTGCTGTTCTTTCTGTATTTTTGATATACAGCATGATGAGCATGAGACTTCTTTTAAAAACATTATAATAGTAATGCGTCCAATCTTTTGACTGGTACTGTAATTTAAACTATAATAGGCCCATTTTCTTCACATGATGTGCAATAATACGTACATGCATGAGATCACAAAAAATCATGATTTTTGGTCAAGAGTGGACATTATATTTACGTTAATACAATAACTGATATGATCCTGTTATCAGCATGATCACAGAGGGTTTTTTCACATAGCCTACCTGACTGAAAGGGCTCATTATGTGGGTCTTTGTCTTCTCAGGTGTGGATCACAGCATTATTCATGAAGATTCACGCCTCCATGCATACTGTGTTTCTTGACAAAAAGTGTCTTAAAAAATTCAAATCAATATATTGTTTTATATGAATGAGTAGGCAGGATAATTTTTACATCATTTTGAAGCAAAAACTCTAGTCTACAACCTCAAATACCCAGAAATCTTGTCAACACATATTTTGTATTTATTTTGTGGCCTTATTTCAGTGACTTAAGTTTTTTGATTTTACAATAACCATGCATAAACGTTATTCCTTCAAAAATACAAACATGTACATGCATATTGCTCACATATTATGGTAGCCAAGTTCATGCTGAATACAGTGTAATGACACCTTTTCCATTAATATTAGGGGTGTGACAAGATCTCGTGTCACGAGACGAGATTAATAAATGAATTAATAAATGAGACAAGATTAAATTGTGACGAGATTTCTCGTCGAGGCGAAAAGCAGTCCCGTGATAGTGTGAGGGTGAAATTAGGAAAGAATATGCCACCACTACATTTACATTACGCCTCCACTGTCGTTTTGCTTTTTATAGAAATAAAAAAAAAAACCATTTAATTCAGTTGGATAACGGTCGCTGCCACTCCCTATTCACAGAGTACGCGCAATCGTGAAAGTGAAAGTAAACGCAAGCGCATGTTCAAACGCGATGTCAATACCCCACATTTGAAAGCGGCTCCCTGATGCATGCAAATATCTTCCAATATGAAAGCTATCTTAGGCTGGGCTGTGTAGTTGTAAGCATCTCTCAGCTCTGTATCATGCTTTAAAGAAAAATTTGGTCTCTATTTGCACTTTGAATATTGAGAGAGTGCTTTTATTATGGTTGCACTTATTGTTTGCACTTAATAAGACTAAAAGAAAACTGTTATTTATATTCATGGTAACACTTTACAATAAGGATTCATTAGTTAACGTTAGTTAACTTTACATGAACTAAGGAAGAACAATACTTCTACACCATTTTAGTTAATGTTAATTTCAACATTTACTAATACATTGTTAAAATCAAAAGTTGTATTTGTTAACATTACTTAATGCACTATCATGAACTAACCATGAATGACTATTTTTATGTTTAACTAACATTAACAAAGATTAATAAATACTGTAGCAAAGATATTGCTCATTGTTGATGTTGGTTAATACATTAATGTTAATAAATGAGACCTTATTGTAAAATTTTACCATTTTTATTTATACTGTTTTTATTTATATGGTCAATTTGTGGAAAGGAGTTCAGTTAGGAGGTCAAAAGTTGTAGAAGCTCATAAATCATGGTACAATACAGTAAGGTCTGAAGAGACTTGTATGAAATCATACAGGAGAGAAGCCCGTTTGCGGCAAAATGTTTTACAGTGCTTGAATATTGTTGTCTTTTACAGAAAGTAGAACTGAAATGACATTAATTACAAGATGATTAGTTAAAACATTTCAAATACACCTGCAGATTATTTTTCTAATCATGTATTTCATCTTTGAGGATTTCTTAAAAATAGTGTCTAAAAATCTTGTCTCGTCTCGTGAGCTACCTGTCTCGTCACACCCCTAATTAATATGTTTATGAACATCTGAAAAAAGCATGTCAGGGCATGTCAAAACTTCTCCAGGGCCCCAAAAATCCTCAGACCCCAGAGGGTTAACTTCTCCAGACAGTCGACACCTTTGAATTTTGAATTTTTTTCTTGAATTTCCTTTGTTTGAAAGTGAGTTAATTTGCATGGGGGAGTTAACTAGTAAGTTTGTGTCCATTTATACTCTGATAAATACAACAAACATACAATGCATTCTATGATTGTCACAGACACGTCAGGTTCCACCTCACTCCCTTACCCACGCACTCAATCACCGGCATACTAATCACCGCCACCTGAAGATCATCAGCACCGTCATTACCACCAGCACTTAAGCCCCACACTCACACACACTCACTGTCCGGTCTCGTTTGCACTACAACTCTTGTATGCTTACCTCAAGGACTCCAAACGCTATACTTACCTGCCTCCATCGTCTCCATCATCTCCATCATCTTCAGTACTCCTCGTGTTCCTACCTGCCTGTGTGTGTGAGTGTCTCAGTCACCTGTCTCCAATGTCTCCCTCCATCTTCACCTGCAATACAACAAAAGGACAGTATTACCTTCTCATCTATCTCCAAGAACTGCATTCTCTTCATCCACTTACCTGTTGCTCTGCTGATAACTACAATAAACTACCATTACTGCTTTTATCTCTGCCTCCGGTGTCTCTATCATAACAGAAGACCGGACCATAACAGCAATAATCAGCATGAGTCTCACTGATCCATTTCAGGAGCTCGTGGACGCACTGCGCCGAGCACTCACCACACAACCAGCATCGCCGTCACCTACCACCGCTGCCGCTTCCGCATCCACCGTCACCGCTTCTTCTCCAGCGTTCACCGCCAGTCCCATGGCCAAACCGGTGCCCTACTCAGGATCGGCGGAGGATTGCAGCGGATTCCTCCTTCAATGTGAGTTGGTCCTGGAGATGCAACCGCACCTCTACCCCACCGACATGGCTAAAAACGCGTTCATAATCTCCCAACTGCAAGGTAAGGCCCTTCAATGGGCGGATTCACTCTGGACTCAGAAAGGCTCAGTTGTAAAGTCTTACTCGGCGTTCGTCTCTCACTTCCGTGAGGTCTTCGGAAAACCTCTGGCTGATTCTTCAACTGGTGAGAAACTTTACAATCTCAAACAGGGAAATAACACTGTTAATGATTATGCCTTGCAGTTCAGAATGCTAGCCGCCACCAGCGGACGGAATGAACAAGCCCTCATCACCACCTTTCGTCAAGGATTGGAGCCTAACGTGCGGTTGCATCTCGCTGCATAAGAGGACTCCATAGGACTTGAACGCTTCATCCAACTGGCCATCCGCGTGGGTTCTCGTATGCAGTCGTGTCTCCTTGAGCACCAGGGCCAGCCACTCTCCAACATCCTCCTCCGTCGGTCCGAACCCGTCAGCTCCCCAGAACCAGCAAATGAACCCATGCAAGGGGACAATTCCCGTCTAACTGCTGCTGAAAGACAGAGAAGGCTAACCCTGAATCTGTGCTTATACTGTGGATCTCCGGGGCATGTAATCTCCACATGCCCAACTCGTCCTCCTCGACCCGTGGTGAGTGCAATCATTCCTTCCATTCAAAAAATGAAACCACTCACTACTATTGTAAACCTTACTGCTGCAAATGCCTCTGTTCCAGTGGTGGCGCTCCTCGATTCAGGGTCAGCAGGAAATTTCATCTCCGGCGCCCTCTGTCGACACCTCAAACTCAAGACCTCGCCGCCTCCCATTAATTACCAGGTCCACTCCATCATGGGAAAACCCCTGAGCCGTAAGATGATTCGTCGCTGTGTGGGACCTCTTCAACTACAAGTGGGTATACTTCATACGGAGAACATCCATCTGCTGGTTCTGGAGGAATCCACCGCTGACGTGGTTCTAGGGCGCCCGTGGCTTGAACTGCACAGTCCCACCATCTCCTGGCGCACGGGCGAAGTCCTGAAGTGGGGCAACCACTGCTTCTCCAACTGCTTCCCAGTACTTCCGGTCCCAAGATCTTCACTCTCCAAAACCATCTCCATCAATGCCACGTCCATCGAAAGTCCTGTTGAGAAGCGCTCTGTGGATATTCCACCCGACTACGCCTCCTTCAGTGACGTCTTCTGCCTGCAACGCGCCTCCAAGCTACCTCCACACTGGCCATGGGACTGTGCCATCGATCTCCCAGCGGCCCTGGAACATCTCCGTGGTGCCACTGTGTTCACCAAGCTGGACCTCCGCAGCACGTATAACCTCATCCGGATACGCGAGGGGGACGAGTGGAAGACCGCCTTTGTCACGCCCACCGGCCATTATGAATATCTGGTAATGCCGTATGGCCTGGTCAACGCCCCCTCCGTATTCCAGGATTTCATCCACGAGGTGCTCCGGGAGTTTCTCCACAAGTTCGTGCTGGTGTATATTGATGACATCCTCATCTACTCTCGGAGCTTGGCCGAACATCGCCACCACGTTGCGGAGGTCCTCCAATGCTTACGGCAATTCCATCTGTTCCTCAAAGCAGAGAAGTGCTCTTTCCACCAGCCCTCTGTCCACTTACTGGGTTATGTAATTGATCACAGTGGCATCCGGATGGACGAGGGGAAGGTTTCCGCAATCCAGACCTGGCCAACTCCAACCACCATTAAAGAACTCCAACGTTTCCTCGGATTCTCCAATTTCTACCGCCGTTTCATCAAGAACTACAGTACCATCGTCAGTCCACTCACCAACCTGTTACAGAAGCAGCCCAAGTCTCTGTCCTGGTCCCAACCTGCCACCAACGCGTTTGAGACCCTCAAGAAAGCCTTCACCACCGCTCCCCTCCTCGTCCACCCTAACCCGGACTTGCCTTTCGTCGTGGAGGTGGACGCCTCCACCACCGGAGTGGGAGCGGTCCTATCGCAGCAGCAGGGGACACCAAGTAGACTCCATCCATGTGCCTTCTTCTCCTGCAAGCTCAACCCGGTGGAGGTCAACTATGACATCGGTGACCGTGAGCTCCTGGCAGTCAAGCTTGCCCTGGAAGAATGGAGGCATTGGTTGGAGGGGGCTAACCATCCCTTCCAAGTTCTCACTGATCATAAAAACCTTGAGTATCTGAAGGCTGCTAAAAGACTCAACCCTCGCCAAGCTCGCTGGGCCATGTTCTTTTCATGGTTCAATTTCTCCATATCCTATCGTCCAGGTTCCAAGAATATAAAAGCTCGTCTCCATGCTCCAGAGGAGAAAAATGAAACTCCAGAAACTATCCTGCCTGAATCAATCTTCGTGAGCCCTATCCAGTGGTCGGAAGAGACCTTACCCTCCTCCAATGCCTCCTCACGCACTCCGCCGGGTTGCCCCCAAGGCTTGCAGTACATCACACGGGCACGTCGCACTCCACTCCTGCACACCGTTCACTCTTCACTTGGCACTGGCCACCCGGGGGTCAATGAGACCCTCTCGCTGCTCAAACAACGCTTCTGGTGGCCCAACATGGCCAACGACGTCAGGAGGTATGTGCAGGGCTGCAGGGAGTGCGCCATCTCCAAGAGCCCACACCATCTTCCCACCGGCAAGCTCAATCCTCTGCCCATTCCTGAGAGACCCTGGTCACACCTGGGAGTGGACTTCGTCACCGATCTCCCCGAGTCTGATGGTCACACTTGCATCCTGGTAGTTGTAGACCGCTTCTCCAAAGCCTGCCGTCTGATTCCCCTGGAAGGTCTACCTACCGCCATGACTACTGCAGAATTGATGTTCAACCATGTCTTTCGTCATTATGGAATCCCCGAGGACATAGTCTCTGATAGAGGGCCCCAATTTATCTCCCGTGTCTGGAAGGCGTTCCTCTTCCTCCTGGGTGTGACCGTCAGCCTGTCGTCCGGATACCATCCTCAGTCGAACGGGCAGACGGAACGGAAGATCCAGGAGATAGGCCACTTCCTGCGTACCTTCTGTCACGGCCACCAGGACTCCTGGAACCAGTACCTGGGTTGGGCCGAGTACGCACAAAACTCCCTCCGACAAGCCACAACTGGACTGACACCTTTTCAGTGCGTTCTCGGTTACCAACCCCCACTGTTCCCCTGGGACGGGGAACCCTCCAACGTTCCGGCAGTCGACTACTGGTTCCGGGAGAGCGAGAGGGTTTGGGACTCAGCACACCACCAACTGCAGAGAGCCCTATGCAGATGCAAGATGACAGCCGACCTTCGGCGCTCCGACGCCCCTACCTATCAACCGGGGCAGAAGGTCTGGCTGTCCACCAGAGACATCAGGATGCGTCTGCCCTGCAAGAAGCTGAGTCCCCGCTTCATTGGCCCGTTCACCATCCTCCGACAGATCAACCCAGTCACGTATCGCCTCCAACTCCCTGCACAGTATAAAAGAATTCATCCTATGTTTCATGTCTCACTATTAAAGCCTCACCACCCTTCTGTTCTTCCTTCCACAGAACCTGACGTGGCAGCCGTCGAGCCCCCCCTTCCACTCATCCTGGATGATGGTACTGCCTACGTGGTTCGTGAGATTCTAGATTCCCAGCGCCGTGGTGGTCTACTAGAATACCTGGTGGACTGGGAAGGCTATGGCCCCGAGGAACGCTCATGGGTCCCCAAGAATGATATCCTTGATCCTAATCTGTTACAGACTTTCCACACCAGCCACCCGGACAGACCTGCCCCACGCCCTAGAGAATGACCACCACAACGTCGGGGTCCTCAGGAGCGGGCCGTGGGGGGGGGGGGGGGTACTGTCACAGACACGTCAGGTTCCACCTCACTCCCTTACCCACGCACTCAATCACCGGCATACTAATCACCGCCACCTGAAGATCATCAGCACCGTCATTACCACCAGCACTTAAGCCCCACACTCACACACACTCACTGTCCGGTCTTGTTTGCACTACAACTCTTGTATGCTTACCTCAAGGACTCCAAACGCTATACTTACCTGCCTCCATCGTCTCCATCGTCTCCAGTACTCCTCGTGTTCCTACCTGCCTGTGTGTGTGAGTGTCTCAGTCACCTGTCTGTCAACTGCATTCTCTTCATCCACTTACCTGTTGCTCTGCTGATAACTACAATAAACTACTATTACTGCTTTTATCTCTGCCTCTGGTGTCTCTATCATAACAATGATATTGTAATGCAAGTCATTAAATAAGGAGTAATTTGAAATTAAACACCACCTGCATAATCACATGCATTTATAACACTTTACAATATACAAAAGAACGATATACAAACAGATATAATACACAAAATGTTATGGGGAGATGCATGTTCATTCATTTAGACAAAGTTGTCAATGAATTAATGGCAAAGATTCCATTTTTATAGACAATGTATGATTCTAGTGGCCTGTCTCCTAAATGTCTTTGAAGTGTATGTGGAGAGCAAATGGTGACTGAAGCGGAAGGGTGATAGCACTCAGTGGGGAAGACAGACATTACGGGGCCTGCATGGGTAAGGGTTGGAAGAGTAACTGTTTTGATGAGCAACTGTGTATTTGATCTATTCACCAGGAGACCAGAGCTATGTCGTTATGTTTATCCCTCCATGCTCACAATCTGTGTAATTCCTAAACGCGGATTTATTATGCCTGGTATAGTTAGATGACAGCGTGAGATTGTCCTGTTTTGTTGTTGCCAGGAATGCTGGAGCATCAGTTCTTGAAGCTCCACCCTATTCTTGAAAAGGGGCTGGGAGTACCAGCTCATTTGCATTTAAAGGGACACACAAAATCGACACGTTTTTGCTCACCCCCAAATGTGGCAATTTTAACATGCTATAAGAAATGATCTCTAGGGAATTTTGAGCTAAAATGTCACACACACACACACTCTCTCTCTCTCTCTCTCTCTCTCTCTCTCTCTCTCATGCATGCTGGGAGTGAGTGGGCGGAGCGTGGTGAGTTTGTTTTACTTTTGTGTGGATAGTCTGCTTCCAGCTTTTTGCTGGAAAGCATGGCGATTCCAAACACAATGAATTTTGAAAACTTAACTCGGCGTCACGGCGTGAGAATTGTTTCTAATGCTAATATTGAAGACGTTTGTTTGGCTGTAGGAGACGTAGTGGGTCACGAAAACATCGTATCAGCTTCTCGTATGAATAATGCGTTTGCCTTTTCAATGGTGCCAAAAAAACACAAACGAAATCGTGCAAAATGGTGTTGTAATTAAGGGCTCACTCACACCAGTGTTTCCTTTGAGTACTCCCGCCAAGAAAATTATACTTTCAAACGTCCCCCCTTTTGTGAAAGATGAGATTATCGTGCAGGAATTGTCACGATATGGAAAAATTGTTTCCCCCATCAAAAAAATTCCGCTTGGATGTAAGTCGCCTTTAGTTAAACATCTCGTGTTTTTTAGGAGACAGGTGTTTATGATTTTGAAAAATGGCGAAGATGAACTTGACCTGGTTTTTAAATTCAAAATAGATGGCTTTGACTATGCTATCTTTGCATCATCTGATACAACAACCAAATGTTTTGGTTGCGGAAAAATCAGGCATCTCATTCGTAGTTGCCCTGATAAAGGAAGTAAGAACGCAGAGCAGATTGATGCAGATGAAGAGAGCACTGTCGCCGAAACTAGCGTACCCGCGGCTGCTTCGATAGAGGTCGAAACTAACGCAGCGGCGAATGTAGATGAACCAGTCGCGGGAGTAAGCAGCGCGGAGACGCTGGTGTCTGATTCTCCTTGTGTTGCGGCAGAGACCGTGGTTGGGTTGAGCGAGGCGGTATCTTCTGTAATCGTAGAACAAGACAGAGAAATTGTAAATGAAGACTTGAGATTGAATGACTGTGAATTGGATATGGAAGTTAAATCAACTTTCAAAACTCCAATTAAAAGGAAAAAAAAATCAGAACGATAAAATCAGTAAACAAGTCAAAAAAGGTGACGTGATGATGAAATCATAGCTTCAGATGACGATGATTCTGATTCTAATGCTTCTGTTTGTTCAGAGTTTTCTGCTTGTTCTCAAAATGAAAACGTAAATGTTCTGTACAAATCTGAAGATATTAGTCTTTTTCTTCAGGAAACAAAAGGATTAAAAGGTGTACAGATTGAGGATTATTTTCCCGATTGTGCACAATTTGTAAAAGACACCAGACATTTGATGAAAGAAGGCGCTTTCTCTGATCTTGAAATGTACTGTTTAAGGAAATTTGTAAACGAGCTTAAAAAAACAAATTCTTAGAGATGAGAAGAATGCTATGGTTTAAATCCTTATGTTTAGTGTTTAGTGTAATCTCTGTTTTTTTTCCCTTTTAGTTTCCTGTTGAACTCAAATAATACAATGAGTCAGCTAAAAATCGGAACGCTTAATTTAAATGGAGCTAGAGATGTTCGTAAAAGGATGATGTTGTATGAGTTTATAAATCAGAAGTCTGTTGATGTCATGTAACTTTTTCTTAGCCATAAATCCTCTATTAGTGGAGGTGTCGCAATTTTATTTTCTAAAAATGTGACTCCAGTATCTTATGAATTTGTTGAAATTGAAAAAGGTTGTTTTTTAAAAGTTATTGTTAAATTTGAAAAAATTATGTTTTTTTTTTTTTTTTTTTTTTTTAAATATTTATGCTCCTAATAGTGGAGCGGAAAAAGTTTTGTTTCTAAATCTAGTCAACACTACTCTGAAAAACTTGAATACAGATGAATTCTTAGTTTTAGGTGGAGATTTTAACTGTACTGAGAATGATAAAGTAGATCGAAATCATTTAGAACCACATGTTGCCTCTCAAAGGGTTATCAAGCAATTAGTTCAAACTTTTGATCTCTGTGATATTTGGAGGAATATACATAAAAAATTAAGACAATTTACATGGGTGCATTGTAAAGATAATTCATTATCTTTAGCACGTCTTGATCGTTTTTACAGCTTTAAACATCAGTTAAATATTTTTAAATCTTGTAAAATTATTCCTGTAGGATTTTCAGATCACAGTGCGGTTCTTTGTTCTGTATTACTGAATAGTGTGAAATCAAATAGTGCCTATTGGCATTTTAATACATCTTTGCTTGATGACCAAAATTTTAAAGATTCTTTTTTTTTTTTTTGGGATGTTTTTAAACAACAAAAGTATTTATATAGCTCTTTACAACAGTGGTGGGATTGTAGGAAAGTACAAATTAAAAGCTTCTGCCAGCAATATACTCTTAACGTTACAAGAGAAATAACTCAATCATTGAATATTTTAGAGACTGAGATAGTTAATTTGTACAGTTTGTCTGCATCCACAAACAAAAAAGATCATATTGAAACTTTGACATCAAAGAAAACTTTATTGGCAAATTTGTTGGACATTAAAGCTCAGGGAGCATTGGTTCGCTCACGCTTCCAGAAAGTGTCAAATGGATGCACCTTCCAAGTTTTTTTTCAGTATGGAAAAATAAAATAGTCAAAGCAGAATAATTCATTCCTTGGTTTCTGATACAGGACAGGAATTAACTGAAACCTCTGAGATAAGAAAAGTTGCTGTACAGCTTTATAAAAAATTATATACAGCTGATTTAATGAATGAAAAGATGATTTCTAGTAGTTTTTTTGAAGGTTTGCCAAAACTTGATGATGAGAGCAATGAAAGTTTGAAACTACCTTTGACTGTACAAGAACTGTATACAGCAATGATGAGTATGGAAAATGGGAAATCCCCTGGTATTGATTGGTTACCCATTGAATTTTATAAAACTTTCTGGGCTATCCTTGGAAAAGATCTCTTGTCTGTATTTGATGAAAGCCTGATTAAAGGTTTTCTTCCAGTTAGTTGCAGAAGGGCCGTTATCACTCTATTGCCCAAAAAAGGTGATCTCCAAAATATTAAAAATTGGAGGCCTGTTTAAAATACTGTCCAAAGCTTTGGCTACAAGAATAAGTAAAATAATAGGGAAGGTGATACATTATGATCAAACGTATTGTATACCAAATAGGTCAATATTTGATAATGTAGCTCTAATAAGAGATGTGTTAGAAGTTTCAAAACTTTTTGGTGTTAATACTGGCCTTATTTCTTTGGATCAAGAGAAGGCTTTTGATCGTGTTGAACACCTTTTTTTATGGCATACTTTACAAGCCTTTGGGTTCAATTCTAGTTTTATTGATATGATCAGAGCAATGTATTGCGAAATTGAGAGTGTGATCAAAATTAATGGAGATCTGTGATCCCTTTCAAAGTGCAAAGAGGAGTTAGACAAGGTTGTGCTATGTCCGGGTTATTATATGTGCTGGCTATAGAACCTTTGCTTTGTATGCTACGGAATAAGTTGAAGGGTTTAACATTGCCACAGTGTAATGCTACTTTTCAATTATCTGCATATGCTGATGATGTGATTGTTTTTATAAATGACAGTAATGATGTTAAAAGGTTGCAACAAATTGTGAATGATTTTAAAAATATTTCATCAGCAACTGTAAATTGGGGAAAAAGTGATGCTTTGTTAATTGGGAAATGGGAGGGAGGAAATCCCATTTTACCTGGAGGCTTATTATGGCAAAGAGATGGGTTAAAATATCTTGGTGTTTTCTTAGGCAATGAATCCTTCATGCAAAAAAACTGGGAAGGAATGGCAGATAAAGTAATAGGACGTTTGAAAAAATGGAAATGGCTGCTCCCTCAATTGTCTTTTAAAGGACGCACACTCATTGTTAACAATCTTGCTGCTTCTTCCCTGTGGCATAGACTGGCTTGCATTGACCCTCCTGTTGGGCTTTTATCAAAAATTCAAGCAGAAATTGTGGACTTTTTCTGGGACAATTTACATTGGATCCCTCAAAGTGTCTTGTTTTTGGCTAAAGAAGATGGAGGCCAAGGTCTAGTGCATTTGGCAAGTAGATGTGCTGCTTATTGCCTGTAGTTTTTGCAGAAATTTATGTTGGGATCTGAAAGACTGGTATGGAGACCAGTGGTTCAGTGCATTCTACGCAGAGTAAATGGATTTGGCCTGGACACCATTTTGTTTTTAATGGATTTCAAAAGACTTGATTTAGACTTGAATTCCTGTTTTAGTCTCTTTAAAATATGGAGTCTGTTTAAGCATCAGTGGATGGAACCATTAATGTCCTTATATTGGCTACTTGAAGAGTTCATTGTGTGTGGAGCATGTCTTGATGTATCTGGTGAAGAAATACCAGGTCTTAAAGATTTGTTGTATAGAAATGGATCTCTACAATTGAAACATATAGTAAATATTGCGGGTCCCGATTTTAAAGATGTAGAAGCAGTTTCAGCATTTTTAAATGTAAAGTCTGCAAGAATCATTAAGCGTTTTTTAGATAAACTGCAAGGGGTTTTAAGTGTACAAGAAAGATCTCTACTTGAGGAGTACAATAAGAAATGTATATTTCCAGATTATGAAGATTTCCTCCCAGATATAAGTATTGACCCTGATTTTACCTCATTAAGCTACATTAGTCCCTTGTTGAAGAAAGATACTGATGAACAAATAGATTTTTTTGCAGTTAAAGGGAAAGTATTGTACAGAAATATTGTGAAAGTGACAAATATTAAATGGTTAAAGAAAAGAAATGATACTGTATGGAGAGATACATTAGAGATTCCTGAAACAACAAAACCAGTGTGGAGGATTCTTTATAAACCTCCTTTACCTAAAAGGGTTGGTGATCTTCAATGGCGGATACTCCATGGAGCTGTAGCAGTTAATTCTTTTGTGGCAATGCTGAACCCAAATGTTAGTGAAAATTGTCCATTTTGTAATGAAAGAGAGACTGTGTTTCATTGTTTTATGTATTGTAACAGACTTTTATTTTTGTTTAACCTTCTAGAGCTTCTCTTTGAATCTTTTGGGGTATGTTTTACAAAGCAGGATTTTATTTTTGGTTGTATGTATACTATAAAGAAAAGATTCAAGTGTCAATTGCTCAATTTTATTGTTGGAATTGCAAAATTAGCTATTTATATAACTAGGAGAAATAAAATTGAGCAGAAAAGAGATCAAGAACTTATCCTAGTTTTTCTTTTAAAAAATGGTAAAATCACAACTTGTAATTGAGTTTAATTTTAATAAATTAATGAGTACATTGGGCATTTTTGAAATTGAGTGGTGTTGTGAAAATGTGCTGTGTTCATTGGTTGATAATAACCTTGTTATTTCGGAGGTGTTGATGTAATTTTTTTTTTCATGTGATTTGATGAATGTTTTTAATAAGTTAAGATATTGGAATGTTTTTGAGATTTTTGTAATAAAAGGATTGTCAAATTCAAAAAAATTCTCTCTCTCTCTCTCTCTCTCTCTCTCTCTCTCTCTCTCTCTGGGGGCATCAGAGACTTATTTTGCATCTTGTAAAAATGGGCATGATAGGTCCTCTTTGAAATGAAATATACATTTTCTACATTCTGGGGCTTCTTGCTTTTTACAGTTTTACATTTTGTTAAATTATATTAGCAAATATTTCTATTTATTTTTTTAAAAATAACACTTATACTGATACATCCTGTTTATGCTAAACTTGTTCTTAAGGTGGCATCTTCATCCATCTTCCTCTATCTCCATAATAGAGGAAACACTAAAAATGCTGGATTAAAAACAACCCAAGTTGGGATAAAAATGGACAAACCCAGCAGCTGGGTTAAATGTTTGACCAACCTGCTAGGTAGTTTTATTTAACCAAACTATTGTTTAAAAATGGCTTTAAATAGCTTAAAAGGAACTAAAAATAGGTTGGAATTACGGACACAATTACTAGAAGCAACAACAATAATCAAAAGGTGAACATTTATTAATAAGCAATTTAATAAATGTTTATTGCTTAATTATTCATTAAACTTAATAATCAATGTAAATTTTATTAAACATGAATTAATGTTAATTTCCAACATACTTTGGGTTCATTTTAAGCAAGCAATACAGTAATTTTTAAACAATATTTGAGTTAAATAAAACTACCCAGCAGGTTGGGCGAACATTTAACCCAACTGCTGGGCTAAAACAACCCAGCAATTTTTAGAGTGTACATTTTAGTACATATTTGTGGGTCTAAAGCATCAAAAGGTTTGAAAAACACTGGTTGAATCCACTTGTTTTTAGTTACTAGAATATATACAGATCAGGCATAACATTATGACCACCTTCCTAATATTGTGATGGTCCCCCTTTTGCTGCCAAAACAGCCCTGACCCGTCGAGGCATGGACTCCACTAGACCCCTGAAGGTGTGCTGTGGTATCTGGCACCAAGATGTTAGCAGCAGATCCTTTATGTCCTGTAAGTTGCAAGGTGGAGCCTCCATGGATTGGACTTGTTTGTTCAGCACATCCCACAGATGATCGATTGGATTGAGATCTGGGGAATTTGGAGGCCAAATCAACACCTCAAACTCGTTGTTGTGCTCCTCGAACCATTCCTGAACCATTTTTGTTTTGTGGCAGGACGCATTATCCTGCTGTAAGAGGCCACAGCCACCAGGGAATATCGTTTCCATGAAAGGATGTACATGGTCTGCAACAATGCTTAGGTAGGTGGGTATGTGCCAAAGTAACATCCACAGGGATGGCAGGATCCAAGGTTTCCCAGCAGAACATTACCCAAAGCATCACACTGCCTCCGCCAGCTTTCTTTCTTCCCTTAGTGCATCCTGGAGCAATGTGTTCTTCAGGTAAGCGACGCACACGTACCCGGCCATCCACGTAATGTAAAAGAAAACGTGATTCAACAGACCAGGGGTCTCATTTATAAAGCGTGGGAACTGGCCAGTTCCCACGCAAATGTTGTGATCTATAAAAAACAAACTTGACGGGAGAATGTGCGCACCTTTAAGCAAACTTTGAGCCATGCGTACGAACATTTTGGAGACAGAGCAGTTTGGCGACACCAATGGTGAGCTGAGGGACTGATGGCAGATGAAGGAAAACCACTTCAAATCCTCATTATGAGTCATAATCATAAATGCAGTGCATGTTCACAATAAGAGTTTAAATAAATAAAAGAATGATTTAAACTGGCGTGGAAATCACATTTTCATTTGATACACATTTACATTAATATTACACTTTCACTATTGGCAATAAGCACTGAAATTACATTACGCAGTCATTACGAAGAAGTTAAACAAAAATTATATGAATTTAGATGTGCTACTTTCGATCACTTTTCCTGTGACACGCTGTTTTAATGACAGTGAGGAGCGCTGGGAGCACAATAATTCCTCTTTAAACTAAACTGCAGATGTTATGACAAAATATTTTAGCGAGAACGATGATCAGTGATGCACACTTACTTCGATATTATGGAAGACACTGCTGGATTCGGTGGTCGAACGGTCCGTTGTCCAGTTTGAATAGGTCCAATGATAATAGCTTACTGTATAACCGCAGCTGCAGTAGGTGTTGATGTCATGTGATGGATCTTCAAACAATTACCACTGTATGTGAAGGATACAATTTGAGGAAAACGGTAAGATTTGCACGTTTCCTTTTCCAGTGACGCGCCGAGTCAGACAATTGTATATTTACATTGCAATAAATAAGTAGGCTGATCTGTTTCCACTAAAAATAGCCTATACACATCCTAAAAGATACGTTTACCTTATCAGCAAAACTGCATAAATTTGATTCGAATTGTTTAAAAGTTTTAAAGTTTTAAAGTTTTAAAATACACAATCTTCTGCTGACTGGGAATTTATAAAGGGATTTGTGCGCAGGTTCTGGCGTACACATGGTTTTATAAATTTGAATTTTTTTGTGCGTACGTACACTTTTAGGGTGAACTCTACGCAAAGTTTTATAAATGAGACCCCAGGCCACCTTCTTCTTCTATTTCTCCGTGGTCCAGTATTGATGCTCATGTGTCCACTGTTGGCTCTTTCGGCAGTGGACGGGGTCAGCATGGGCACTGAGATGCTCTGTGTATTCTGACACCTTTCTATCAGAACCAGCATTAACTTCTTGAGCAATTTGAGCTACAGTATCTCATCTGTTGGATTAGACCACACGGACCAGCCTTCGCTCCCCACGTGCATCAGTGAGCCTTGGCCGCCCATGACCCTGTCACCGGTACACCACTGTTCCTTCCTTGGAGCACTTTTGATAGATACTGACATACAGACCAGGAACACCCCACAAGAGCTGCAGTTTTGGAGATGCTCTGACCCAATCGTCTAGCCATCACAATTTGGCCCTTGTCAAACTCGCTCAAATCCTTACGCTTGCCCATTTTTTCCTGTTTCTAAAGCCGGGTGCACAAAGTGCGATTTATAACAGTCATTTACGATTGTTGCTTGTCAGACTGTACGAACATGATTCTCATGTCACACTGTGGGATCTCAGCCGTCATTTATGTCAAGACGTGTTAAAAACGGACGCACACATGAAAACTCGTCCGGAGTTCTACATCATCAACCTACACACTTTCGGTGACTGAGAGCTGCATTACACGCGGGACTGAAATGGTGGATAACAAAGATATCTCTAGCATTCATTTTGATCACGGCTTGTCTTGAAAAACGTTTGTCGTAGGAGAAGTCACACTGCAGGACTGTGCACCAAATCTTCTGACACTGCCAGAATTTTGTTGGAGGAAAAATTTGATCGTAACAGTCATTAATCGGCTGTCGGTGAACGTCAAACTAGCAATCAAAGACTACAGATTTTAGCCTAGGATTACAGGAATCTTTTAGGATTCTCAAAATTTGTCTCAGACGACTAAATTGTGGCTAAAATCGCACAGTGTACACCCGGCTTAACACACCAACTTTGAGGACAAAATGTTCACTTGCTGCCTAATATATCCCACCCATTAATGGGTGCAGTGATGAAGAGATAATCAGTGTTATTCACTTCACCTGTCAGTGGTAATAATGTTATGCCTGATCTGTGTATTCATGCGCCACATTACAAATGCTGCCCACTAACTAGTTAACAAACAAAACTGACACTTTCAGTCCTCTAAAACGGTTAACGCAGACACATTGCTGTATAGTGAGTGAAATGTTTTGGCTGCAGCATGTGACGCAAAGCTGAGAGCCACCTTGATGAGGTGTACTTAGCAAGCGCCATATGGCTAGAGGGCCTAATAGGCACAGATTCATGGCTGTTGCATGAAGAATTATTGTGCCAGCAGTGGGGAAGACACAATAATCTCAGAGCCTCACCTCACAAATGTGCGAAACACAGTCATATCTGTGATAAATTCCTCACCAACAATAACCACACATGTCCTTTCTTTGGCAACATACCAAATGCTGAAAAACTGCCATTTTCAGATGGGAGGAAAACAATCACAACAGCAGGTGATGTGTTTGCCAGCCATCATTATGTACTTGCGTTCCTAGAGCCTCTTAAGCCAAGAGTAATTTCTTTCAGAGTTAATACCACTGGACAAAGTCACATTCCATTATAGTGCAAGCGTATAACACATGGATGGCCAGTATTGTCACCACATGTCTGG
Source organism: Ancherythroculter nigrocauda (assembly GCA_036281575.1). Classification (NCBI taxonomy): domain Eukaryota; kingdom Metazoa; phylum Chordata; class Actinopteri; order Cypriniformes; family Xenocyprididae; genus Ancherythroculter; species Ancherythroculter nigrocauda. The sequence continues at coordinate 5,795,467 of VTFQ01000022.1, forward strand.
CACAAGTAATGTTTGACTTTTTTACATTCTCTGAATAAATTTATATAATGATTTTAATTCATCTTAACAATGTATCTTTCTTAAAGGCTCCATTAACAATTCTTGTAGAAATATAAACAAAACAAAACACTGGACAAACACAAAAACAACAATACTTAAAGGTACAATATGTAATACTTTTGCAGTAAAATATCCAAAAACCACTAGGCCAGTGTTATATATTTTGTTCACTTGAGTGCTTACAATATCCTAAATGTTTCCAACTATTTGTAAATCGTGAGAAAATTGCAATTTTAACCAAGGCTCCTGGACGTGTGAGGAGTCGCCTGTCAATTGCGTCATACCCGCGTTACCCATGGAAGCCAAAGATGCTTTAATATATTACACATTTTAATAGACAAGGGAACAACTGTTCTGATATATTTATAGACAGAAAATGGATTGTTATATAGCTCATTTTATATAAAATTCTGCAGACAAAACTCATATAGTCTATATTTTACTACACATTGTCATATGAACCAGTAACTACAATCAATCAGTCAGTCAGTCAGTCAGTCAGTCAAATAATCAAATCCAATCAATCAAACAAACAAACAACAAGCCAAATATTCAGCACAACTCATTAGGTTATAAGCTGCTTGTATTTGATTCACTTAAAAGAACCGGCATGTAAGAGTCAATTGTTCAGGAATCACCTGAACTACACTGGTTGCACTCAACGTGATATAACCACCGCTCTGTCATGCAAAAGCTTTGGCTACACATCTGTACTAGGGAGGACTCACTGTTTGTTCATATTAGACTTCATAAAATGGCTTCCTGCTTTACTATGTGTGTAAAATAAACAACCCACAAAGCAGTTCAAAAATATGCAAAGAGATATATTCAAGAGAATTAATACCTGAATGTCTCACAAAATAGAGGTGCAGTTAATACCACCAAATATGAACACATGTGAACAATAGAGAAACAACAATTCTTATCTGTTTTTTTTTATTCTTATCTTATCAGTTTCTTAAACTGTTACAGTGATTGATTCACTAAAAAGAACCAGCTCATGTGAGTCATTTGATTAAGAATTGTTTGAACTACAGTGGTTACTCTGAATGTGTATTGACTCACAAAAAGAACCCACTCAGTCATTCGTTTGGGAATTGGTTGGACTACACTGGTCACACTGTACAGTAAAATCAACAGGCTTAAAGGCGGTGTTGGGGTATGTAATGTGAGTAACTTAATCAGATTACTTTTCTCCAAGTAACTAAAGTGACACATTACTTTTGAATTTATAGCAAAATATCTGAGTTACTTTTTTAAATAAGTAACACGTTACTTTCCATAAAAAGTAATAAGTAACAAATTAGTTACTTTTTAGGGAGTAACACAATATTGTAAAGCATTACTTTTAAAAGTAACTTTCCCCAACAATGCTCAAAAGAGTCCTGTGATCAGGAATTTGACTAAATAGATTATGCTGTATTTAGAAGTGGCATTGCGTGCACTATCAGAGTATTTTAGTACAGTGGTCTGTCCGCATCAGCAGAAGAATGCTTGTGCAAGAACCGCTAACAGAGCCGGATGACGTATTTTGATTTATTTGAATCTGATTGATTCAGTTTATAAATGTCAAAACAATACATTAACTGATCCTCACAAATCACACTATTTTGAAATTCAACATACTGGCTCAGTGATTCAGTACAAATAGTTTGAATGGGACTAAAGTTTTAATTGGGTCACTTTTATGTTTGTCTGGCAAAATTTCATAGTTGAAATGCAATCATTTCAACATGAATCCACACGATTAGGAATTTTTATTTAGGATTGGGAATTTTCAGAGCAAAAGATTTCCCAACAGAAAGCTACTTGGAATGAAAGTGACTTTTTCACCAAAATTAAAATGTGGCCGCAGCTTTACAGATTAGTGGAAGACATTAATAACTTAGCCTGTTCCTTGCACAAACCTATCATGTCTTCTGAAGATGTGGAATGAAGTATGTTAGACTAGTTTTATGGTGTTTTTCTTTTTCTTTTTTTTTAACATCTCTGAAAACAAAAAAACATCTCCAATGAGGTTATACAAAATATTTAATTTTGTTATCTACAGAATAAAGAAACTCATACAGTTTTGACCGACATGGTAGAGAGTCAATAATGATAGTATTTTCATTTGCCTTGGCAAGCAGCACTACTAATGTGGAAGATATGTCTTGTCTGGGTTTGGAATGTCTAATGTGAACCACAAAATGAGTTAATAATTTGTCTTTGGAAGAGACTGAGGAAAAATCATTGTAAGGTTCAGTGACTTCTGCAGGGAAGTAAAGAAGTTTGACATCTGAATAATTGATTCCCTGCTTCAAATTTAGGACCAGTGGATAAATCTAGTTTCAGTAGTATACTTTATTTTTAATTAATCAGAGAGTCCTGAGCTCTCCTGTGATCATATCAATGCCATTTCATTTGGTGGCTGTTAATCGATTCTTGATGAGCTTTAAGTAATATCCCCTTTATCTTGTAAAAGGCAGTTTGGAGAAACGAGGGGCCTCCGACGTGTAAACATCATTTAAATCATGTTAAACGTATGGGTGGTCTTAAACATATCATCTGCTTGTGTAATTGTTAATTAAACAGAAGCTTAGTATATTCATGTCTTTGGCAGTATTCAAACATATTTCCAGTGGAAACTTTGATATTTCATTCCTTGTCCTCTGTCTTCTCTCTTTTTGGACATGCAACAGAGGGAATGACACATTATTTTCCTAACTAGACAAACACATTTTCCTACCAGTGCAGTCAAGGGTGCAAATTCACTTATGACACAACATCACTCTGGTGTCCTTCCTTCATCTGTATGTGTCTAATACGCTGTGGTTTGACATTGTCTCTGTCACGAGAACGTTTTCATCAGTTCTTTCTTGCGTCAGTGGTGCTTATAGCACAGAGTAAACGCCTGTCAGTTGCTTGCCCTTATTGCCCAGTATTTTGCATCAGTGCTTTTTAATTTCACAAACACACTTTGGCTCGCCTATGATGGTTTCCTAACACATAACAAGGCCATTCTTCTGCAGTAAATACACTAAATATCAATGTTCATATCTTACAGGCTCAAAGCAGATGTAAGATTGAGGAAAATCCAGAAAACTGAGGTTAAAATCAAATAAGAGTTTAGGGATCTGGGGTGTCCCATTCTTGGATTGAATTTTTCCCTTTACATAACTGCTTGTTATGACCCTTTTGAGACTTTTTTCAAAAGTTTATGGACAAATCTAGCAACTTCTTGGACAAACCTTATCTAGATTCTTATTTTGCACACTGATCTCTCTTCATCTTTATATAGATCAATACATTTGCCATTATGATGTCATCTAGTTTTAGCTACTTTCAATTGAAAACAGTTGGCAACGCTGCCGGTGATAATTTCTGAGCGTTTTCATTGTCGATTGTTATACCTGTGTTTGACTTGGACTGTTTCTCGTATCTGATTTTCTGCTGCCTGCTTTGACCCTTGCCTGTCTCTGGATTTTGTGTGTTTGCCACCTGCCCTGATCACTGCCCGTCTCTGTTTCTGCTACTGCCTCATCCTTGCCATTGTTTGTGCTGTGAATTAAACTTTAATAAAACTGCAGATGGATCCTCACTCCACTGACCCTTCATTACAGAAGACTTCGCCAAACAGCGATCCAGCAGCCATTATGCAACTCTCATCAGAATTGTCTGCGCAAGTCAACCAGCTCGCTATACACCAACATCAGCTTCACTCACTGAGGAGCTCGTCTAACACCAACTGAGGCAGCGTCTGCTCAAATTACCACATCAACAAACCCTACAACCACTCCTGCCTCCTCAGTGAACTCATGACTTGCGTTTCCTGAAAAGTTTGATGGAAACCCAGCCAAGTGTAAGGGACTTTGTATCCTACGGACTCAAGCAGAATCTCATTTGTGTGTTCTCTGCTGATCGGAAAGGCTTTAGACTGGGCCACCGTTGTTTGGAGAGAGGATGGTTCAACATTCACTTCCTTTCACATTTTCCTACAATGGGTGACCAGTCACTCACTCTGTGTCAGGGGAGAAACACTGCAGCTGAATATGCTTTGACGTTTCGCACTCTCGCTTCACAAACGGAGTGGATTGAGGACGTGTTAAAATTATTATTCAGAAAAGGACTGAATTTCGAACTTCAAGCTGAGTTAGCCTGTTATGTCGAGGAGAAAACACTGAACAGATTAACTGAACTGACGATACAGATCGATAATCTGATTCGATCATGACGCCCTGTTCGCACACATTTCCTCTATGCACAAGCCACTGTATCCAGTCCAGAGCCCATGCAACTCGGCTACACACATTTAACTCCCGAAGAAAGAGAACGGAAAATGCAACATCATCTATGTTTGTACTGTGGCCAAGCCGGTCATCTCAAGACATCATGCCAGATCCAACCAGCCTCACCCAAAGTGAGTGGGAGTACTTCACAAAGAAAATATCAGATTTTATGTCATTCAGTGGCAGTCTCAGACCTTGCATTGATTATTGTGGCCTTAACAACATTACAATCAAGTTTTGATACCCCTTACCATTGATACCTGCAGCCCTCGAACAACTCCGATAGGCCAAGAACCTTACCAAGCTGGATCTTCGCAGTGCTTACAATTTTATTTGCATCAAGGAGGGTGATGAATGGAAGACTGCATTCTCCACTTTCACAGGCCACTATGAGATCTTGGTTATGCCATTCAGATCGGCAAACAGTCCCTCCGTGTTCCAGTCATTTATCAGCGATGTCTTCCATGACATGCTCGACCGTTGGGTCATTGTATACATTGATGATATCTACTCAAACACCCCCAACGAACACATTCACCACGTAAGATCCATTCTTCAACGACTAATCCAGTATCAACTCTATGCTAAAGCAGAGAAATGTGAGTTCCATCAAACTTCTACGTCATTTCTGGGATACATCATCAGCCACGAGGGGGTAGCTATGGATGATGGCAAGGAAAAGGCAGTATAGGAATGGCCCCAACCACACACATTAAAAAAGTGCTACAATGATTTCTGGGGTTCGCTAATTTCTATAGGCAGTTTATAAAGGACTTCAGCTGAATCACCACCTCCCTAACTGCCATGACCAAATGCTCTTCTTCTCGCCTCATCTGGTCACCCAATTCTCTGCAGGCATTCCAAGATCTCAAAGCACAATTCACACCTGCTCCAATTCTCCATCATCCAGACCCAAGTCTCCCGTTCATAGTGGAGGTTGACACTTCAAGGACAGGCATCGGGGTTGTACTTTCGCAACGTCATGGGACCCCAGCCAAAATGTTCCCCTGTGCCATCTATTCATGAAAATTGTCTTCTGCCAAACGAAACTACGATGTGGGCAACCGTGAACGGCTAGCCATGAAGGCTGTGCTAGAGGAATGGCGCCACTGGCTGGAGGGAGCACAACACCCTTTCACAATCCTTACAGACCACAAAAATCTGGAATATATATGCTCAGCCAAACGCTTGAATCCCAGACAGGCAAGATGGGCCATGTTCTTCAACAGGTTCCACTTCATAGTCACTTACCGACCCGGATCCAAGAACACTAAAGCCGACATCTGAGGAAACTGAATCTGATGAAAACATCATCCCTGAAAACTGCTCGTTGCACCTGTTCAGTGGGATATCATGACCGAAATCAGACAAGTCAATGTCCAGAACCCTCCACCTCCTGAATGTCCTTGTGACTGCACTTTTGTCCCTGAACCTCTGTGCAACAAACTCCTACACCAAGTTCATGCAGTTCCCAGCTCTGGGCATCCAGGTATTACAGCTACTCTACACCTAAAAAAAAAAAAAAAAAAAAAAAAAAAAAATCAATCCTGGTGGTCCACAATGACCATTCAATTCGTCAATAACTGTATAGTATGCAATACCTCCAAACCATCATGACAGCTCTCTGCTGGTCTTCTCCAACCCCTACACAGGTGAAAAAAAAGTAAACTTCTATAATGTACTTACGAAAATAGGGCACTTTATAGAAATTGACTTTTTTTTTTCACCTGGGTACCCATCCCTCGCATATCGCAATTGATTTCATTACTGATCTCCCTGAGTCTCGGGGCAACACCATCATCCTCACAGTCATAGATCGTTTTTTCCAAATCCTGCCGACTCATTCCTCAACCCAAACTTCCCACTGCATTTGAGACAGCTGAAACACTTTGCAATTATGTCTTTCGCTTCTATGGTCTACCCGAAGACATCGTCTCAAATTGGGGCCCACAGTTCACTTCAAGAGTATGGACAGCTTTCTTCAAACATCTCAACATAAATGTCAGTCTCACTTCTGGTTACCATCCAGAGAGAACTCACACGTTTCCTAAGAGCTTACTGTCAACAGAACCAGTCTGACTGGAGCAAATATTTAATGTGGGCTGAGTATGCACAAAATTCACTTCAGAAACCTGCCACAGGCTATTACAAGTGAGGCTCCCGCACCTTCTTCCTCGCACCACCGGAAAGAGCCACCATCCGAATATTGACTGTTTTCCATTCGGTCTCCATTACCCATAGGCTCTCATTCCTGGGACTGATTGCACACACATCTGCACCACATTACACATTACACACACACACGTTGCGAAGTCTTGATTTGCCCCGGTGATCATTTCTCAGCATTTTCATTGTCGACTGTTATACCTGTGTTTGACTTGGACTGTTTCTCGTAACTGATTCTCTGCTGCCTGCCTTGACCCTTGCCTGCGTCTAGATTTTGTATGTTTGCTGCCTGCCCTGATCACTGCAAGTCTCTCTTTCTGCTTCCTTGCCATCGTTGTTGCTGTGAATTTAACTTTAATAAACCTGCAGATGTATCCTCACTCCATTGACCCTTCATTACAGTCCTTTTTTCCACTGTAGCACCTGCCCTCCAAAATGTATGTGCACAGCCTTGATGCATAGCCATTGGATAGAAGTCATCATGATATTTAATATATTAAAAAAAACACTTATTTTGTGTTCCACAGAAGAAAGTAAGTCATAAGGCTTGGAACAACAGGAGGGAGATTAATTTTAGGTGAACTACTCTTTAAACAAAATGTGAGAATGAAACTTCAGCAAAGTTTGCTCAAGGACATCATTGTTTTATTTGCAGAAGTGAGAAGAGTACTGTGGACTGCTCAGTGTGCTAAGAAGACTTATGGTCATGAAATGCCATGACACAACCACTCTTTACAGCAGAAATCTAAGGCAACCAGAGAAAAGGCAACCACATTTTCACTTAATGTTATAGCAATATTCCATCTGCCCAACTTTGCAAAAGAAAAGTTTTGTTACTTTTTATTTTTGACACACACACACACACAGAGGTTTGTTTTGCTATCAAAGTGAGGACATTCCACAGGCGTAATGGTTTTTATACTGTACAAACTGTATATTCTATCCCTCAAAAAAAAAAAAAAAAAAAAAATTACAAAATTCACACAAAACTGTTACATAACGCCTGTTTCACACATAATCCGTCTGCAGTGCGTATGGGTTGCGTATTTTTTTACGCACCCAGGTTAACGGATTAGAGCGTTCACACTGCACGCGGTTGCGGTCTGTCATTGCGTTCCAGGAGCGGTGCGTCTGCAGCAGTGCAGCGATCGTTTACGTACCGAGTCTATTTTTGCTGTGCTGCAAGTGCAGCACAGCAGATTGTGTGTGGGCAAAATGAACATGGATTGACCTGAAATTGTAAAAAAAAAAAAAAAAAAAAAAAGAAATTATGCACATTTAAACTACTTTGTACATTTAGTACATTACATAAAGAATTATTTTATTTTATTTTTTTTTTTAATGATTTAACGCCATGCCAGCAACAAGCTATATTCATGCCAAAAGGAAACATTTCAATTTCACAGTTCAGTTGTATCATTAATTATTTTATTTTAAAAAAATGAACAGTGTTTACTTGCATAATGCGATCAGATATGTTTTTCCCCATCGTTGGAGGGAAACTCGCATCCCAGCAGGCAAAGACGTGACAGACTTGGGTAAAGTTGGTTTTATATTCGCACATTCGGACATCCGTATTCAATAGCCTTATCACACATTGGACATTCAGTGGACATTCACAAGTAAATATGCCATTAAAACAATACTTGCCTATTTTGATCGTCTGTGAAAAATGTTGTAAGTTGACAATCGTTGGTTGTCAATATCATGTCGCTGCTTAAAATTTGCAAACATTAATTTATTGCACATTTATTGGAAAGTCTGAATTTATCAGAAGTCCGAATGTGCGAATATAAAACCAACTTTACCCAAGTACGTGACAGGCGGACCTACACCAACCTATTAAAAAAAAAGGTGACATGGATGACACTCGTCTCATCGTTGAGGTGGAAAAACATAAAATTCTCTGATCCGGATTTACCTTCCACTGAAGCTCACATCAGGTGCACAGAGTTAAACACTCTATGTGTGTCAGAGAAGACAGCTGTCTATACCCTCACCAGTCAGCACTTACACTGCAGTACACACTACAAAGTGTTCAACACCTGTTATAGATGATGTGTAAACGCACGAATAAATCATTTACAAAGCTTTCTGCATCCCCTATTCTAAAGTGTAAACTATTCTTCACTTGTAAATGTGTTACGTATCATTTGTAGACCTTTCTTACCCTTTTCAAATTATTTGTATATGTATACAAGTCATTTATAACACTTTCTGCATACCCTATTCTAAAGTGTAAACTATTCATAACTTATAAATGCGGATGCAGAAAGCTTTGTAAATGATTTATTCATGCATTTACACATGCATTTACACATCACATGGAGTGTTTAACTCTGTGCACCTGATGTGAGCTTCAGTGGAAGGTAAATCCGGATCAGAGGATGACTTCATCACTAGACCCCACACACTCCACACAGAACACAAGTCTGTGCTGATGAGTGAAAGGATTTAATATAATCCACTGGAATCACCTGACTGTATGGCATTTATAAATGTTTATCCACTTCAAAAAACAAATAAATTACTCTTCTTAAAAATAGTGCTTTAGCATACCTGCATGTTTGTGCTTTTGAACACAGACCAGCTTACAGCTTCATCAATAAATCATATACTAATCATTTACTAATGATAATTTATTAATACTCATTAACTAATCACTGATCATTAATTAATAAATTATAAATTACTTATAGCCAAATTAATAAAACATTCATAAAATGTTAGTATATCACTTATTTATCATATATGAATGTATATTCATGTTTTGTAAATGATTTGTTGAACATTATCTAATAATTTATAAATGACCTATAACTGAATTAATAAAACATTCATAAAATGTTAACATATCACTTATCAATCATTTATGAACATATAATCATGTTTTGTAAATGATTAGTTCACCATTAACTAATAATTTACAAGTGACTTATAACTGAACGTTATTATAAAGTGTTACCCTTTTACACAAAATTGCATTTTGCGTCATCTCTATGATATTTGAAAACTATGACTGATAATTGCAACACTCAGAAAGCAATTTTCAGTCAAGGCTATAACATGCTTAGTTTACAAGGCACATGTAATCCAGTTTGTCACTTTCTCCCATGGTAGAGCCACAGAGGTTGGGATCTCTTATATGAGCTCTGATATTAGATAGTTGCTGCCATGTTGCTTGGTTGTTTCTAGACAGAAAGATTTTCAGTGGAAATCTATGAGATTTCATAGACTTGCATCAGCTAATCTTCAGCTGTACAGGAAAACTTCAAGTCATGTTGAAGGAATGATGGACTGAGTTTGGTGGATGTAGCTTTATTTAAAAGAACATAGAATAAGAAATTTCAAAGTCTCAGGTTGTCATGCTGGCATATCTGGTATCTTAAAGAAATATTCTGAATAATGTTGATTACCACAAAAATGAATTTCGACTTGTCCCTCATTTACACACACACACTCCAAAAATCTTGGTTACATGAGGCACTTACAGTATGGAAGTGAATGAGGTGAATTTCTAAATGTTAAAGTACATAGTGTTTTAACAGTATAGCCACAAGTGTGAACATGATTCTAATGTGGAAAAAAATGACGTTTACTTACTTTTTTTGTAAAGTTATAACCAGTTTTGCAACTTCATTGCTTTGACAATGTGAGTCCATTGTGGCAGGAGGGGCGTGGTTCAGCGGAGTCTGCAGCGGGAGAGAGAGGCAGGAGAGCCGCGGTGCATGAGTGGGTTAAGCGCAAATAACGAACACCTGTCTCTTGTTTCAGTAATTGGCGTGGAGAGAGTATTTAACGCCAGGAGAAGCAGGAGCGTGTGTGAGAGAGAGAAGGACTACTGACTGCTGCACTACCGGACGCCAACGGAGTTCATTGTTCTTGACTTTTTGACTGCACTGTGCCTGTCTGAATACCTTTTTGTTGTAGTTTTGAATTCTAATAAAAGCAGTCAGTAGTCAAGCCGACCCTGTCCCCTTCCTTCCTTACATCGAACATTGTTACATCCATAAACCCTAAACCGACTGTAAAAATAATTTAATCACTTTTACAGCTCAAATAATGAACTTGTTAGCTATAAACAGATAAATGAATTTAAGTCCTGTAATAAAGTTACAATATTCACTTTTCCTCCTTTTAAATCCTCCAAAAATTGGCCCCATTTATTTGTAAGTGCTTCACCATAACTTGCTTTTATTAAAGAAATGGAGGGATGAGTCTTTTTATATTATATATATATATATATATATATATATATATATATATATATATATATATATATATATGTATATATATATATATATATATATATATATATATATATATATATATATATTACAATTTTAAATCAATTGCCCCTAAGCTAATTTGTTAGCTTGCCATCTGGGCCACAAACAGTTCTTTTCTCTCACGCGGAATCACGCTCCTTTTTATATGACTCAAGTCCATCAAACAACTGTGGTAAGTCGTGTCATCCTCTCCTTTTGTTGTTACTTGCATTGCCTGCCACATGCATAGTATATCTCTCTGTCAGCAGTGAGATTTACACATGTGATAAATGCAGGGAGATAATCAGGCTGACAGAGAGAATTTCAGAATTAGAGACACACATCCAAACTTTAATTGAGGATAGTAAGAATGCAAGGGATTTAGATACTATTTTGGATGCGACTAGTGCGCTTAGTGAACTCTGTACATAGTTTGGTTCCAGCTGTAGAGCCCGTGCAGCAGGGCAACTGGGTCACTGTGAGGCGGCCTAGCTGCGGAAAACACCACTCTTCCATCCCAATTAGAACATTAAACAGGTTCTCCCCACTCAGTGACGCACTCACTGAGAATCCTGTTGAAAGTGCTCTAGTAATTGGCGATTCTATTACACGGAACATGAAAATAGAGACACCAGCCACCATAGTCACATGTTTGCCAGGAGCCAGAGCACCTGACATCAAAGCAAATTTAAATGTGCTGGCTAATGCTAATCATAAATACTCTAAGACTATTATTCACGTCAGCACTAATGATGTTCGACTTCGCCAGTCGGAGATCACTAAAATTAACATTAAAGAGGTGTGTGAACTCGCAACTACAATGTCAGAAAAAGTAATTTGCTCTGGTCCCCTTCCTGTTTAACGGAGTGATGAGATAGCAGATTATCATCACTCAATGGCTGGCTGTCTAAGTGGTATCCACAGAATAATATAGGTTTCATAGACAATTGTAAATGTTTTTGGGGCAGACCTGACCTGTTGAAAAGACATGGTATTCATCCCTCCTGGGATGGTGCTGCTCTTCTCTCTAGTAATATGGCACATAGTCTTAGAGCTGAAACATGACAAACTGGGGCCCGGGTCAGGAAGCAGACATACTGGATAAACCGACTGTCTGCAAGCCATCTCACGTCACAGAAGTGAGATAAATTCCAACACATAGAAACTATTTCACCTAGATATTATCACATAGAGACTGTGTCTGTACCCCAAATTAATAAATACAAAAGACTTCCAAACCCATTTAAGGGTAAAAATTTAATTGATGTTCAACAAATAAAAAACAGACAATACTGATAAACAAATAATAAAGCTTGGGTTGCTGAATATTAGATCCCTTTCTTCAAAAGCACTTATTGTAAATGACATTATCATAGACAATATCTAGATTTGCTGTGTTTGACAGAAACCTGGCTAAAACCAGATGATTACATTACTTTAAATGAGTCTAGCCCTTGAGGTTACGATTATTGACACAATCCTCATCAGAAGGGCAAAGCAGGGCTGAGCCTGGTTAGTACCTGGATGGGAGACCTCCTGGGAAAACCAGGTAGCTGCTGGAAGAGGTGTTGGTAAGGCCAGCAGGGGGTGCTCACCCTGTGGTCTGTATGGGTCCTAATGCCCCAGTATAGTGACGGGGACACTGTACTGTAACAAGCACCGTCCTTCGGATGAGATGTTAAACCGAGGTCCTGACTCTCTGTGGTCATTAAAAATCCCATGGCACTTCTCGTAAAGAGTAGGGGTGTAACCCCGGTGTCCTGGCCAAATTCCCTCCATAGGCCCTTACCAATCACGGCCTCCTAATAATCCCCATCCATTGAATTGGCTCTTTCACTCTCTCTCCTCTCCACCTACAGCTGGTGTGTGGTGAGCGCACTGGCGCCGTTGTACTGTGGCTGCCGTCGCATCATCAAAGTGGATGCTGCACACTGGTGGTGGATGAGGAGAGACCCCTGATATGATTGTAAAGCGCTTTGGGTGTACAGTAGTACATATGAAAGCGCTATATAAATGCCTCATTCATTCATTCATTAATTCAAAGGGGGAGGTGTTGCTGTAATGTATAGTAATATTTTCAGTATTACTCAAAAGTCATTCAAATATAATTCTTTCGAAGTGATGGTGCTTTGTGTAACGTTATGTAAGTTGACATTTGTGCTGGCTACTGTATACAGGCACCATACAGACTTTATAAAAGAATTTGCTGATTTACTATCGGAGTAGTAGAGCAGAAGGGGGTGGTAATGCATCAATAAGCTGGATGCCAACCACCGTAGAAGAAGAAGAAGCAGCGTCACTGTGGATTGAAAGCGGATATACACAGACCCGGAAGAGAAGACAATGCTTAGTTTTTGTTATTTTTGGACCAAAATGTATTTTAGATGCTTCAAAAACTTCTAACTAACCCACTGATGTCACATGGACTACTTTGATGATGTTTTTATTAGCTTTCTGGACATGGACAGTGCACCGTACATACATTTTAATTGGAGGGACAGAAAGCTCTCGGACTAAATCTAAAATATCTTAAAGGTGCCCTAGAACTTTTTTTAAAAAGATGTAATATAAGTCTAAGGTGTCCCCTGAATGTGTCTGTGACGTTTCAGCTCAAAATACCCCATAGATTTTTTTTAATTCATTTTTTTACCTGCCTAATTAATTACCTTTTTTTACCTTGGGGCATCATTATAAATGAGCCGATTCAGGGCTACTGGCCCTTTAATTCTCCTGCTCCACGCCCACGGAGCTCGCGCTTGCCTTGAACAGTGCATAAATAAAGTTTACACAGCTAATATAACCCTCAAAATGGATCTTTACAAAGTGTTCGTCATGCATGCGGCATGCATGCGGCGGATTATGTGAGTATTGTATACTGTTATATTGTTTACATTTGATTCTGAATGAATTTGAGGCTGTGCTCCATGGCTAACGGCTAATGCTACACTGTTGGAGAGATTTATAAAGAATGAAGCTGTGTTTATGAATTATACAGACTGCAAGTGTTTAAAAATGAAAATAGCGACGGCTCTTTTCTCCGTGAATACAGTAAGAAACGATGGTAACTTTAACCACATTTAACAGTACATTAGCAACATGCTAACGAAACATTTAGAAAGACAATTCACAAATATCACTAAAAATATCATGTTATCATGGATCATGTCAGTTATTATCGCTCCATCTGCCATTTTCCACTATTGTTCTTGCTTGCTTACCTAGCCTGTTGATTCACCTGTGCACATCCAGACGTTCTGCCCTTGTCTAATGCCTTTCATAATGTTGGGAACATGGGCTGGCATATGCAAATATTGGGGGCGTACACCCCGACTGTTACGTAACAGTCGGTGTTATGTTGAGATTCGCCTGTTCTTCGGAGGTCTTTTAAACAAATGAGATTTATATAAGAAGGAGGAAACAATGGTGTTTGAGACTCACTGTATGTCATTTCCATGAACTGAACTCCTGTTATTTGACTATGCCAAGATAAATTAAATTTTTCATTCGAGGGCACCTTTAAACTGTGTTCCGAAGATGAACGGAGGTCTTACGGGTTTGGAACGACATGAGGGTGAGTCATTAATGACATAATTTTCATTTTTGGGTGAACTAACCCTTTAACAACGTTTCTATATGTTTAAATTTATATTTACAGGTAGTAACCAGACAATCTGGAAGAAACAGGGATCCAGGAAGGAGGGAACACTGACAAATGGAGCACAGGGAGTAGACTCAGGTAAGTCAACTCAGAAAAATTAGCATAGCAGTCCTAGTTGAAGTAGTAGGCAATATAGCAGTCCTAGATAGAGACGAGACCAGACAATCTGTGTGTGTGTGGAGCTGGCTTATGTAGAGTGGTAGATGAGGGTGATGGCAGACAGGTGTGGTAATTGTGAAGTGAGTTCAGGTGATAACCAGGGAGGATTGAGATGTAGTGTGCAGATATGACAGACATGGTGATCCTGACAGTAATACATTTTCATTTAATTACAAGTAACATGCAATTAAGTGTCTGGAAACGTATTCAGTTCACAATTAAGTATAGACTTTTAATGTGCATTATTTCCACAAAAAGTTTTTTTTTTTTTTTTTTTTTGCTAAAGTGTACCTTTAGGGAATGCCAGTACAATACAGGGGAGAACTGGTCACAAGAGTGCTAAGACTTGCAAAGGACAACATTTCATTAAAGATGAAAAAAATGACACACAAGTGATGAGGCAAATTAAAGAAAGATGGACAGGTCTGATGAATGGAAGATCCAAACTGCATGTGACAGGCATAATACACCACGTGTGTTTACCCTCACAAGGTCTTAATTAAAGTGATAAAGCTCTGATTAAAAGACAGCTGGCTTTTTATGTGGCATGTTTGGAGTAGATGTTGGTCATTAACTGTCTCTGTTTCTATCTCTATCTCCTCCCTCTCTTTCTTTCTTTTATCTAGAAAAGTATCAATGCCATGCAAGTAACAATATCAATACAATTTTTCTTTGTTTGATGACTGAAGGACACAAACACAAAGGCATTAGATGTTTGAAAAGACCACACACACACCTCCTGGGACTTCAAAATAGACAGATCTGTATCTGTGTGACAGTATGGACTAGGAGAAAAACAAAAAACAAAAACTCTTCTATCAAAGTCACAGCTGCATTATGTGCCTCTATCCAGCTGCAGGCATCTCCTATCAAATTTGACTTGTTCATTTCAGGTCTGTAGAATTTCACCTTGAAAGCAAACATGGGAAAAACAGTTTGCAGGGACATGCGAATGTGATGTCTTTACTTTGTTTGCATGAATAGATGGCTAGACATATTTTGTAGGCGTTTTTATTTCACAATAGTAATGGCTTTTTTTGTTAACATACAGCATTATTTGCTGTATAAGAATCACCTGCAATCATGATGAAAAAGATAAATGTTTGCTGATACGGACAGTGAAAACATCATTAAAATGTTTTCACTAAGTGGGAAGTTTGCAGATAAAGCCTCTAATCTCAGAGGACATACAGTTTCTCCATCATGAGCAGCATTGAAAAACTCAGTGAAGAGAATAGAAAAATGCAAACTGCTACATGATCCCAATATTGCACATGAAGATAACTCCAAGAATGATCACCAAGGCAACTAATTACCATCCGCTCAGAGATAGATTTATGTTTGCTGTTTTAATTGCTGCCATGCATTTAATGAGTGTCTCAACAATGAATAAATAAATCCTGACAAGAGAAGGAACAATATTAATTTATTCTCTTTCACTGGTCTCAGAATCATTTAGTCCACATAGAAGCTTGTAGACTCCTGCTGTTATAGACACTATGTCGTTAAACTAGATGAGGAACCTTTAATGTTTTGCTGTAACTCACATAAGATGAACTGCACCCATTACGCACCAAATGTTCATGGGAAATTATCTTGGGACAAGATTTTGGCTGATGCTGGTGAAAACAGTACAAAAATATCTATTATAGGCTTCATCAGAGAACTTCAGCCTGAAATATGTATGAAACAAAGTGAACTTTCAACATCTGCCTGATGTTCTGTTTTCAATGTGAATGGCAAAAACAAATGTTCATTTAAGTAACTTCATCGTGAAATCAAGTTTTGAGGAAAGCAAACATTAGTTGTCCATGTACTTTCAAAAGTGGTACAATTGTACAATGTTTGACTTTAATGACATCAAACATCATTGGTTAACATTTATTGGATTTTGAATATTAACTTATAGGATTAGTCTACTTCCAAATTAAAATTTCCTGATAATTCACTCACCCCCATGTCATTCAAGATGTCCTTATTTCTAAGATGTCCAATTGAAGTCCACTATAAGGAGAATAATCCTGGAATGTTTTCATCAAAAACCTTAATTTCTTTTCGACTGAAGAAAGAAGGACATGGACATCTTGGATGACATGGGGGTGAGTAAATTATCAGGAAATTTTAATTTTAAAGTGGACTAATCCTTTAAGTGTAGATTTTTTTTCTTAATACAGTTATCTTATTGATAAAGAAGACTTGGAAAATAACACATCAGGGGACCCGACTCCTACATATAATCATCTATGGCAAATGACCCTATGCATAAAGCAAAGGCCATAAACAGAGTTTCCTTAACTCTGTTTAGTTGCCATAGTAACTAATTTCTTAATTAATCAGCCCCGACTGTTCCTTGTTTCATCCCTCATTTTCTCTCCTCTGTTTGGTTCAGTTCTTTGTCTATAATTGTATATATAGGATGAGAGCACACACCTCACAGTTACTCTTTGTCTTGTCTCAGCTACAGATAACAGACTACTTACCTGCTTAGATATTGGATCTCCTTGTGTTACTCCAGTGATCTCCTGTACTTTTTGGACTATTATATGTATGTCTACTTGCCATAATCCTGTGAAGAGGTGTGTGCTCTCTCTACTATCACACTTCATTCATCAATGCTCTGTCACCCTGGTCATGGAAAAGAGACTCTTTTTATTTTTCAAAGAAGAAAATCATAAGGATACTGGACAACATGAGGGACAGTAAAGCATGACAGAATTTTCATTTGAACTGGTTGACCTTGATTTAAAATGCTTCGAAACACATTCTATAAGCATGAACGCTGCTCCTCCTTATTTTTAAACGCAAGAAGAAACACACAATATTGTATCACACAATGTTGTTTGACAATATTTGTCTAGTCTACTGATCTAAAACACCCTTTTAGCTTATATAACTTATGAATATTCTCCCACTGCTGCATTTGGAGGCAGGAAAATGGATCATTTCTCTGTTTCTGTAAAATGGAGATCAGCCTCCCAATGGTGTCTCAACTCCACGTCGCCCGAGGGGACGACTCTACGCGTGAGGGATGAGTGAGCATTTACCGCACGTTAAAATGGCTTTTATGCTACAATCTGTGTTTTTAATTGCCCTTGTGCTGAAGACCCTGGGGCCTGGGAGAATTCACCCTGAGTTTTATCTAATGTCCCATTAGAGCTAATGAACCTGCCGTTAACAGAGAGACAGAGCATACTGTGAAATCGCCTCCACCTTCAACCCGGCAGCTCACACCGGTAACATCCGGAACATGTGCTTATATGCCAGCAGACATACTGCCCATCTGAGCCTCGGCTAACTGTGTGAATTATAGCCTTCGAGAAGAAGGGGATGATGGGAGAATATGGAGAGAATGCAGTAGATGGCAAGGCACAGTTCCTTAATGTGTTTCTGTGGAACCTTGAGGTTGATACATTTTAGAACACGCTGAGGCACATAATGCACATTTTTAAGTACATTTTAATCAACTTTATGTACAAAAGTAATTAAGCTGTGACAGCCGTTACAGCACACAAGAGAGAGTGTACCATTTCATTTTAGAGAAGAAATTACTGTTCATTATCTCTGTTAGGTCTTATGTGTAATTATATGTGTAGTATGTAATAAGTATATAAGGATTCAATTCAAAGCTGTATATATATATATATATATATATATATATATATATATATATATATATATATATACTTCATTTTTGGTCTTTATTACAATACAAACAGAAAATACAGGAAATATCTACACAACATTTAAAAAAAAAAAAAAAAAAAAGAACAAAATAGCTTTTTTTTTTTTTTTTTTTTTTTTGTTTTTTAATACTGCATACAATTTTCCTGTATTTCCTGGTCATATTCTAATAAAGAGACTGAAAAATAAAATATATGTAAGCAATAAGGTACGAGAGGCTGTGCTGTATCGTGAATAAGTCACGGCTGAAGGGCATTGTTAGGCACAACGTGAAGTGTTTGTATTGAGTTACCACACAATACAAATATTAAAGCCAAAAAATATGTATCAATGCAACTTTCATGAAGTAAAATCACTAAAAGCCTTCCTTCCGCCGGAAAAAATAGTCCCTGACCGTGAACAGCAACAGAAGTTACATTATTATGCCATTAGATGGCAGCAAAGACTGTCTTTATGAGTGTGTCAGTCAGTAGCGAAGACTTTTACATTGAAAAGACTGAACTGTTGTGAACACGGAACAAGACACAACTGACAAATGCTTTGACTAGCGCTGTCAGTCAAGGGAAAAACCTTTAACTGTTAAAAGGATAGGATAATACATCGGACATTTAAACATTTTTTATTATGAACATAGGACTGACCTGAAGGAAAATGTAAATCTGAATGTAGGTAATACTTTCTCACAATTATCTTCTACATAATACAGTAAGCGTCAATTAACTCATTCAGTCACTGAACTCATTCAGAAATCATTCAGTCACTGTTGTAAAGGGTTCAAATATGCAAAAAATACTGGAAAACTGAAGAATCTGCAGGACCTGGAGATTTTTTCTGAAGAACAGAGCTCAGTTTAACTGCTCAGGACAAACAAGGGACTCATGAACAACCATCACAAAACAAAAAAACAGTCATAGATCATCCTGGTAACCACACACAGTATAAAGAATCAGTGGTTCACATACTTAAGAATGGGGTTATTTAAATAAATTCAGCTATTTTTTTTTGTCTTGTGGATTATATGTAAACATCTTTTATGTAAAATATCTTACTCAGGACAGTACTAAATAAAAAATAACATGCATTTTGTATTATCTCCCTTATTTCTCCCTTATTATTAACATTTTCACAGATTCTGCAAGTGGTTCACATACTTTTTCTTGCAACATGTAATGTTCTACTCACAGCTGTTCATGTTCTTGGACTAGGAATTATGCATTTTTATGGAAACAATTTAACAAGTTAATGAATCTGCAGCGGTTAGGTGGTACAGTAGGAGCTTTTGTACAATTCCCAGTACCAAGGATTCAACCTTGAATCCTTTATCGAACCTTGAATCCTTAATCGTGCCGTTTCAGACACTTTGAGAAAAGAGGTGATGTGCAATATAATTATTATATATTATGAGAAAATTAAAGTGTTTTTTGTTTTGTTTTGTTTTGTTTTTAATCTTGGATGCATGTAAATCTTTTGTAAAAGGCCTCCAAAACTAAATTAGGAACCTTTAAACTAACATAATAATGGAATGTTAAACAAATGTTCAAGTAAATAATAAAGTAAGACTAAAAAGTAAATAAAAATAAAGTGTTAAACTTCTGACACCATATACTAACTTACTAATAGAAATCAAAGTAAATGTAAGTCAAACAGGATATTAATCAAGACAAAAAGTTTATTGTTTTTAATTAAAAAAACAAAACAGAATTGGCTGAGGAAATTGTAGTTAAAAAACAGCAGCTTGTATTTTGAATTATATCTTTTTCAGGGGATATGTCCATTGGTCTGTTTTGTAAGTTTAAGCACATACACACTGAAAAACTGAGTGTCACCCTTAAGCGCTAATGGATAGCTGGATGAGCTTACCGTGACCTTTGCACTCTCTTAAAACTTTTGGTTTCATTTAAACCCCTAAACCAGCCACAATGTCAATACTAGAGACATGCTTTTCCGTCTAATGAGGAAACTCTTCTGCTGTAGCATAATCCATTAAGAGGTGCATCTGACCTAAACTACATCTCCCACGCTCCTTTGCTCTTTTCTGTCCTGCAGAGGTCAGGGCTATGTGGGTGTTAACACCACAACAAAAGAGAGAACCTAGTGTTGATAACAAGCAGAATTTAATGGAAGTCCATTGCTGTTCTCTGAGAGCTGTGCAACAGGCATCTCCGTGTTATGAAGGTCAATGACAAATAAAAATGCTCATGATAAAGAAAAGGAAAAATCATAAAAATCAATTTTAAAAGTTCTTATAAATGTACTCTTACATATCCGTAATTGTCTCATAAACGTATTCATGTTGAATACATGTGTGAGGACATTTAATTTTAAAAAAAGTTTTAAAATACACTTTAAAGGTGCCGTAGAACGTCTTTTTAAAAGATGTAATATAAGTCTAAGATGTCCCCTAAATGTGTCTGTGAATTTTCAGCTCAAAATACCCCATAGATTTTTTTTAATTCATTTTTTTAACTGCCTATTTTGGGGCATCATTAAATATGCGCCGATTCAGGCTGCGGCCCCTTTAAATTCTCATTCCCCTTTAAATAACGACAATCTTGTCTCCGTGAATACAGTAAGAAACGATGGTAACTTTAACCACATTTAACAGTACATTAGCAACATGCTAACAAAACATTTAGAAAGACAATTTACAAATATCACTAAAAATATCATGATATCATGGTTCATGTCAGTTATTATCACTCTATCTGCCATTTTTCGCTATTGTCCTTGCTTGCTTACCTAGTCTGATGATTCAGCTGTGCTGTTCCAAACATTAATACTGGCTTGTGTAATGCCTTGAAAATGAGCTGGCATATGCAAATACACTGCATTCCAAATTATTATGCAAGTGACATATCAGTAAGATTTCAGTAGAATAAACATTTAGATTTTAGTTTTTCCATGTCTTTTTAGATAACTGGTATCAATCTCAGACAAAATTATTTGCCAGGTCTATGGAAACCCTACTTAGAGGTTGTTCCACATTATTAAGCAAGTCACAGTTCTCATGCAATATGAGGAGGAAGAAAGATCTTTCTGAAGATGAAAAGCATGAAATGGTGCAATGTTGTGCAAAAGGCATGAAAACAACTAATATTTTGTGAAAACTGAATGGAGATTCTCAAATTATCATAAGATTTGTGAGTGATTCAGAGCACGGCAGAACTCGGTCAGATAAAGGCTTATTAATGAAAGTTCCTGTCAAAAAAAAAAAAATAGTTATATTAAAAGGGCAGCTATAAAAAAGCCAGTGTTGAGCAGCAAACAGGTGTTTGAAGCTGCTGGTGTCTCTGGAGTCTCAAGAAGCTCTCCATGCAGGCTGGCAGTTGTGCGTAAAGATGCATTTTTGACACCACTAACCAATCCTCACAAAGAGAAACATTAACAGTGGGTGTAGAAATACATGAAGACTCATTTTTTAAATAGTTTTATTCACTGACTAATGCTGTACTACAATAGATGGTCTAAACGGATGGATTTCTGGATGGTTGGTGAATGGCCACCACGTTCCAACAAGACTGCGATGTCAGCAAGGAGCTGGCGGGTGATGATTTGGGCTGGAATATTGGAAGTGAGATGGAAGGTCCCTTTAGGGTCTCTGAGGGTATTAAAATGACTTTTGCAAGATATGTGAAGTTCACAACTGGCCATTTTCAGCTATGATATAAAAAGGAGGATAGTGCCTTCTGAAATACAGTGCACTATGCACTATCCCATGCTGCAAAAAAAACACCACAGCAATAAAACTGTTTGAAAATGTATTTCTACACCCACTGTAAATGTTTCTTTTTGTGAGGTTTAATTAGTGATGGCTGAAATGCATCACAACTGCCAGCCTGCATGGCGAGCATCTTGAGACTCCAGAGACACCAGCAGCTTCAAATACCTGTTTGCTGCTCAACACTGGCTTTTTTATAGCTGCCCTTTTAATACAGTTAATTTTTTTGACAGGAACTTTCATTAATAAGCCTTTATCTGACCGAGTTCTGCTGTGCTCCAAATCACTCAGAAATCTTATGATAATTTGATAATCTCCATTCAGTTTCACAAAATATTAGTTGTTTTCATGCCTTTTGCACAACATTGCACCATTTCATGCTTTTCATCTTCAGAAAGATCTTTCTTCCTCTCCATATGGAATGAGAACTGTGACTTGCTTAATAATGTGGAACAACCTCTAAGTAGGGTTTCCATAGACATGGCAAATTATTTTGTCTGAGATTGATACCAGTTATCTAAAAAGACAAGGATAAATAAACAAACATACATTCTTAGAAAAATTAAAATCTGAATGTTTATTCTACTGAAATCTTACTGATATGTCACTTGCATAATAATTTGGAACGCGGTGTATCGGGGGCATACATATTAATGATCCCGACGGTTACGTAACAGTCGGTGTTATGTTGAGATTCGCCTGTTTTCCGGAGGTCTTTTAAACAAATGAGATTTACATAAGAAGGAGGAAACAATGGGGTTTGAGACTCACTGTATGTAATTTCCATGAAATGAACTCTTGATATTCAACTATGCCAAGGTAAATTTAATTTTTAATTCTAGGGCACCTTTAAGGTTATACAATGTGTATATATCATTCTAAAGTGAGGAGTACAATCTAATTCTTCTCATCAAGTCTGTGTTTAAAAAAATGTGTGTCTCCGATCTAAGTCGTTGGATATTGAGTATCTGCCGAGACCTAGTCCTGATCCGGTACTTGCATATTCCTACTGCTTGGTGCTCAAGTACTTTAAAGTTATTATATCAATCCAATTTACAACCTGAATTCCTTAGAGGGTTAGTTCACCCAAAAATGAAAATAATTTACTCACCCTCATACCGTTCCACACCTGTAAGACCTTTGTTAATCTTCAGAGCACAAATTAAGATATTTTAGTTGAAATCCGATGGCTCAGTGAGGCCTCTGTAGCCAGCAATTTCCTCTCTCAAGATCCATTAATGTACTAAAAACATATTTAAATCAGTTCATGTGAGTACAGTGGTTCAATATTAATATTATAAAGCGACGAGAATATTTTGGTGCGCCAAAAAAACAAAATAACGTCTTATTTAGTGATGGCCTATTTCAAAACACTGCTTCAGGAAGCTTCGGAGTGTTATGATTCTTCTGTGTCGAATCATGATTCGGATTGTGTGTCAAACCGCCAAACTGCTGAAATCACGTGACTTTGGCGCTCCGAACCACTGATTCGTAACGCTCCGAAGCTTCCTGAAGCAGTGTTTTGAAATCAGCCATCACTATATAAGTCGTTATTTTGTTTTTTTGGTGCAACAAAAATATTCTTGTCGCTTTATAATATTAATACTGAACCACTGTACTCACCTGAGAGAGGAAATGCCATTGCTCCCTATGCAGGCCTCACGGAGCCATCAGATTTCAACAAAAATATCTTAATTTGCGTTCCGAAGCAAAGGTCTTATGGGTGTGGAACGGCATGAGAGTGAGTAATAAATGACAGAATTTTCATTTTTGGGTGAACTAACCCTTTAAATGTTGGGACGTTTTTAATTTTGAATAAAATGAAAATTAAAAGACTTTCAAATCACATGAGCCAATATTTTATTCACAATATAACATAGATAACATAACAAATGTTTAAACTGAGAAATTTTACACTTTTATCCACTAAATGAGCTCATTTCAAATTGGATGCCTGCTACAGGTCTCAAAAAAGTTCGGACGGGGGCAACAAATGGCTGAAAAAGCAAGAAATTTTGAAAAGATTCAGCTGGGAGAACATCTAGCAACTAATTAAGTGAATTGATATCAGGTCTGTAACATGATTAGCTGTAAAAGGGATGTTTTAGAGAGGCAGAGTCTCTCAGAAGTAAAGATGGGCAGAGCTTTGAAAGAGTGCATGAAAAGATTGTGGAATACTTTAAAAACAATGTTCCTTTACATCAAATTGCAAAGGCTTTGCAAATCTCATCATCTACAGTGCATAACATCATCAAAAGATTCAGAGAAACTGAAGAAATCTTTGTGCACAAGAGACAAGGCCGAAGACCTTTATTGGATGCCCCTGGTCTTCAGGCCCTCAGACGACACTGCATCACTCATCGGCATGATTGTGTCGATGAAATTACTAAATGGGCCCTGGAATACTTTCAGAAACCACTGTCGGTAAACACAATCCACCGTGCCATCTGCAGATGCCAACTAAAGTTCTATAATGCAAAAAGGAAGCCATATGTGAACATGGTCCAAAAGCGTTGTGTCCTGTTGGCCAAGGCTCATTTAAAATGGAATGTTTCAAAGTGGAAAAGTGTTCTATGGTCAGACCAAATTTGACATTCTTGTTGGAAATCACAGACGCCGTGTCCTCTGGGTTAAAGAAGAGGGAGACCTTCCAGCATGTTATCAGCACTCAGTTCAAAAGCCAGCATCTCTGATGGTATAGGGGTGCAAAAGTGCATACAGTATGGGCAGCTTGCGTGTTTTGGAAGGCACTATGAATGCTGAAAGGTATATAAAGGTTTTATAGCAACATATGCTCCCCTCCAGTCTATTTCTGGGAATGCCTTGTGTATTTCAGCAGGACAATGCAAAACCACATACTGCAGCTATTACAACAGCATGGCTTTGTCATAGAAGAGTCCGGGTGCTGAATTGGCCTGCCTGCAGTCCAGAGCTTTCACCTATAGAGAATATTTGGCGCATCATTAAATGAAAGACGACCAAGAACTCTTCAGCAGCTAGAAACCAATATCAGGCAAGAATGGGACCAAATTCCAACATCAAAACTCCAGAAACTCATAACCTCGATGCCCAGACATTTTCAAACTGTTTTGAAAAGAAGAGGAGATGCTACACCATGGTAAACATGCCCCTGTCCCAAATATTTTGAGACCTGTAGCAGGCATCAAATTTGAAACAAGCAAATTTTGTGCATACAATACAATTTTGTTATCTATGTTCTATAAAATATTGGCTCATGTGATTTGAAAGTCTTTTAGTTTTCATTTAATTCAAAAAACGTCCCAACATTTCCAGAATTTGGGTTGTATACATGGATGTGCAGAGAGTTTCTCCAGGGCAGGGGCTCAAATGTAATAAAGGGGCAACTATCACTACAGAGTCATTCCAATATAACAATTACTACAGTAATTATATTTATAGGCTACGTGTGATAACATTTATGAAAATGGAAATTATAACATTTATGAAAAATGCTTATACATATAGCTTATTATTATCAATGTCTTGTTATTTAACCAATCAGAGAAAACAAAATAGATTTAAGGTGAAGCTAGCATAAACCAGTAACCCTTTTCTGTGCTTGGTCTAGCACCCCAGTGACTGTGCAGCACAATGGCTAATACCATAAAAAATAGGTCAGTTCATGCGTCCTCCTGGCGAGCGGACGCCATGATGGAACCATCATGAAGATGGAGATTATACACTCAGAGGGAGAGAGAGTGGCTCCCCAGTGCTGTTGGTACATTGCCAGATTAAAACTTCCCAGCAAGGTGCGACAAAGTCATCTAAAAGGGGTGAATCAATACTAATCTCTGCAGACAGTTGCAGGGAAAAGATCGGTTTTAGTTCACTCCTAGCCCCAGGTGAAAAGGCTTAGTCCTTTTCAATTGTGGTTATGTGGCTATAGACAGCATGAGGCTGTTTTTTTCATCTCATAATAGTCATATCGGCCCGCCAAGGTGCAGATGCGAGGACGACTTGGTTTAGAGCGAAGGAGTCACGGAGATATATGTAAAACTGTGCCTTTTCTGCAGGAGAGCTGTGTTCGCCCCCTTCAATCACAACAGAGAGGCTAATAAAATAGAACAGCCGAAGGCAGGAGTTTCTTTAGCTTTAATGGCTCGCCTTTCAAACTTGTTTTTTGATGCACTGTGGCATGCCAGCATTTAGCGTAAATGTCATGTGCCTGGAAACAAGAGCTGACTAGAAAGGTGCCGTAGCACGGCGCCAAACGAGAGCTTCGAGCAGAACAAAGCGAAGATCAGAACAAATTTGAAAGAAACAGGTGCCATGAAATGGGTTGAGGCATCAGGGTATTAGCGCCTGAGTCAGTGCAAGTTGCACATCGAGAGGGCGTTCCTGCACCGAGAAGAGACATTTAACATGGCTGAAAACAGACTAGGTTGGAGGCAGTCAAAAAGAGCACCAGCAGTATTTCCAGAGAACAGTGAGATCAGGGTGCGCTGTTTGACGGAGATAACATTTCAGCTTCCCAAGCTCCAAATATGGCTAAATGTCAGTGTTACTGCATGTCTTCTGCTTTTTATTCAAGCTCCCACCAAACCGCGTCAGATGAAAGCACTTTTTTATTTCAAACGAAGCGAGAGAGGACTAAAATACACAAGAAACTTAGCGTGGAAGGAAATCGGAGGCGCACTTCACTCACTTCCCACTTTATGGATTTATTGAAATGTATCACCTCTCCCCCAAAGCCCCTCCAGCTCAGCCTCATATTCCTACACAACTTTCAGATACATATCTTCATAAACGTAATGGAGTACGGGGGCCGGGCCCTCGGTGGGGGTGGCGAGCTGGAGACATTATTCACATCTCACAGCAGGTGATTTCACGTGCGCGTGGAGAGCGACCGACCGCGTGTCTCTCATGTAGATGAGTAGGGCTGCTGCAGGAGGGTTTTTTGAAGTGTTTTGATTTCTTTCCCCCTGCATATTTTTCATCCTTTTTCTAAACTATCAATTTACCACTCACTGGGTCCTCATTTGCGTTGTGTAATCAGACTGAAAGTTATATTAATGGAATTTAAGTCTGTGCGGATCGGCGTAGCGCGCCATGGCCAGATGATTTTTCAAGGGATTGAAGTCGAAAGGCTTTGAAAAACCAGCTGCCAGGCGCTAGTGTTGATCACAAAGGTAGAATTTTGAGTCTATCCACACCTTCATGACTTGATTAATTCTTCGAAATCTACATTTGAGGACGTAGATGCATTTCTAGTGAATTTTCGGATGCTGAACATCTGAGAGCCGTGAAATTCATTATCTGATAGAATGTGATTTGGCCGGATATCAATGAACAACTCCATCAGCAGCAACACTGATAGACTCATCTGCTATCTGCAGATGATTAATATCTAAAAAGCTAAAATCAGAGATGCAAATGTGTAAAAAATCCGGCTAGATGCAGAATACATCCTTTCAATTGAAAATTGAAAAGCTTGATTTGGCCGCATAAATGAGTTCATTCACCGATCTCCTCCGCTACCCGCAGCGAGACTGCCAATGTTCATTTATGCCAATTTCACAATCACAAAAGGCGAGGAATTGCGTGGCCTTTTTAATAAGCCTGTAATTTCGGATAACATCTCTAATGGCTTCCATGTCTCTGGGGAAGAAAATGCAGATGAATTAAAGGTTCAGATTTGAGCACTTCACCACAGCCATGTTTCCCACCATG
This sequence comes from Ancherythroculter nigrocauda, assembly GCA_036281575.1. Taxonomy (NCBI): domain Eukaryota; kingdom Metazoa; phylum Chordata; class Actinopteri; order Cypriniformes; family Xenocyprididae; genus Ancherythroculter; species Ancherythroculter nigrocauda. The sequence continues at coordinate 5,823,136 of VTFQ01000022.1, forward strand.
AAGATTACAGCAGAATAGCGGCATCTGCCAGACAGAACTAACTGATGAACACAATTCACAATGCTCAAACCTCAAGCTGGATGTGTGACACTGTGAACACACTGTGATCAATCCTAAATGGCTGTTTTGTTCGAAATGTGACTTGGATAGCATTAAAATAAGGACAAATCAGTGTCCTCACGTGTTTTCTTTCTTAAACGTTCTGGAAACATGGCCAGGCACCCGGGTCCCGCTCTTCTATCTTTCAGGATTTGCAGTCAGATGCTAAAGTGATGTTGTCATCAGCTACAAATGACTTGGAAGTTCTGTTTGACCGCAAACAGGATGCCTCCCATAATGCCGCACTGGCATTCATCCTCAGCACCAGCAGTCATTAACAAACTGTCAGCTGCATTCACAATGAGAAACACTGGTTGGACAATCTCAAACTACACATGCTCATTCCTACTGTGCAATTAAGTGAATAGGGGAGGATTTTAAATAATATTTGCCATGTCTATATTTTTACCATGTACAAACTTTTAAAATAAAAATAGCAATTTATAATTTATTTGTCTTTGGAGTATTGTTTTGGGGTCAATCCCAGGTGAAAAAAAGTACACTTCTATAATGTACTTAAAGTGCTCTATTTTCACACATTAATTTTGTACTGTAAAATTCTTCTTTAGTACTAATTAAGATAATCTTAAAAACATACTAAACTGTGCTATTTTGAGACACCATGAAATATGAACTAAAATGTGCTTTTAATATACTACCTCTGTATTTAAAAAATGTATTTAGTTACCTCTTGTACTATATGAAGTGATATCTAAATATTTTTTATTTTTTTTAAAATACAGAGATAGTATATTAAAAGCACATTTTAGTTCATATTTCATGGTGTCTCAAAATAGCACAGTTGAGTACACTTAGATGTTCTTAAGATTATCTTAATTAGTACTAAAGAATAATTTTTAGTATATTAAGTACAAAATTAGTGTGCGAAAATAGAGCATTTTAAGTACATTATAGAAGTGTACTTCTTTTCACCTGGGATGACATTAAAGGATTAGTTCACTTTCAAATTAAAATTTCCTGATAATTCACTCACCCCCATGCCATCCAAGATGTCCATGTCCTTCTCTCTTCAGTCGAAAAGAAATTAAGGTTTTTGATGAAAACCTTCCAGCATTTTTCTCCATATAGTGGACTTCAATGGCCTCCAAACAGTTGAAGGTCAAAATTACAGTTTCATTGCAGCTTCAAAGTGTTCTACACGATCCCAGATGGGGAATAAGGGTCTTATCTAGAGAAACCATCACTCATTTTCTAAAAAAAATTAAAAATTATATATGTTTTAACCATAAATGCTCATCTTGAACTAGCTCTTTTCTTCTTCTTCTCTATTAGAATTCCAGCAGTGTAGACACTGCTAAGTGTCTGCCCTCCACAGGTCACATGTCTACACTGCTGGAATTCTAATAAAGAAGAAGAAGAGAACTAGTTCAAGATGAGCATTTATGGTTAAAATCAGGGCTCTGAACCAGTTCAAGGAATGAAAACGAAAACCGGAAACGAACGAAATTTTGACCGGAACGTAACCAGAAACAGAAACGAAATCAAATTTAATCGTTCTGAACAGAAACGCTAATTTGAAATGGCCATTAACCGGTTAATAATGTTATTTATCGTTCTGTTTAATATTTTGATTTGGCAGTTAACCAATCACAAATTCAAATGTGACGCATCCAACATGAGTGAGATGCCCACGCTGACGCTCAAAAGTGAGATGCCCGCGCTGACGCGCTCAGCCCAGCTGTCAAGTCATCATAGGTTAGGTAAGTCACAATGGCAATGCCCTGGCATTAGTTTTTCCGATATATGTCACCAATGCCAAGTATTAGGTCTACATTTAAGTGAAAATGAATGTCAAGTAATATGCAGCTTGTTGAGCGTTTTGAAACCAGCGAAAATTGCAGGATAGTACAATTTTCAACGTCACATCACGCATCTGCAGCGCTTCTGTGAACGGAGAAAACTAGGCCTTTTACCTGTATGACCATAAATTACGGAGACAGCTTACTGTCTTATAGAAGGAAAACAAATCCAGTGGTCGCGCTGGCGCCTACCCGCGCGCACACTAATTCTTGCATTGCTTACTTGATATCGCACCCTATTAAATATTAAAATAATATACAATAAACCAAAAGTTACACTGCTCATTCAATTATGTAATACAATCTGCCATTTACCACCCGTGACCACCGCCTCACTGTGCTGTTAGCCTATATGTGAAGGATGATGTTTTATGTCGATAATGCGAGTGAAGTACAAAGCTCATAATAAATAATAGTTTAGCATTTGTCTCAAAAGGAAACAGTTGGATTTGTGCCGAATGAGAAAGGTAGGCTACAGATTCACTTTAAATTAATTCGTTTTGCATCTTATTTAGTTTTATTTCCAATAAATAAACCTGTTTCTTGCCTTGAATATAGCAATAGAAGCTGGAATGGCGTTAAAAAAGAAAATAATTTTTGAGGTTTTGTTGTGGAATACATAAGTGGATAGGTAATTTTTGTTCATAATTTATGTTTACAAACATTATACTTTATTATCATTATTTCTGAATGTAATAATAAAATGCGACGTATAGGCCTATGCGACTTATCTTTTTTCCTCTCAGGAATAGCGTCGGTATTTCTTAAAAAAATATATTTAATTTATAAACCATTGTTTTTTCTTTCGTTTAATAGGTTTACATTTGGACAGAATCTTATTATAAAAGATAATTGTAGGCCTATTGGCTAAGACGGCAAATACACTCTTTGTTTTTTAATAAATAAAATGCTGTACGTATTATTATTATTATTATTATTATTATTATGTAGGCTACATGCAAATAATAATAATAATAATAATAATAATAACAACGTTATTAACCATTATTTTTTCTAATCAAATCGGTTTTGGAAAGTTTATAATACAGAAGGAACGCTGGAACAGAAATGTTAAAATACCCATTCTGCTCGGAGTGGAACGATTGAATTTTTTTTTTTTTTTGACTAACAATAATTTAATAATTTAACAAAAAAATTAAAGATGGTTTAAAGGTGCAGTGTGTAAATTTTAGCGGAATCTAGCAGTGAGGTTGCGAATTGCAATATAGAGAAACTAGGTGGCCAACACAGGACAAATATGTCATCATCTGAGACAGCAGAGAGTAACTAGTTAATCAAACGCGATCTGTAGAGCAGTTTGTCCATTTAGGGCTACTGTAGAAACATGCTGGCGCAAAATGGTGACAATATGTAAGGGGACCCATGGTAGTAGATAGACCCGTTTCTATGTAGATAGAAATGGCTCATTCTAAGGTAATAAAAACATAATGGTTCATTATGTTTTTATACACCACTGAAAACATAGTTATGTATATTATATTGCATTTCTGTCAATAGATCCTCGTAAAATTTACACATTACACCTTTAACTTCATGTTGACACCTTCATGTGTTAACTTGACTGTTAACTGTATCTCTTTATTTTTGGGCATCTAATTAATTAATTAATAATTAGTTAGTTAATTAATTACGCATCTGTTTGTTGAGATGCCTGTCTTTGTCTACCTCTTTTAAAAGTAGCCACACACAAATAAATCCAGGAAATTGATGATTTACTTTTACAATCGAAGCAAACTGCCCTTCCAGATTTCCTCATTACTGCTTATGACAGATATCAGAGTTCAGTTTCCGTCGCATTGCTGCGTGCGCTCCAGCCAACTGCCAACATATAATTGGTAAATGACAATGACAGGGGCCCAGCCTTGTTCTGACAGGCAAATGACCTGAAATCTCAGCCCTTCTGTGATAATGAAATGCTCTGGACAAACAAATGTACTGCAATAATAGCAATTTGCAACCTGCTTATTAATATTATGAAATTTAAGACCCTGTTGATGATCAGTCCCCATTCATTATTATTAGGTTTGTTATGCAAATAACACAGGGACCAATTAAACTGGCTCATTTCCATGAAAATTCTCTCCCATGCAGCTATAACGGGAGATTGCTGTGGACAAGGCTGAGTAAATACATAACCACTCCGACAGCTGTCAGAACAGATGAATATGCACTGCTAAAAAATAAGCCCTTGAGGAGGAAAGGGGAATTATAATGACTTAACAGAGAGGTCCAGTGTTCTGTACAACATGGAAACAATTCACGTAGCCCATAAATACTATTTTGTCTATTATGTGTGGTGATGTTAAAGGTGGGATCAGTAGTTTTTGAAAAACGCTGTTGGACATTGCTGATATTTGAAATCAACCCAAACAAACCCACCCCTCTCTTCATTGCTCCGCCTCCAAAACTCACACTCCAATCCTAACCACCCTGCTCCGAGTCAGTCTTGAACCCCGGCCCGTCCACTGCTGGCAGGCGAAGCGAGTGCACTAACAATGACGCTAAACAACACATTCTCTAGCGGTCGTCGGTGTGCCGTAATTAACTGCAAAACTCTCACTATCTGGCCACTGTTGCACACACAATGAGAGTGGACGTCTGTTTATCACAGCTGATGCACAACAAACTGCTTCACGAAAAATAAAGCGCAGTTGATGAACAAACAAAAGGAAGAACAAAAAATGAACGTACAGTACACAAGGGTAAATACAAAGTGTTCGTTGTTAGTCGCCAACTGCACACCAGCTCCAGACACTAAAAAACCCAGTGTTACTCACATGTGAAGCGGGATCAAAGCAGCCTCCGCATCTGTTTTCAGGCCTTCCCACTTAGCTCTCTCCAGCGCTGGAAAGCTTTTCTAATATAAACACGGTCCTAAAGTGCTTACCCAGTCATAAACCTTCATTCCAGTGATATTCTTTTGAGCTTTTATATTGTCCCATCACTCTTCCTGCAGTTTTTTTTTATTTATTTTTTTTTATTTTCAAATCTCCCTCTTGCTCGTTTTCTCTCCTCGACCGTCATACGCCCCCTAATGCTGATTGGTTAGACGTTTGTTGTTGGTGTCAGCCCGACTAACTTTTTTGAAATTCTACTGAGTCCACCTTTAAGAAAACACCATTGACTGTTAACCGATGAACAAATCAGCTTAAATTACTTTCAGTAAGATGGTTTCCTGGTCTTAGCTGGTAATATATAGAATGGCTGTAAGCCCAGCCTGGCCAAGATGGTGGCTGGTCAGCTGGTTTGCAAGTCTGACAAGCTGAAAAGTGTCCCAAACCACATTAAAACCAACAAAATAGAACAGTTTGACAGGATGGGGGACCAGCTAACCACATTAAAGCTGCTGTCCTATTTACCATGGTTCGGCAAATTTTCGCAGGCAAAATTCTGTTATTTCAGGAATCCATGCGAGAAGGAATTTCGCAAAAGGGTGAACAATTTCCCACACACATTTTGCAATGGGTTCAAGGTGTTAATGTGTCACATTGAACAACACTTTTCTGTGTGAGGTATACTACTGCCAACAGACATAAAAATTATTTAAAATAAAATAGCTATATGACTGCAGATGTTCTTTTTTTTCAGCAAGGAGGTGAGCACAACCAATAGAAGTGATTGTAGATATGGTTGTAATGGTCTGTCAGTGCTGCAATACATTAGCTAAGGCCATATACGCTTGCACTTATTTAAAACCTGGTGAGCTGCCTTGTCTTTTCCTGCCTACATCAGCAGCTGACTTTTAAGACAGCATCTTAAGAATGTCATTGGTAATTGACTGGGAAAGGCAGCAACTTCAAACGCCACACAAACAGCACTCTGTGTGGGAGAGTTTGGCCAAAGTACCTTTATGACAAGTCATTTCACTCGGCGACCATCTTTGAAACGCCTCTCGGTCATCCAAGTGCAGCTCCTATCTCTTTGAATGGGGAAACATCAAATTCTCCAAAGCTGTTTGCCAAGCTTTCGATTAAATTTCATATTTAATATTTAGACAACATCTGTCTCATATATTTTGTTTCTAAACGCTCGAATCATGATAAAAAAACAGTATTTTTCAGGCTGGATCAAGCTAATGTGTATGCACAGTCCTAAATGCGCATCTCTTGTGCCTTATTTCGGAGGCGCGCGTCTGACTGTTTCTATAGAAACCGAAGCTTCTAATGGCCGCTGCAGTGATGCGATGACTTTACCAGTCGGCGGTTGGCTCTTATTTAGAAGGCGGGACTTATTCCGCCATATTGCACGTTGCACTTTCTCCCATTCAAAACAATACGAGTGACACGTCTTGTGTTATTCTATAGTCTTTGGTTTGGCTTTAGCATGTTGCTAAGCTAACAACAGTACAAAAGCTGCGTCTCATTTCTAAGGCTGTGTCCTCCGGAGGTTGCATTTGAAGGCTGCATATGTCATCGAGGCAGTATCATTTGAGAAAAGTAACTGTTAGATTTCAAAGTAAGAAAGAAATTACAGTATTTTACACCTCACAAGGAATAACAGACAATTTTATTATGGTTATTTTTCTTAAATAAGACATCCTTGATGACGTATGTAGCCTTCAAATGCAACCTCCGGAGGATGCATCCTCCGAAATGAGACACAGCTAAAATAAACACACAAATATTGGGTAAAATAGTACACTTTAAAAAGACTGAACTACTTTCATCCATACCTTTCTGTATTGAATGAAGATGTAAGCACAGGTGAACCCACCTGCGGGGAATTTCTGCCTGACGCACCTCCACTGAAAGCAATGAACAATTAACCAATGACCAAATAGAACAGAGAAACACATGACTAAAACAACCAATGAAAACTTGACACATCAAACAAGGAACCAATCAGGGGTGCGTTTCCCAAATCGAACTATGGTCGCAAGTTCCGTCGTTACCAATAGAGTTCAATGGGACTTACGACCATAGTTGGCTAACGATGCTTTCGGAAAACTCACCCCAGAACATGGGAAGCACATGACATGATCACATGAGGCCAAGGGAAACAAATAACAAAACCGGGAACCTTGACTAAAACTACAAAATAAAAGACATGAAAACAAACTTAAAACAAAACCACACAACAAACATGACAGAGTGCCACATTTTTTGAATGCTGCAAAGGACACAAGACACTAAACACAGTGCAGTGGAATATAAAAACATGTTCTGTGTAAATGTTCCATTAGTTTGTCTAAAACAATGTTTTTCAGAAGATGTTACATTTTCGAACAGCCTTTGCTCCAAAGTGCACCTATAGACTTTATTTACCAGAGAAACAAGTGCGCCGCCATCTTTAGAATATTGTCTTTGAACTTCCGTTTTTGCGGTAGCCCTATAATTAGAATAATTAGCTGGTGAAGTTTACCTGCTGTAGAGTTAATGAAAGTTACCATGAGCATTGTTATGTTTAAAGCAGATGTCTTAACAAATGTCAGTAGACCAGGAAGATTTTAAAATGAGCAGTTCACTCATAAATACGTAAGATTGCTGTGAAAATACAAACCGGAAGTCAAAAGACTTCCCCCAACACACACTTTGCTACTGTAGGCATGAATCCTCCATGAAAGCAATACTATCTCCTACCTCTTTGCTAAAAAATTGCACATGACAAAAAAACATGATAGGTGAAGTAGGCTACACTGCCTACACATTTTGAATAATTATTTCATTTAGGTATCGAGGAAAACAAAAACCCTATACTAATATTAAGGATTATTATATGAAGGTCATGAACAAACTGAACTGAGACCTTAAAAAATAAATATAATAATGATAATATTAATAATAACACAAATGTACTCTTGGAAGATTGATCATGTTGAAAGGCAGGGCTGTGGAAAAGGCACTTGTAATCGGAGTTGTGCATTATAGTCAGTGGGGGAGGTCTCATTTGCTGAACAGCCCAGAAGAGGCCACCAGACTGATGGCAGAAGAGTGGGCCATTTCTTCCAATCAACCAATTTCACACCTGGAGTGGAGCCCAACCTGTCAAGAGCTCTGTTTGGGGCAGAAACAGGTGCCAAATGTACAGCAAACATGCAGTCTCTACAAATAGCATTTAATACATCTACCCTTTAGACCAGTAGTTTTGTTCAGGACCCAGATTTTGCAATAGGTATTGTGATGACTGAAAAAAAAAAAAAAAAAAAAAAAAAAAACTTTATTGTACACAACTACATGGCAAACAAATTTACAAACATATCATATACATCATGAATTTATTTAAAATAGAAATCATTTGTAACAATGTAAAAGTCTGCAGATTTTTGAACTACTAGTTGAGAACTAATAAACAAATACATGCATACATACTTTAAAAAAAAAAAGAGAAAGACAGAGAGAGCAAAATGAGTTAAACTGTGTTCCCCCATGTTTAGCTGTTTAGTTTTAAGTCAAGCTGTTTGTCAAACTGAAAAACTGATATTTTTATTTACTTGGAATGACAGAGATTGTAATTTTCACTTACATAAATACATCTTGCAAGAGCACCTCTGAGTTGGTGGCAACATAAACTGTTAGTTTAAGAATGTAATGAGTTCATTTTTGATTTGATTTATTTAAAGCAGAGGCACACATTTGTAATGAATCTAACCTGGAATGACAACTCGCATTTTAATTGGAGCTGTGAAGTGTGCATAGCAAGAGATTGATTAGAATATGTAAAAAAAGATGCTCGGGCATATCTCAAGACATTCCAGCGTAGATCAGTACAGGCACTTGAAATGGGAACCGCACAACACATGAACACCTGACTCCAAGCAGCCTGTGGTCAAAATCAATTCTGGCATGTATGACAGAGATAAAGTCTCTGTAGAAAAGTGAGGAGATACAAATGACAAGTGACGAGCAAGCTTCTGTCTGGACATGACAGATGACTTAACGGCAAGAGACCTCCCTGACAGCTTCTCTCAAACACGTCAAAGACGGAAAATCATCCGGGAATAAGACGGCCGGACCCACGGATAGATTGAGTTGGCCTCTGACATTAAAGACAGAAGACAAGCACTAAAAAGGAATTAAAGAACAAAGAAAAAATGTTCAAATGACTCAAATAAGCTTTAAAAATAAAAGAAAAGACTTCAATTGTCAATGGTTTCCCTTGGCAATATGTTAAGTTGGGGATTGTGTTTGATAAGTAAAGTCTACGGACTGTATTTAGACTGTTCCTACTAACATTAAGTCATGTAGACAGATGGAAAAAAAAAATGATTCACATGACAGTTGCTCAGCTGTTTTCAAAACTGTGCAGTTTTTTTTTTCTCTAAGAAGCTACTTTTTACAATGAGTAAAAGCATTACATCACCATTTCATGTACTGTACTGAACAAGCATTTAAAGAAGCAATCAGAAAATTCTGATTCTTTTTAGTGAATAAGTTCATTCAGACAGCTCAGAATTTAAAATGAAAAACAAACCAACAACAAATCAAAGATTCATTTGAGTCCCTGCAAATTACAGCGATTTGTTACAGCAATATATATTATATATATATATATATATATATATATATATATAGTTTTAACTTTTGTAATTCAACATTTTGGTCTGAACATTATAATATTATATTGTTTTGTTAAATTACTGTAATATATATATATATATATATATATATATATATATATATATATATATATATATATATATATTACAATAATTTAACAAAACAATATAATATTGTAATGCTCAGACCAAAAGGTTAAAACTGGGGTCAGATTATACTGTGTGAGGCTTTGGAGTGTTTAAGAAAGATGAGATAAGGAACACAAGGAACTTAAAGGTGCAATATGTAAGAATTTTGCTGTAAAATATCCAAAAACCACTAGGCCAGTGTTATATATTTTGTTCACTTGAGTACTTACAATATCCCAAATGTTTCCAACTATTTGTAAATCGTGCTATTTTAACCAAGGCTCCGGGACGTGTGAGGAGTCGCCTGTCAATTGCGTCATACCTGCATTACCCTCGGTTTCCAAAGACGCTTTAATATATTACATGTTTTAATAGACAAGGGAACAACTGTTTTGATATATTTGTAGATAGAAAACGAATTATTGGCATATAGCTCAACATGTTTAGTCTTATTGTTTAAATCTAATTTTTATTTGATTTTTTTGCAAGTACCATGCTTTACCACGCCTCAGAGAAAAACACTATTTTGTCAAGTAGCTAACATAGCATAATCAGATGCAGTTTTATTTTTAGTAACAGTAATACAGAATTTTCTCCATCATGCAATACATTTTAAAATTAATTGCATGCCATTTATCAACACAAGCCATCCAGCATTTAATATGATATTCTAAGATCGATCCATCTTACTGCAGTGTGTAACAGTGTCTCACAGCAGCCTCAGTGCGAACGCACAGAGTAACGTTATAACTAGGGCTGGGCGATATATCGCATGCGATTGTCACGCGCATTTTGTCAGTAAAGCCGGTTCCCTGATTGCCGCTAAATCGCCATCACCTGCTTTCAAATGGAGCGGCATTTAATAGACAGAGCCGTAGATCACTGATAAGCTACGCAATATCGCGTTCATATCGCAGATGTATCGCCTTCGATAATGAACGCGATATTGCGTGGCTTATCAGTGATCTACGGCTCTGTCTATTAAATGCCGCTCCGTTTGAAAGCAGGTGATGGCGATTTAGCGGCAATCAGTGAACCGGCTTTACTGATGAAATGCGCGTGACAAAGGCATTCGATATATCGCCCAGCCCTAGTTATAACATCAATTTTCAAAACAGTCAAATGTATATAATATGATAAACAGAGCTGCGTTACCTCATACTCATGACCAGAAAAACAGAAGCGGCGTCAGCGACTGTGTCATAATAAAAGCTCCGCTGCTCGTGAGGTGATAGTTGCACAATCGCTCCAGCGGCCTCGTTCAGCTCCCACAACACTCGCTCCTGCTTTGCTATATACTACATTAACGTTAATAATCACATCCATGAATATGATTTCTTCCCGAGTCCTATCCTAATTGTTTTCCACCGGCTGTGAGGTGAAGACCACATGTCCCAAGATTCCACGCTAAAACAAGGCATCATCAATCTATGCCTTTGTTTTGAATAGGCCTCTAGCGTCCTCTAGAGGACATAAAATATTACATATTGCACCTTTAAAACAACACAATAGGCTGTTAAAAGCGTGGAGTCTGTTTGCACCATACCATAAAACAGTCCATAAGAATCCTAGCATGCTGCAAGTCCCAATGTGAAAGTGTCCACCGGTGTATATACAAAATCCTCAAAAGTGATAATCCAATGAAAATGTGGTTAAAGTCCTTAAAAACAACTTCTCAATCCAGTGTGTCGGTGCAACATGTGGTAATTTTGATTAGTGACGTTAGTCTTGTTCGACTTGATGCAGCGCTGCACAGACCGATTGGCAACTAACTTGAAGCAGTGCATGCCGGTAAGAAATTTTGTCCGACTTGAAACAGCGCCGACGCCATGTGACTATGATGTATGACTTTAAAGTACCACGAGAGCAATTCGAGAGCAGCCGCCTGAATCAGCCAGTGCAGTTTCTCAAGAGGAGCTGCACGAGTTCTGATGACGACACAGCTGTTCCACGATTGGCCGGATTCAGAGCATGACAACGATCACGTGTGTTTCATGTTTATTGTCACGCCTTCAGTTCCACTAATGCTCACAAATCTGTATTTTTATAAAAGTTAAAGCTGTTTTCATGTAGTCGCGATGTTATATTGTGTCATGTTTATCAAAATAAAACTGATAAAAAACATAGACCCCACTACATTGGTATTTAAATAATATATGCTTATGTTGAACTTTATTCTTGTAAAAACAGACGCTGTAAGCAGTACATAAAGTATTGAATGAAAATGTCTATTGAATGAAAACATCAGCGTATTAGTCAAAAATTGCATTTATTTCACTTCAGCTGTGATAAAGTATGCAGCACGAGCGTCACTATGAGAAGTAGAAAGTGTCCGACTTCACGTCTCCGTTTTCAGCTCCTCCCCACCTGCACGCGGCTACTCTCGCTGCTCAGTTGCATCCAGCCGCAGCCGATGCCGAACACACCTTTTGATTGTTTGCCATGCTGCCTCCTTTATGTTGGCTTACTTCCTGTATCCTGTCATGTGATCATTCACATGACGGGCAGACCCATACATATTTAAAGACACACACATAAAATGGTAATAAAATGGTTAAGACAACATGTAAACCAATTAAAACTCAAATATATATAAAACCATCATGATATATATTGAGTGGTAAAATGTGTCCTGTGTGACAGTGTCACAATATTTAAAGGAACACTCAACTTTTTTTGAAAATAGGCTCATTTTCCAACTCCCCTAGAAAGAAAAACTCAACTGTTTAACTCTAGGGGAGTTGGAAAATGAGCCTATTTTCAAAAAGGTGGAGTGTTCCTTTAATGTATTTAGAATTGCTGTTGCTAGAGAACATTTTCAACTCAATTGTTTTCTATATTTATTGGTGGTATTTAAAAGTATAAACCGATTTCTAAATTTAATAGCAGAAGGTCCTGAATTCAAAAGATCTGTAAACTACAGTACAGTTGAGTTGAAATTCAGCCAGGCCACAAGCAAAACAATAAATGTATCTCAATATGTGTCTCAGTCTTTTCAAAACTCCCCCCTATATTTCATTTGGGCTTTATGACTGATGCACAGTAGCTGTGATGGGCAAATACCAACACCCAGCAATGCGAGTGCCATCAGTTTTACTCATTTTATTTGGTACTTTTTCAAAGCTTAAAATGATTAAACTTTTAGCCCCTGGAATGGAGTGTGTGCACAGAGTTGTAAAGTGGCAATCTGTCTGAAGTAGTTTACTGGTGCATCTCCATGTGCTGTTTTCTATTCCGCTTGATGGAGTCTGGCAGAACACAACAATTCAGCCCAAACTCTAAAAGGGCGATTATCCTTAATAGCTATATAAAGACAACCATAAAAGGGCTGTCCAACTCAGAAGGTTATCAGGGTCCAGCAATGGTTTTACCCAGAATGGAAAGTTCACATTTGAAATTTCTTAATCCTAATTTATTAGCATGTGCCTGTCAACATCATAGATTCAGCATTTGTTATCAGTAAATTACTGGATAACTTAACACAACTACGCCATTGGCGTATGGGTTTTTGGTGCACACCATAAAAACCTTTTTAAAATGTATTTTGCATAAAATGCAGATGTTGAGAGTATTGGTCTCCCCAGAGGTCAGGATAGGCCAGACAATTTGTATGCAAATGCATAAAGCTGCAGCAGCTGAGAGGTTCAACATCAACATCAAGAGATGGTACTGTTATTCATGCATAAAGTTAAATATACAATAATTATGTAAACTGCTTTTTCAGCTTGCAAAAGAGATTATCATTTAGAATTTTACTTTTGGATCAAGTAAATAATGCTGAAACTATAGTATTTCTAATTTCTAACAGTTTACACCTTTATATAGTATCTTACAACTGTGCAAGTAATGCATCTCAATACAAGTTTTTTATTATCATACACTGATGTTTTATGCTATTGCTGTTAATGCTTTTTTTTTTTTTTTTTTTTTTTTTTTACAAAATTTTAAAAATTTCATGGTTCAGTCTTAACATATTCCCACTGGGGCATGAAAAATTAAAATGGTTGCATTGTCATTTGTCTGTTTTATTTTTTACACTGTTGTTGATGATTTTGATGTCACATGACATCAACTTGAGACTGACTTGAGGTCTTGTTATGACTTGATGAGTTAGTTCTTAACAAGTACCCTTGTTTGGTTTCATATTCCAAATGTTGAGGTGTGTGTTTTAATCATAGACTGTAAAAAAATGGATGTAGTGTCCGTGACGTCACCCGAAAATTTTTGAAGAGCATTTTTGAAACCTAAATCCGGCTGTTGCTATCTTGACAGCGTGTCACCGTGCACCACTCCAAGATAACAGAAAATGGGCAAAGAGGCAGGGCGTGGGTGGAGCTGAGGTGACGTGATGGCAGCAGACAAATGCCTAGTGGTGACAGCAGCGGCAATCCACCTGTCACTTAAGTGGCCGCGCCCTTAATTATGCAGAACTTTAAAGCTTAATATAATTTAAATGGATGAGTTATGAAAAAATTCACCCCCCTCACAGTTGTCTTGAAGGGCAAAAATAGCTATATAAACCAAAACCACAATTTGTACCAGGCTGTAAACATGTTTTTTTTTTTTTTTTTTCTGCCGTAAAGTTGGGCATTTTAAAATTGGGCTCAGTGAGTTTCTGCTCTCTTTTGAAGCCTGTCCCTAGCGGCCAGTCGATGAATTACAGTTTAAGTCACTTCCGTATTGGTTTCAAGAGAAACGGGGGGAGGTTGGCTCTTGGTTTTAATGTGTTTCATGAATATTTTCTGCCTAATGAGTGTTCACGTTCACATTTCTCAATGACATGTTCATTTAACATAGAAAATGAGATAAAGCTTATTATATTAATCGATTAAAAAACGTGTTAAAATCTGACAGATTTTAAAGCATGGCAGTTTGACATTTCAAGTTCATTTAAGACATTTAATTGCATAATTAAGGCATTTACACATATAATCTATATGAGCTAAACTATAAAAAAGCCTTGTAAACTGATGTCTTCATTTTTTATTTTGTAAATTTAAGTGTTCCTTCAAGCAAATATTTAGGTAACACTTTATTTTGATAGTCCACTTTAGACTTTCCACTAACTGTAACTTTGCATCTGCATGTCTATTAGCAGAGTCTATCAGTAGACTGTCTACTTAATATCTGCTAACATTTTATTTTGATGCTCCCCTAACAGACATTCTACTGACTATAAGTAAGTACATAAGTACATGTAAACTTATTCTTCTTACCCGATCCCTAACCCTAACAGACTGCTAATACTCTAATGAGAGTTAGTTGACATGTAAAGTTATTTTAGTTAGTAGAATGTCTAGTGGACTATCACAATAATGTGTAACCAATATTTGTATGAAATACCAAAAAAAAAAAAAAAAAAACTCAGTACATTAGCAATGTTACAAAAGACAGATTCAAATTGTAAATTGACATGACTTATCCCCACTGCTGCTAACACTTACAGAAAGGGGTCTAATTTATATGGGGCCATGGCTCCAGGTGATGTGGTTTCGAGAGACCTTCAGTGTTTGTGCAAAAAGTATAATAATCTCTCTGTGTCAGCTGCCATTTTGATTCCAAGAGCAGCAAATAGACGACTGCAGTCCAGCTTAATGGGCATAATGCTCCAGCGCTTTGCAAATTCATGAAACTCCATCCCAGGAAAAAAATGCGATAGACTCTTGGGACACTGCTGGAAAAGAGGCACATTTTTTCTTTTTATTGCTGTTGCGCTCAGTGCAAAGATGGAGGTCAATGGAAGTGAATATAGCAGATTCACTTTGCATGCTGATTTAGGTGGCTCCCCCGCCACGGGGCCTTAGCGGTGCCTTCCCCATAAAAGATTTCAATTTGTGGAGAGAGAGACGCCGGGGGCCTAAAATAATCACGCTTGTTCCGAAGCGCTTAAGCTCATGTTATGACGAAGGCAAACTGTCAACTGCTAAACAGAAAAACATTATAGTCTTTCTTTTTGGAAAATGCACTTGTCATTTCATATAGGGGACACACATATCTCCCAGCCGGCCACAAAACACTATCTGTCACTTTCGCTTTGCTAGCACATATCTCTTAAAGTATAGAGAAATAAGGCGCTATATTGGCTGCTATTCGGGTCATGGCTCGACGCCGACAGGGATTCTGTTCAACCCCTCCAAACTCTTTTTTTTTTTTTTTTCCCACCGGGAGCATGGGGGTTTGAGCACAATCCGTGATTACAAGGATTAGATTGGTTTAAAACCAAGGGTGCCCAAACACTTTACTCTGAAGGGCAACATTCATGCAATTTCAAATCTCACTGGAACGTGGGGGGACGGAGGGCTTTGAAATAGCATGCTTGAAAGGGGCCTGGTGCACGAGGGGGCGCTGGCAGGGGGGCGGGGGGAGACCTGGCGCGGACGCCGTAGCGATTTCACTGTGAGCACAGCCAAGTCAACTGTGAATAATGTCATTTGGAAGTCCGGGGTGACGCAGTGTTCTGGAGAGCTGCCGAGAGCCCTGCTCTGTGAGCCCCAGATGAACTTTCGAAAACTCACTGAAGTCAACGATGCATTTCGGCTTTTAATTAAAGGAAAGCACACACTTCTAATTAGTCTAATTCTGGGTACTAATTTGAGGGGTCATTAAGGCGCAGGAAACTAATCTCTATCAAAACCCGGCAAAGCCGTTTAGAGCGACTGGTTATGCGCGCTAGAGCTGAATGCTTATAAGGACTCTGAGCCGACTAAAGGGCTGGATTACCACTCTGACAGATAGTGATACAGCAACCTGGTATCACCACCAGGCACAGATGTACATTTGGCCCAAGCTGCCACAAATTTATATGCCTACGTCTTAACACAAGCTTTTCTGAGAAACCAAATTTAAAGAATTCGGTTAGATAAGATATTAAGAAGAAGAAGAAGAAGAAGAAGAAGAATAAACCCTCCTGGAGAATCCTAGGGTTAAAGTTAACATAAAATCAAATCCCTGTTTGCACTCTTAATACACATCTTTCATCTCACGATTCATCATTCCATGTTTTTCCCACCAAAAAACAAACAAACAAGCAAAAAAACATGCACTGATGGGGGGGGGGGGGGGGGGGCGTGAGTGAAATCGGGTGAAATCGTAGGCCCAGAGAATTATCACCACCTTTCTATACATCTAAATCCAAACTCAGGACCACTAGATACCCATTTTTCAAGATTCAATCAATTCCCTTTTGGATTACCCTTTATTTGCTCTTGTTGAACATCCTATTTCACTTGGACAACATCACATTACAGAAGTAAAATGGGTTGAGAATGCCATTTCATGTTGACTTTAAGTGCCTTGCTCAAGGGCACAATGTTGTTTTGTTTTTCATGGTATTGTGCCAGCAATCTTTCAATTACAATTCCTGAGCTTTAACCATTTTGCCAAACCAACCCACAGTGGTATTTCTGTTTGGTGTTCGCTTTCATGCTGCAGTTCAGTTGGCAATACAGAAATCAGAATGAAGCTATTATGACGTCTTGTATGTGTTATCTCCTAACCATTAACTCCAGCTAAATTCCCCTTGCTAAAATCTGCTTTCCCAGCTGTCAAGGCATGGGCTGGTGAATCAGAACCACATGGCTCTCTGAAAAATCCCTGACGGTGTGAAGATAAGAGCCAAACCAAACACGTCTGGTATTCAGAAGGGCAAAACCCCCATCAGAATGAGTGTCCAGCTATTGGTTGCGCCTCAAGCCCATCTCTCCACTGCAAGGCCTTTTGTAATCGGCGTCATTAGCGGAGCTCACCTGTTACGTTCCCCATGCCAACCTTGATTAAGACCCAGCGAGTGACTGAAAGCGGATGCATGCGCCAGGATGTAGGGGCTATTCATAACAAATGGGGAGACTTGGACAGAGTCGTGGCCATCCAGCATTTCTAACAGATGGGAAGAGATGGACCAGCTTTGTGTTCTGTAGAGTGAGAGTTGGGGATGATCCATCACGTCCAGCTGAGCCAATGGAACTTGGAAACCAAACCAAAAATGGACAGTACTGGACAATTTTTGGGAAGGTAATGAGTACCTGCGGCTGCTAGCAACATTTTAAAATTAAAATAAATTGTTATATTTGCTTGTTGCTTAATTAGAAACGCAGAAATAGCTTTTGTTAGCATGCATGTACTGCAAGCAACTATTCTAAGATGTGATGTCAAATGCAGTAGATGGGGAAAATATAAGTCACATTTATAAAGGTGTGAAATCCAGTCATTTCAAAGTGAATCTGGCCGATTGAGGGTAAAAAGGTCCCCACATAGATTTTGCTTGTTTTCATGTTGGTCACTCAGATTCGTTGCATTGACAAACAGAAAGCTGCTTAGTTTGCAAGTGCCTTTTGTATGAATGGTGCTTCATGCATTGCTACACTACTGACAATGGTCAATGGACGTTTTTTTTTTTTTTTTTTTTCCTCACAAAACTTTGCTGAAATTTCGCTAATGCACTGATAATGTACAGTACAATAATGAAATATTTGCAATATGTTGTTCACAACAAATATTATTTTGTCAGAATATATAGTACAGCTACTTTTGAATGGTCATCAATGGTGAAAGATGTTTTTTTTTTTTTTTTTGGTCAGAAAAATTGTGTAGTTATGACATCTAATAGCAGGGCCTAAGTGGCTGACGTTAAATAGCCAAACATTGCCACCTCTGAGAGTAAGCCAGAACAGACTGTCACCTCTCCCTTTTTTAGTATGATAAAGTAATTAGGGATAGTAGAGAAAACAGGGGCCTTTTGCTCTGCATGGTAACAGAAGGACCATGACCATGATAATGAGTTTTTGCATTATTAGGCAGTAATGAATGGGACACACTGATTCGCCTCCATGTTAGCCTCAGGCATAACAGCTGGATCTGTCAGTCACACCAATGGGGAGTCAATCGAGGCGTGTAACCTCAAATATTCTTTATTTTCCTTTTTTTTTTTTTTTTTTTCGTGTGTGATGGAGGCTTTTGTTTTCAAGCATCTGTGAAAAGCATACTTGCTTAATTCAATCGATTATAGGGCAAATGAGTCCACAAGCAAATAAATAAACAAGGAAGCATGAATGTAGAATTAACCCCCCAGAGCTTGGAGCGAACTTAATTCAGTAAGGATGATTTTCACATATTGGTTGCGTAATTTATTCTGTTTGTCCTGTTTTAGCATCTTTTTCAGGGTCACAATTTTTTTTTACAAATGAATCTTGCGAGTCTGAATGCTATAGGTTAAAAAAGATGCTGCAGACTAGTACGATTTGGCATACATTATTCTGCATAAACTGAATTGGAATGACAGGAAGATGAATTTCAGATGAAAGTTGCGACTTTAACATATGTGCAAAATTGGAATATCACATAAAACATTTGCAAATAAAGCAGTTTCCTTCCCATGTGTTCAAGAAAACAAAATCATCACTTCATAGGAAATTGCCACAAAATATCTGTAATAAAAATGGAAGTTGCTGCAATCGGGGTTGGACTGTGGTTCTTTTTTTCCTACATCATAAATGACTTGCACATTTTTAGAATTTATTTGCATCTTTTTATATGCGATATCCCAAAATTTGCATAAAAATAGGTGGATGGAAACATGGCTATTGATATTCACAGGTACTGCATTCTGGAAAATTAGGTATTGTTCTGTCCTGGTCCAGAAAATTGAATTTATTAAAAATTATGAAATATATAAAATAAATAATAATATCAATGCAGCTTTTAACATTTGCTTTCTTTGAAACAAGATTTTGTCAAACCAACATTCAAATTGTCTTGACAAACATTTTAGTGTTTTTTTGTTAGAGATTACAGTGCTTTTTTTTTATTTATTTATTTTTATTTTAATTATACTTACATTTAAATTTGAATTACAATTCTGCATCATGTTTGGTAGCATGTTTGGTATAATTCAATTCTAAATGGTGCATAATCCTGAAATAAACACCTGATTAAAATTACTTGTTTTTTATTGCAGCAAGTTATTCTATTGTGGCGACCAGGGACGCAAGTGATAACGAGTATCACCTGGGAGGCGCACCGGCCTTGAGCATAAAAGGAGGAGCGACAACTGTGAAGGACGAGAGAGGACCAGGCCTGGATTTTATTTTATGTTTTATTATGTTTGTGTGGCCGGCAGACGTCCGCGAGGGTCTGCCGGCATTACTTTAGTTTTGTTCTTTATTTATTTTGGAATTAAAGTTTTGTTAAACGTTCGCCGGTTCCCGCCTCCTTCTTCCCGTACATACGAACTGTGTTACATTGGTGCCGAAACCCGGGAGGAAGGAGGGACATGCTGTCGGAGAGCCCTCGCTGCTGAGGGGGATCGCGGTGCTGCGGAGTTTGGGCAGCGCGGGAGTGAAGACCGCGAGAGGCTGCCCGAGGCGGTGGTACTGGAGCCTTGTGAAAGGTGGGACGGAGACCCGGATGCCGTGCTCCTGGGATGAGGTGGGGTGGCTGCCGTCCAGGAGGGAGCGGAAGAGTCGCCGCCGTCCGCCGTGGGCCGGAGCCTGCTGTCGTCCGCCATGAAGGGGAGGAGCAGGGGATGGGGGATTTGCTGCCGGCTGCCCTCAACTGGAGGAGCCATTGCCGGCCGCCAAGAGGCGGTCGAGGATCGGGCCGTCCACTGAGCATCCAGTGCCACCGCATGGCACCGCGAGGAAGAGCCTCTTGGCAGGCTGAGGACCAAGCGGCAGTGTGTCTGGGAACCGGACCCAGAATTTTTTTTTTCCCTTTTTCCTCTCTCCCCTCTCTCGTCCTGTTGCTCCCCTTGCTTCCGTCTCCTTTCTCTCGTCTCGTCTGTCCTTACCCCCAGGTGCTGCGGCCGCCGAGACAGGCCCCGGGGGGGAGTAGAGCGCAGTCTCGGGAGTACCCCCCGGCCTGCGAGGGGCGATGGGGGTATGTGGCGACCAGGGCGGGCAAGAGCCATGAGGGAACGGCGCGAGGCCGGTGACACAAGTGATAACGAGCATCACCTGGGAGGCGCACTGGCCTTGAGTCTCTCACGGAGGAGCTCCGGGAGCATAAAAGGAGGAGCGACAACCGTGAAGGACGAGAGAGGACCAGGCCTGGACTTTATTTTATGTTTTATTATGTTTGTGTGGCCGGCAGACGTCCGCGAGGGTCTGACGGCATTACTTTAGTTTTGTTCTTTATTTATTTTGGAATTAAAGTTTTGTTAAACGTTCGCCAGTTCCCGCCTCCTTCTTCCCGTACATACGAACTGTGTTACATCTATATTTAGTGTAACGGATGCCAGCTAATAGTTGCTGTGCAAGTAAAACGTCACTCCTCTGATCTCAAGAGATGATTTAGCGACTGACGCTAGAGGTTGCAGCCTTTAGCCTCCTTGTTAGAGCATCTGACTCTCATGCAGATGGGCCCAGGGTTCGCGTCCTGCTTGAAGCGCGCAGGTGCGAACTGGAGGAGCTACGTTGGTGCCATGACCCGGATGGGAGTGAGGTTTAGGGGGGTGAGTGTAACGGAGTAGTTGCAGTGCAAGTAAAACCTCACTCCTACCCTCCTTGTTAGAGTGTCTGACTCCCACGCCGGAGACCCAGGTTCGAGGCCTGCGCAGAGCGGGGCGAGTAGGACCTGCGTAGAGGGGTTACATTAGCATAGTGTAAATCAGAGAAGAGAAACAAGACACATTTGCACTAAAAAGATGACAATGACTTTATTTAAATAAATGGCAGCACTATTTCAGCTCATTCAGTGACTGGTAAAATTGAATTACTAGTTAATAAATAAGATACAGGTTTTTCTACTGCATGAAAAGTTGGAATGTAAAAAATTGCAATAAATCAGAACTTTTCCCCAAAACTCTCTACACTGTTTTGATTTGATGTCGCTAAACTACTGTTTGTCTGTGAATTCTGTCCTCGTCTCTGAATTCTTGCATCAATCATTTGCACTCATCCCTTTCTCTCAGCTTTCCCTCTCTCACTTCCCATCAACGGCAGACAGACATCAAAAGAGAACGCTAATGACTGAGAGAACCGGAGGATGGAGAAAACAGCTGAAGGGGACAGCAGATGGATGGAGAGGTGTCAAACGTGATGAGGAAGGTGCAGCTGTGGTCCTCCTCTTTTCCCAGCTGCTTGGCGTCGTGGGGTGATGCTTAGGTGACCCCCAAAACATCGCCCATCTGACACCCTGACCTAAATCTGTCGTGACTGGCTTTATCTCGACAAGGTACTAGTAGGTTTTGACATGCAATGAGACTCAACTCAGCAGTTATGGACACTGATATGACTGATAATATGACACTTGTCCCTTGTCTTGAGAGATGCATCCATTACACTGGCAGCAGTAAAATACTGTAAGTGAAGACAGCTAGTGGCTCACATGATGATGGAAATGCCCAACCATTCAGCAAAATTCTATTTAATAGACCTTAAGTCAAAGTATTCATTCATTCATTCATTCATTCATTCATTCATTCCCCCAGCAGATATTAACAAGTATTTAAAAAAAGCTGAGAAGTAAATTAATATTGATTAAATTAATAAAAGATTGCATCAGTGTGTATTGTAATATATTATAAAACAGTATGCAATAATAACATTTACTGCCTTATTGGGACATTACTTGTCCCTGACCCTACCTGTTAAACACTTCATTCCAAGTATTAAATACCCGCCTGGTACTTTATTTTCTATATAATGTTTATTTATTTTAAAATATATATTTTAATAAAATAAGATGAGCAAATGGAAGAATGAAAATGTGATAGTATCTGATCCCAAATCTCTTCTTCAAAGTAGTGGTCTGACACCTACTGCTGCCTAATATGGGATAGAGGACATGCAAAATGGAGTAAATTAATATAGGATAGATATAATATGTCTCCTGTCTTGGTAAGTAAATGTTTTGAAGGGAGAGACAGGAACTTTGCAAAAGAGTTCTTAAGAACACAACACACCTTGGGCGCTATTTAACGATCTAAGCGCATGGCGTAGGTTCTCTTAGGGCATGTCCGAATCCACTTTTGCTAGTTTAACGACGGAAAAAATGGTTGGCGCGCCAGGAGCATGGTCCAAAAGGGTTGTACCTCTTAATGAGTCATGGGAGTGTTTTGAGTGTAACATGCAATAAACCAATCAGAATCTCATATCTCCCATTCCCTTTAAAAGCCAGGTGCGTTTGTACCATGGCGGATTCGCTATTTAAGGCGGGTGCACACGATTTGGTCGTCTGAGACAAATTTTGCAAATCCTAAAAGATTCCTATAATCCTAGCCTAAAATCTGTTGTCTTTGATCGGTAGTTTGACATGTTCACCGACAGCCGGTTAATGACCGTTGCGATCAAATTTTACCTCCGACGAAATTCTGGCAGTGTCAGAAGACTTGGCGCACAATCCTCCAGTGTGACTTCTCCTACGACGAACGTCAAATTGTTTTCGTTTTCCAAGACAAGCCGTGATCAAAATTAATGATAGAGATGTCGTTGTTAGCCACCATTTCAGTCCCGTGTGTAATGCAGCTCCCAGTCATCGAATGTGTATGTTTTGATGATGTAAAACTCCGGACAAGTTTTCATGCGCGCGTCCGTTTTTAACGCGTCTTGACTGTCGTGCAGTCTGACATTAATGACTGAGATCCCACAGTGTGACATGAGGATCATGTTCGTACAGTCTGACAAGTAACCATCGTAAAGGACTATTATAAATCGCACAGTGTGAACCCGGCTTTACATGGTGGAATTTGCAAGCAGAAAGACTGAACGCTTCTCCAGAGAGGAATCCTTTTATTTCTAATATTTAAAAATGTCCCTGTGTGTGTAATAAGCAGAGTGTACGTGCGTTGTGCACCCGCCTATAGGCTCATATTACTAATATGCCCTTTAAATAACAAAAAAAAAAAAAAAAAAAAAAAAAATACTGCACCATTGACTTTAGACCAGGCTTTTGTTGGTCAATGGAAAGGTCGTTTTCAGTTGCCTCAAAACTGCCGATGGTCAGGGGCGATTATATCCTGTCAATCAAAAGGGTGCGGAAAGACGTGTTCAGACCGTTCAGACTGCACTCAAACTGTGTGTAAAGAAAATCACTCTTGTGCATTAACAGTTTAAAAATAAAGCAGGCCCTTTTTGACCCTATGAATTACCCGTAGTTCAAGCCAGGGTTGCCAGGTCTGCGTTTTTTTTCCTACATCAAATATTATTTATAGTGCCTCCCATCCAATAATCGCAAAAAAGCAAGTGCTTTATTACTTCTGATAAGCATAAACGTTTCAGCTTTCAAATACTGTCATTTTATCATGAAATTCAAAAAATACATGGCGTTTTGACGCTCTTAAATATTAGGCTACGTGTCAGATGTAATGCCTTAGTTTAGGCGGCAGCGCGGAGCGCGAGTCTTTTCTTCCTCTTCAATACAAGTTATATCTCGAAAAACATGAATGAACATCAAAGGTATGTTGAAAGATATAGTACTTACCAGAATGTATCATATCTCATGTAATCACTTTATTTGTGTTTCAACAGCGAAAAGACGTCAATAAAACAGCTTGTGAACAATATGTCACATTGTCACATTACCTCAGGAGTGTTTTCCAATGTTCACAGTTCCTTATCTATCTATCTATCTATCTATCTATCTATCTATCTATCTATCTATCTATCTATCTATCTATCTACCTATATATATATATATATATATCAGTGGCGAGCGGTGACTTTTTTAACCGGGTATGCTGTGTGGTGCGTCCAAGTGGCAACCTCCCCCAGTCTCTCCTGAAGCCAATATGGAAGTGACTTAAACTGCGATTCATCGACTGGCCGCTAGGGACAGGCTCCAAAAGAGAGCAGAATCTCATTGAGTTCCATGTTAAATTGCCCAAGTTTACAGCAGAAAAAAACATCTTTACAAGTTGGTTCAAATTGTGATTTTGGTCTATACTGCTAATTTTGCCCTTCATGACAACTGTGAGGGGGGTGAATTTTTTTCTAACTCATTCGTTTAAATTATATTAAGCCTTAAAGTTCTGCATAATTAAGGGCGTGGTCACTTGAGTGACAGGTAGATGCCGCTGCTGTCTGTGAGCCGTCACTTTACCTCAGCTAATTCCAGCCGCTGAATTTGGCATCTCAGCCGTATTTGTGCTCGATTATTTTATACAATTATAAAATATGGCTTGCTGCATAATATTCGAGACTGATGTGTGTCTGTGTAGATGTGCATGCATGCGGAAGAAACAGAACACGCATTGTTGAATCGTGGCATTGGCTGAAAGTTTTGGATGTGAGATTTACTACAATGACAATACCGGGAGGATATACAACTCTGACAGCACTGCTTGGATATTATAACTAAAACTGATGCACTATTTTGAAAAAATATACTTTGGACACGGGCTCATTTGTTTGTTAGATACGATCGTATACAGTTTTACAACATAAACGCTGCTCAGATTGCATTATTTCTTGAAGAACGATGACAGAGAGCAGATCATTCAGAAGAAATGTTATGCAAACAATGGATAATATATCAATATTTCATGGACAAAAAGTACTGTTTTTTGTTTTGCAATGGACATTTATATTTTGCCCAAGTGCCACAGATTGGATTCATCTCGCGATCTCTATTATAAAGGTATGAAGTCCCATTTTAATTTTCCATGTTGTTATTTGCACACCCAACACAAATTACTGGTGTTTGAGCATCTATATCTTTAAAAAAACCCCACCGTAGATTGACAGTAAACCTTTAGAACTTTCTGATGATAAAACGTATCTTCATTAATAATTTAGATAGTATCTAGATAGATAGCTCCTTTGCTTGGTCACGTCGAGCTAGGCGGGCGTGGTTTCAGCAACCAGTCACATCAGCTCAAACCACCTCCACACCTTTTTGCCCATTTTCAGTTATCCGGGACTGACGTGCGGTGACGCGCAGCTAAGATGGCCGCGGCCTCATTTACGCGTCAAAACTGCTGTTCAGAAATCTATGGGTGACGTCACGGACACTACGTCCATATTTTTTTTTACAGTGTATGGGTGCGTCATGTAAATAAATGTGGCCAATAGAGTTACGTTGAATGGGTTTATAGCTAATATGCGAGACGCTCACGTTCTCTCTAGACATTGTTAGTTTACTCATTTGCTTGCTCATGACAAATAGAAACACAGTGAAAAGTATGTCTAATATGTTGGAACTTTTATTGAGAGTAGCCCATATTTACCTGTGGGGACGTGCCTTCACAAGCATCTGTAAGAGCTTTTGTGACGTTTGAGTCGACGGAGGCGCAACATGCGAAAGGTGTGTTTGCAAAATATGCTGTATTTTTGTAATCCGCTAGGTGCCGCTAGTGTCACAGAAACGACATACATCAGTTCAGATGTAAATCAGACACGACAAATAAAAAACACCATGGCATCAATTTAAATGTATGCCACAAGTACCTTTTAAATTAATTATTAAAAATAAGTAAAACAATTAGTAGCCTATTATAAATAAAAAAATAAAATGTAATTATAATAAATATAAGTAGGCTATAATAAATAAAAATATCAGTAGGCTTTAAAAAAAATCAGTTCTTCTATCAGTTCTTTAAAAAAAAGTTGAAATTATGCAAACGCAAAAACTATATCGATTAACATCCTTAAACTATTTCTAAGTTTTCATAAAAAAATCTCTATGGAGAAAATGAAATACTATGAAAATAGTTTTAGTTATGATTTTTTCCCCCATTTGGCTAAGTCTAGTTAGTTTTGTATCAAATACAATGTGATTTTCAGTGATCGAGATCTGGCAGTAGCTATTTTTTCCTCTTGGGCGAGCGGTCCGCTCATAGCTTATCCTGCCCATGTAATTTGCAATAGACCAGCAAACCAATGAGAACAGTAATAGTAATTTATAATGTTAATATTAGTTGCCGAGTCCACGAATGGCTTGGGTATGCAGAGCATTCGCAGCTTATATGGACCGCACGCCACTGATATATATATATATATATATATATATATATATATATATATATATATATATATATATATATATATATATATATATATATATGAACACTAGAGAGGAGCTTATTTGCTGTTAATTATGTTTGCTGTTAATTATGTTTTTTTTTATTTGAGTGTAATTATTATATCTGAAAATAAACAGCAGCTGAATATAATACCTCTGTTGTTAATTGTAACCTCTAATATTGTAGTGTACCAAATGAGAGGGTTTCCTTAGTTTGCAACATTATTTTCCTTAAGAAAAACCAAACTATCGGTATCGGCATTAGCCGATATCATTCTTAATAATCGGCTATGGTATCGGCAGAGAAATTTAGTATCGGTGCATCTCTAGTCTATACACATTTCATGTGTAATGCAGTACACCTAATGGTGATCTACAGTACAGGATGTGGGCTCAACCTTACATTCAGATCCTTATTTGAACCTGATTATCTCCAAACAAATTTTGAAGTGACAGCTCAATATGTCTTCATACTTTGTCACTCGCTGGAGGAGCTGTCAACAAAACCCTTTGACACCACAGTAAACTTTATTTTGGCAGCATTCGAGGAGTTCAATTTGAAAACCCCCTTCAGGTCTTTTTGGCTGCCTTAATGAAGGCAACTTGCCAGATGTTTCTTCTTTCTGTCATTAAAGGTGAGGGCTCATTAACTTTTCATGATGCACTGAGAAATCAGATTTACTGTGAATGTATACCCATACAGGTCTCACGTTGCATTTTAAATGTAATAATACAGTTAAGGTCCTGATATACTCACAATGAAGTTCTTTTTGGTTCTTTGCTTAGGAGTAAAAAGCCTAAGAAACTTTTGCAGTGGTATACTATTAGTGAAAATCCCGACACCCCCATGCTGCTGAGAGCAGCGTTTACATGCATATGTGCACTTTCCTATCAATAACAAAATAACGACATCAGTGAGAAAACAGACGTTAAAGGGATTGTTCATCCAAAAATTAAAACTCTGTCATTATTTACTCACCCTTGAGTCCACATCCGTAAGACCTTTGTTCATCTTCAGAAAACAAATGAAGATACTTTTAATGAAATATGAGAGCTTTCTCTCCCTCCATATAGATCCAATGCAACTACAACTTTCAAAGTCCAAAAAGGTAGTAAAGACATCATTAAATTCTCCATGTGACTCCAGTGGTTTAACTTCAGTTTTATGAAGTGATGTGAGTGCTTTATTTTTGAAAAAAACAAAAACAAACAAACAACAACAAAAAAATGCATCTGCTACGATGCATGCGTTTTGTGTTCATGCTAGAACTGACATTGGATATTTTTTTTTTTTTTTTGTAAATAAAGTGGTAAATTATGTTTTTTTTTTTTTTTTTGCTCAACAAAGCACTCACGTTGCTTCATAAAATTGAGTTTTGGATTACTTGGATGATGTCTTTTCTACCTTGAAAAGTGGTAGTTGTGTTGGATCTCTATGGCGGGATAGAAAGCTTCTAACATTTCATTAAAAAAAATCTTAATTTGTGTTCCGAAGATGTATGAGGGTCTTACGGATGTGGAATGACACAATGGTGTCATTGGTTGAACTAACCCTTTAAGAAACCATATGATCTTCCCTCTAAAAACTTTATAATAATGTTAGGGGATAATGTTCTAACAATGTTATCACTAAACATTTTTACAATGTTTTTAAATAATGTTATCCTACCTTTTTAGGAGAATATTCTGGGAACAAAAATAAAACTTACAGCTGAAAACATTACCAGAACATAGCATAATGTTCTTAAAACATTCTTATAACAGTAACATTTCTAGCTGGGTTAGCATCATTTTAACCTTGTACAGAGGTTCAATGAACGTCTATATCGGACATGCAGAAGACGTCAAAAAAAGACATCTTAAAAACTTTCATTCTGGCTCCTCAGTGGACGTCTGTTCAACGTACAACTTTTGTAACAAAGACATTGAAAAGATGTCTTCTGGACATAGCTTTGTTCAGTGGGTATGGACGTGGATATGTTTGCACTAGCTCTGCAATTTGGCACCCCAGTCCAAATAACCATAAGCAAGTCCTGTTATGGTTATTTATATAGCACTTTATTTAATATATTGCTTTAAAGCAAGCAGCTTTACAGTATTAAACATGGAAACAACAAACAAACAAATGTTCAGTTCAGTTTAGATGCAGTGTTTGTGGACTTTCAGTTTGTTTACCTTCATCACGTGTGTCTCTTTGTCTTTGTTCCCACCACTGATTAGTCACCATGGACACTAATCACAGCTGTTTGTCTTTAGTCATCATCTCTGTGTATTTAAGTTTCTCTGTGTATCTGAGTTTTATAATAAATCTAACATTATTGAATGTTCGTCTTCATCTTTTTTGGAACTCAACATTACAGAACAACCGACCTGAATAATGGATTATGCTGCGATATTCATGACCGTGGCTCAGAAGAGCCATGATTTTTTCATCATTTGCTGAGGAGTTCTTCCATCTCGCCATCTCCTGCCCCTTCGACAACAAGACCCTGAAGTCGCTTTTCTGGATTGGGGCAAATTACCACCATCCCCGTTGACCTCCCAGACACCACTGGTGTAAACTGGAAAGAAGTCATCATCCGGTGTCTGTAGAGTGTCCGTCCCCGATCCAGGACCCAGCCAGACCCAGAGCCGAATCACCACATTTGACCGTGGAGTACACGCCACGATCGAGAGCTACCACCCACCGTAATATGTCAGCCAGAGCCCGAGGAGAAGAGGACAGAGCTGACCCTTACCCTGAAAGTGGAGCTCCATCGTGAGTCTGACCAGGGGTGTGAGCCTGCGACATCAGTGGACAAGGGGGATCAGCCAGAGAATGAGGACTGGCTGATCAACTTCAATAAGGAAGCATCTACTCCCACCCTATCCCACCCCGTACCTTCGTCATCACAGTTTTTGAACTGTACTAATGATTGTATGGACTGTGTCATACTCATTGTCATTCCGTTGAGATCCTCACCACCTCGATTACCGGCTAGCTCAGCCAGTCCTCCAGCTCATCCACTGTCGGATGTCCACAGCCCTGTGCCGTCTCTGTGGAAGCCCTGCTATTATGTCGAGCTGCAGGTCATGTTACTACCAGCAGCGTCAGTACAGGAGGATCCTATGGCTCCGCCTCCCGCCTTTGACCTGTTTGCACCATCTTGGCCTGTCGGCTCAGTCTTGGCTCCTCCCACCTTCGCCTCCACTGGAGACCCTCGGACTTGCGGCTCCACCGGGTTCCCTCGTCCTGCCAGCTCACCCTTGGTCAGTCATCACACTACTTCCACCACGGACTTATGGGCCATCCGCTGCAATCCGTCCCTCAACCCCTACAGCTGCAGTGGGTTCCTTCTTGGTGTCGCCTACACACCGGCTCCACCTCAGCCCTCAGGTACTCTGGCTCAGCCTTCGATGTTCATCACCACGGCATCACCAAGGTCTCCAGTACCAGCAAAGTCGCCTGAGTCCATCGGCTTTCGGTCTGCGCCTGTGGATCCATCGGCCACGTCTCCGTCGGTCATCCCCCAGTTGTCGTCAGCCTCGTCACCATCTGGACTCCTCCCTCTCTCGACTCCGCCGTGGGCTGTCGGTGGTGTTGCTTTCGTCAACGAAAATTATGACTAAATATCGTCGTCAATGAACCTTTATCACGTGACGAAAACGAGACGAGACGCAACGTAAATGCTGGTCATGTGACGATGACTATAATTAAATGTATAATGCAATATTGTTGACGAATAAAAACAAGACTAAATGTGGTTTACAAAATAAAAACTATGCTAAAATGTCTCTTCATTTTCATTAACCAAAACGAGACGAGATGAAATGTTATAACGTTATTTTGTCTCGTTTAGTCGTGTTATTATTATTATTTTGCAGTATTTCTGTTTTCTGTGTCTCACTTCAGGGGCTGCATCAGGTCGCACTGTGCAGATGCAGGCGACGTCACTTCATCTGACGTAGAGAAAGGGACCGATATGTAGGTAAATATGTAGATTTCAAGTGCTCATAACTTAATGAAAAATGCACAGATCATAGAAAATGCACATCATTATTTAAAGCACGATTAAAATGAATCCAAAATCAACATAATATATTGTGTTGATCACAAGATATTATTCATGGAATGATTTAACATACTTGTCTAAAAACATGTCTCTCATCTTTCCGGGATGCAGTGTGTATCCAATGTTCCCGGAACCATCCATGTTCGTTTTCCAACGTGGAATAACAAAATAACAAAATAGGTATCATCTTAAAACTTAGAAACTCAGCTTTTTAATGCATCTAACCATTTCGAAAAACTCCTAACGAGCGCTGAGAATAGCCTCTAAACCTCTAAGTTTACCGCCCGTGGGCGCCATCTAGCTGCGAAAAAATGAATAACACTTTATCACCACAAAATTTGAAAAAGATGTAGCTCACATGTAAAGGAGCATCACTAAAAAAAGAATTTCTCTGATCTTATTGCCTTCCTGAGTTATTCCATGTCAAATAAAAAAAATGAAAAATTATAAAATGGAAATATATATATATATATATATATATACAGTGCCCTCCACAATTATTGGCACCCTTAGTAAATATGAGCAAAGGTGTATGTGAAAATAAATCTGCATTGTTTATCCTTTTGATCTTTCATTAAAAAAATTCACAAAATTCTAACCTTTCATTGAAGGAAAACAGTTGAAAGTGGGGGGAAACTCACATTATGAAATAAATATTTTTCTCCAATACATGTTGGCCACAATTATTGGCACCGCTAGAAATTCTTATGAGTAAAATATCTCTGAAGTATATTCCCATTCATATTTACATTTTTAGCACACCAGGGTGACTAGGAGCATAAAATTGTGCAGCCATGACTTCCTGTTCCACAGGAGTACAAACATGAGGAAACACAAAGGCCAAATTCCCTTAATCATTCATCACAATGAGAAAAACCAAAGAATATAGTTCTGATGTGCAGCAAAAGATTGTTGGGCTTCACAAAATAGAAAGTGGCTGTAAGAAAATACCTAAAACATTGAAAATCCCCATTTCCACCATCAGGGCAATAATTAAGAAGTTCCAATCAACTAAAGATGTTACAAATCTGCCTGGAAGAGGACCTGTGTCTAAATCGTCCTAATGTGAAGTGAGGAGGAAAGTTTGAGTGGACAAAGACTCTCCTAGGATCACAGCTGGAGAATTGCAGAGATTAGTTGAGTCTTGAGTCTCAGAAAGCCTAAAAAAAGATCAAACAACACCTACATCCCCACAAGATGTTCGGGAGTGTTTCAAGAAAAATCCTCTGCTCTCATCCAGAAATAATCTCCAGCATATTCAGTTGTCAGACAAGACTGGAACTTCAAACAGGACCGGCTTCTATGGTCAGATGAAACTAAAAAAAGAGCTTTTTGGCAGCAAACCCACCAGATGGATTTGGTGCACACATGGATAAAAAGTACCCCATGCCCACGGTTAAATATACTGCTGGATCTTTAATGTTGTGGGCCTGTTTTTCTGCTGGAGGTCCTGGACATCTTGTTCAGATACATGGTATCATGGATTCTATCAAATACCAACAGATAAAAAATCAAAACCTGACCGCTTTTGCTAAAAATCCAATAATGGGCCGTGGTTGGATCTTCCATCAGGACAATGATCCAAAACAAACATCAAACCCAACACAAAAATGGGTCAGTGAGCACAAAATGAAGCTTCTGCCATGGCCATCCCAGTTCCCTGACCAGAACCCTAAAGAAAATGAGTGGAGTGAACTGAAGAGAAGAAGCACCAACATGGAGCTGGAATCTGAATGATCTGGAGAGATTCTGTATGAAGGAATGGTCTCTGATCTCTTGTCAGGTGTTCTCCAAACTCATCAGGCATTATAGGTGAAGACTCAGAGCTGTTATCTTGGCAAAAGGAGGTTGCAAAAAGTTTTGAATAAAAGGGTGCCAATAATTGTGGCCAACGTGTTTTGGAGAAAAACATTTATTTCATAATGTGAGTTTCCCCCCACTTTCAATTATTTTCCTTAAATGAAAGGTTAGAATTTTGTGAATTTTTTAAATGAAAGATCAAAAGGATAAACAATGCAGATTTATTTTCACAGCTGCTTTTGCTCATAATTACTAAGGGTGCCAATAATTGTGGAGGGCACTGTATCAATTGATAGAACATATAAATTACATAAAATTATATAAATTAGAAAATATAAATGACATTACATTTGGACATTTTCATGCTAAAAAACTGCTGATAAAAGACAATTATATATATATATATATATATATATATATATATATATATATATATATATATATATTGATTGGGTTAAATAGAATTGTATTACTAAAAAGAGACTAAAATAAAATTTTCATTGACTAAAATTAGATTAAAATGTCATCAGTTTTCGCTGACTAAAACTAGACGAAAATAGTCATGGATAATTCTGACTAAAATAAGACTAAAATGCTCAGACTTTTAGTCTACTGAAACTTGACTAGACTAAAAAGAGTATGAACGTGACTAAAACTAATAAAAACTAAAATGACAGCTTGACACAAAGACTAGACTAAAACTAAAATTAAAACAGGCTGCCAAAAATAACACTAGCTGTCGGCACTGGGGAGCTCTGGGTCAGTGCTTACGGACCATCTCCACCGTCACCACCAGGGGATCGCCGTCCCACCATCACCATCACTTTATTTCATCGTACTGCCTTTACCATCCCTTTACCACATCCTTTCACCAGCCCTTCACCACATCCTCGTCCTCCTCCTAAAAAGCCATTTCTCCATATGTCATCACTCTTCTATGGTGCGAGGACGCACCTTGCCGGGAGGGGTGTTATGTCACGTTCAGTTCAGTTTAGTTGCAGTTTTCATGGACTTTCAGTTTGTTTACCTTCATCACGTGTGTCTCTTTGTCTTTGTTCCCACCACTGATCAGTCACCATGGACACTAATCACAGCTGTTTGTCTTTAGTCATCATCTCTTTGTTCTTGCCTGTTTCCTGTTCATTGTTGGTTGTTGTCATGTTATTCTGAGATTTTTTAATAAATCTGACATTACTGAATCTTCGTCTTCATCTTCTGTGGAACTCAAATGTTACACAGTGTCACTGTAGCTTTCAGTTAGAATTACAACTTCAGTTTCTACTATAAAGCAGCTCTCCAGTGTATTCATGTTTTTACCTTGACCGAATGAACTGAATGAACTGGAGAAGATGTCCACATCAAAGAAGACGAAGCCCCAGAGACTAATGGTAGTTTAAAGGTATCT
The DNA here is from genome assembly GCA_036281575.1 of Ancherythroculter nigrocauda. NCBI lineage: Eukaryota > Metazoa > Chordata > Actinopteri > Cypriniformes > Xenocyprididae > Ancherythroculter > Ancherythroculter nigrocauda. The sequence goes on from VTFQ01000022.1 coordinate 5,856,910, forward strand.
ACCAGCCAGAGTAAACTTTTCCGGAAAGAGTTTCATGTGAGGGCGGAAAAGTTTCCCACGCAGATTAACTTGTTCAAGTTGGTCATTCAAATGAAAAAAAGAAAAGCTGCTTGGTTTGAAAGTAACTTCTGTGTGAGCAGATATTCATACATCTCTACGCTATTGACACTTGTTTTTGCACACAAAATACTGTTAAAATTTCACTAATGTGACTGTACATTTATTGTTTGTCACGACTGGATTCATCCATGATATTTTTGAATTCTGCACTGAATTCATGAAATCTGAACTTTTCTTGACAGGCGACTGCATGATGTATTTGACCAATGAAATTGCCCGTGGGGTAGGGTTTGCGCTTAGAATGGATGGGGGAAAAAATCATGCAATAGTTTTCTATTTATGCTAACATTTTACATGTGGATCATGATTATTAAGCACTTGTATCACATTTATACGCAGCTTTCAGACTTAGTTTGGCTGTTTGAAAGTTTATTTTAATGAAATAAGTCCACTTTTATGGTGGTCCTTCATTTCCGCAGCAACAAACTGAAAGAGGCAAAACATCAACTAGCGCTGCTAATGTTAGCATCAATCCACTACTGTGTGTGCTGATAGCGAGAACATGACAAATTCACTCTGTCTCCCAGAGAGGTAAGATTGTCCCAGATGAGGAAGAGCAATGTTTTTCTCCGCCCTGACGTCGAGCAGCCTGGTTCCTTATGCACACGGCACTTATATCTGTAAGTCATTATCATTTATCTGTCTCATAATATCAACACATTTATTCGGTGTTGCATCAAAAAACACATTGCGAGGGGCTGTAATCTGTTTTACACGGGGTTGGATGATGATGGCTGCCACCTAAGCAGTCCATTAGGAAAGAAGTATGTTTCGACCATGTCACATCCTAAGATTGAAAAGAGAAAGTCCAGCTGTCACTTTTTTTCACAGCAATTATCGCAAGTCATGCATTTTCATTTCCATCACTGGAGTAATTTGTATCTTTTCCCCTCCCTGATGCTTAATTTTGCACTTTCTCCCCCTCATGGTTAGCTCCCCTTTAACTCGTGGGGTAAAGACAGTCAGGTAACATGTGAAGTTAAGGCTTAAGTCCTGTCTCTTCTGAGACATCAAATCAGTGAGTGAAAAACCTGTCACCGTAATGGATTTCAGAAACATTTTCTCTGAGAGTGATGTACTTTTTTGCAGTGTGTGCAGGAGCAAAGAGAATAAACATGTTTTGGGATGGGTTGCCTCTGGAAAGTGTTTGACAGCCATGAATAATATCATGATGCACAGCTCAGTATAAAAACATTTCCATCCAGAAGCTAACTGGATGAAATGTATCTCGAATGCTAATGTTTAACCATTACTTGCTCTCAGGGGTGCAACTACCCATTTGTTGAGGCTCATGCGGCAACAACACTGGCACCCTCCGTATTACAATTAATGTTGCATTTGAAGGTAAACATTGAAAATGTTCACACTATGAAAAACAATAAAATCAGAAACAAAAGTAATTAGTAAAAATATTGTTTTGTGTTATTATTGTTAAAAAAAATGCTTTTATATTTTACATTTATTTATTGGCTTTTTAGATTATTTAGACACTATATAACACGCATTTAAAAAATGAAAAAAAAAATGTATCCCTCTTTTGCTCTTCTTCTCTCTCTCTCTCTCTCTTTCTGTCTCTCGCTTACTGACGATCATAATTTCACAGGATGTCTCTTTTAAAATAGTCTTTGAACCAGGGAGTTTTGCATGCATTACTGTTCAGATGCTCTGTCTGTTTTACTTGAACATTATGTCAAGACTGACTTAAAATTGATCTTCTCTGCTCCCTAGATCCTCAGGAATGTGTTGTGTTTAATCACTCCAATGGCATTTTAAAAATAATGCAATTACAAAAGGGAGAAAAAATATATGTAAAGATTTCCATGTCCCCATAACCCTGATCCACCTCCATTTAATTAAACATGTGCTGAACCTTTTCAGCCTTCACCCCCAAGGGATTAAAAGTTCCAAATCACATTTTTGTTACAGAACACAGAGTCATATATTTTTAAACCATTTATTTATATTTAACTATTTAATGCATTGGAGATTGTTCAAACATTTGGGGAAAGTATTCTTTTATTATTATGAAAATAACTGTAAAAGTATTTCACTGTTTTTACTGTATTTTTAAGCTTTGGTGAGCAAAAGAAAGTTATAAATATATATATATATATATATATATATATATATATATATATATATATATATATATATACCAACCATCTTACCAACCGATATTTATCATATATATATATATATATATATATATATATATATACCAACCATCTTACCAACCGATATTTATCATATATATATATATATATATATACCAACCATCTTACCAACCGATATTTATCATATATATATATATATATATATATATATACCAACCATCTTACCAACCGATATTTATCATATATATATATATACCAACCATCTTACCAACCGATATTTATCATATATATATATATACCAACCATCTTACCAACCGATATTGTCATGGTTAAAAAGAACCAATTGTAAGAACTCCATATGCTTAATTTGTTGTGTTGCAAGGTTGATTCTTAGCTCATGTTTCAGATTCTGTTGTTCTCTGTCTGGCATCGGTACCAACTCCTCCATGTCCATCAAACTCAAGGGACCACAGCCTTCGGTTCCTTTTCGCACTGCTCATTTCTCTATCATCCACTCCAAACTCAGAGAAAGCACTCAGAGAGAGACTTCATTCATCCAAAGAAGAATAACCTACAGCTCCATCACAGCCTACAGTCTCTCCACAATTCACTTCTGTAGCTTAATCATAGGTTACAGTGGATGTTAGTCCAGTAGCTCTCTCCACCACAAAATGAAATCTTGTGACCTTCTGTTCTCATGCCATGTGGCTTTTAGCTTGTGTGATACGGACCTTTAGTCTGGGATTCGAGCAAATTTTGAACAGGCAGAGAGGAAGTTGGAAAATGACTTCTTTATGATCTCCTGCTCCGCCAGGTTATGAAAAAAAATCATTAATCAAACACTGACAACCGCTTTGTTCTCATTAGTGGAGTGCAGAAATAAAGTGATTCCCCATGCACTGTTTATAATCCCAAAAGGTCATTTTTAAATCTAGAATGGACTGATCTGTGGGCGAGGGGTGGGGGAGTTCCGTAACAGCCCTTAATGAATACATTTCACGGACAATGCACAGTCCTCTAGGAGTCCTTAAGTACAGTTACCATACGCCCCCAACACGAATGTATCGATTTCCAGCGGGTTCGGTATATTCAGTGTTATGCACGCTCAAATTAATGTTATATTATGGATAACAGGCAAAACATAAACCAGACTTAGGAAATTTGAGCTTTAAGTTGTATCGATTGTGTGGGGTGGTAGAGAACAGAGGGTATGAGGATTGACAAGACACACTGTGTTGTTTACATGGTGAACGATGAAATATTATAATGCGTCATATTGTCTTTAGCTTGCTTATTTTTGTGCATGCTTTTTGAGGGTCAGGTCATGTTACACAACTTGACCATGTTGGCATCTGGGCCAATGGCATGACACTGTTTTATGTCCTATTAATTTATATAAAAATGGAATTCATTGATGCATTATTATTGGCATATTTTTTAAATAAATTTAGATTTTTGGGTAGGGGATCCCTTATATATATAAAAAAAAAGTAAAAACAATAACAATGTGTCAAGGGCAATACGTATTTTAAAATATAATATAAGCTGAATAAAATGTCACCTGGTGCAACTTCCAAAAATATTAATAATTATGAATTAATAATTCATAGTATTTGTAAAAATGTTTCTCACCTTGAAAAATACATTTAGACACTCTTTATTGGGGGATACCTCATTATCTAAACAAAATTATGAAATTATATATATATGATGTCAACAACAAACAATCTGAGAAGGGTTGTCATCTCTTATCAGATCACATATCAAAGGGACGTTATATAAAGAACAACAAAGAGCATGTTGAGGGGACGAAAATATGAAACAACCATAGAAAATTAGAGATTTAACTCATATTGATTGCGTGGGGTTGGAAAAGATATGAGGGAACGTGGACTGACATGGCACGTGGTGTCGTTTATGCGCCGAGAGCGAGGATGAATGATAAATGCGGACTAGGACCCACGCTGGGAGAAACTATCAGCCAAATGGAGCTGTCTGCCACAAACCACCATTTTGAAGAAAGAAGCATTTGCTTAACATATTACTACAGCTGCTGGTGGTGCAACTTACTGCCGTCAAAAAATAAAAAGAGACGGGGGGTTACAAAATTACATATTGGCGTCTGTTATAAAGAGGATGTGTGGAATATATGCAGAGTGCCGTGGAAATGATGTGCATGTGTAAAGTGAATATGTAAAGTAGGGTTTGGGATGAACATCACATTTCTTTTTCTCTATAAACACACACACTCACAGATACACCTGGCTGCTGTTATTGCATTTCATACTTTCAGTGTCAATGTTGTTTGGGAGGGCTAAGATGAATCCTGTCGCATAATGGATGCTGGGTCGCGTTTATAGGAAAGACCTGTCAGAGCATTTGCTTTAGACTCGGGGTGGACATGTGGAGAATGTGTCTGGTTGTGGATCACCTGACGGATGTTTTGACTGCACAATCAAACCTGGCAGGAGAGGGGACAAGATGAGACAAGAGAAGTATTGGAGAGACTGAGGCTAGTTGAAGCTACTGAACATTTCCACTGTCAGTGAAAAAAAGAATAAAGATACAGTTCATTTAACACACCTTGACCTTTAGCAGGACATGTTATCACAATATTTGTGGTAGGTTGTCACAACAGGCACCGTTAAATAGAGTTTTCTGCAAAATGTAAACAGTAAAAAATTGACTATCCCAAATTGACTATTACAATTAGTAATAATTTCAAAACCCTTATTTTGTGTTTTCAACTAGCCTCAAACCTCCCTAAATCTCATTTATGCTCTTTATCTACCATGTCCTGCTGTACTTGCTCTATTTCTTTGTCTTTCTTCTACTTGTTCTGAGATTTTAACTCATTCATTTGAGAGATAAAGGAATGAGTGTAAGGCCTATTTTTTTAAAAGAGAAACAAATTTCACCAGGTATGTGAACAACAGTGTTATTTTAGTATTATATATACATGTTTAGTATTTATTAATATTTTGAATTAGCTTTTGTTTTTGTATTTTTGGTTATCATTTTAATTTTAGTTTAAGTTTTGGTCATTTTATTATGCACTTCTGCCATTTTTATTAGTTATTTTGGTTACACTTTATTTTAAAGGGATAGTTCACCCAAAAATGAAAATTTGATGTTTATCTGCTTACCCCCAGGGCATCCAAGATGTAGGTGACTCTGTTTCTTCAGTTGAACACAAATGATGATTTTTTACTCTAACTGTTGCAGTCTATCAGCCGAATAATGCCCTCCATATCCGGTTAGTGAGGTCTGAACCCGCTCTGACAAGGGAAGTGATGTCTCACACTCATCAGTTCTGTCAGCAGAGCGCGTTTTTGACCTCACCAACCGGATGCTGAACGGAGTTGGACATAGTGGTGTTTTAGAGGTAAAAAATTATATAAATACTGTTCGGTTTCTCACACAAACCGATCGTTTTGTGTCTTAGGACATCAATGTGTCGTCACGAGCCACAGGGTTTAATTTGGATTTGTCTATGCATGTTTTTTTGACTCATAGATTGTGTTCCCATTGAGATGCATTATACGACTGACAGACTGATGGTTGGAGTTAAAAATCATCATTTGTGTTCTACTGAAGAAACAAAGTCACCTACATCTTGGATGCCCTGGGGGTAAGCAGATAAACATCATATTTTCATTTTTGGGAGAACTATCCCTTTAAGGTGCCTTTGTTACAGTGTAGGCCTAATTATACAATTATGTGCTGATATTAATTAACATGTACTTACTATATAAGTAGGGTTAGGGTTTGGTCTAGGGTTAGTTGATTTATCTATGCATAATTTATTGTGGTCACACTTTAGTTTAGGGCCCAATATCAGCCAAAATTCTAGTAATATGCATGCTAATAAATACATTGGTAATACGGAGAATTGGACCTAAACTAAAGTGTTACCTTTTTTGTTATTACTATGTTACTACTATTTTTAGTTTTAGCATTTTTTGTATGACAAATAATTTATTTCAACCATGACAACTCTCTGAATAGTTTTAATATTGTTAATGGATATGACAATATAACCAATGAACCTTATTGTACCTTTTTATAATAAGGTCTCATTTGTTAACATCAATAAATGCATTAGGTAACAATGGGCAATATACTATTTAAAACATTTATTAATTTTAGTTAGTGGTAGTAAAAATATAATTCTTCATTGTTTGTTCATGTTAGTTCACAGTGCATTACTTTGTTAACATACATTTTTTGAAAATGTGTATTTGTAAATGTTGAAATTAACATTGATAATAAATGCTGTTGAAGTATTGTTCATTGTTAGTTCATGTAAACTAATGTAGTTAACTAATTTTAACAAAAACCAAATTGTAAAGTGTTACTGATATTTCAGTTATGAGGCAATATTTCAAATTTTGTTCAATTTTAACCCTCTACTGCACACATGTTGATGGCACATGAAAAAAAAATATTCCACATCATTTTTTGGTTCATTTGGGAACATTTTATTGATTAAAAAAAAAATAAAAAATTATGCCCCCCACCCTCCCCCAATCCCCAAATATTTTTTCAAGAAATCATTAAGTAAAAAGGGAAAAACACTTGAAAGACATTGATATATTGAATTTGATACATGCATAGGTCTGTATCATGTAGTGTGCTATATAATGTACTTCATGTAATAAGATTTCACTCCGTACGAAACGTCAAAAAGCAGTTCTTCTCTGCTGTGACATAGTGGTGTATGTTACAATTTTTGCACATCACTTTGGGTGTTCCTTCGCACCCAGGAACCCTGCATCTTCCCTTCTTATAATACATTGTGGCCAATGAGAGGTACTGTCTAAAACCTCCTCAAAAAGTACCCCTTATCGCACAACGTTGCCCTGAGGCAACGAAAAGAAAAACTGAATTTCTGAACATGCAAAATAAAAAAAAACTTCATAAAACCTGACAAAAGGCTTCTCTACACCTTCATACATGCACACATATTTTTTATGTACAGTTCATGTCGTTTTAAATAAGATTACTAAAGCAAATAATCTTGCCTTCTTCTCACACCATGTGCTCCTGTGACCATGTGTCAGAACAGGACGTCCCACCTCTTAATGGTGCTTGATATTGACTCCAACACCTTACTGAACTGTTATTTGGTACTTTCTCGACCTTTCTAATTGGTTGTAATCATTTAAAGAAAAATGTACTAAACATAGGGCTTAAGAAAACTTTCCGTTGCCTGAGGCAACGCTGTGCTGTAGAGGGTTAATTTATATTTTTTTCTAGACTTGGTTTGAAACTTACGTTGCATTGTTCTATATAGAATGAAAATGGGTAGTATGAATGAAATTCAGATGTACTACAACTCGACATCGCTTCATGGCTACATGGCCATCTATCTTTTTTTTTCAAAAACTAGGAATTTGGAGACACTATTCAATTGGCAGACTGTTTTTTTTTTTTTTTTTTTTTTTTTTTTTTGCATACTGTATAATATGAAAGTAGGCATATACGGATACAGCGCGTGTGTTTCATGTTTTTTGTTAGGTCCATTTGTTTTGTTTGGTGAGCTTAGATAAGTTTTCCATGTTTATGTTATGATACTCTTGTTATTGTATAGTTTAATGCATTTGCATTTGGATCCTGTTCTCTCATGTTGCTGAGTTCTCCTTACATATAAAATAACGGAGTGTCTATTTACACTAAGTGCAAATACCCTTGTATTGCCCTTGTTGGCAAATGCTATGTACACTAGCTCCGCCCACCAATGTCTGGTTGGGCCACTCAAATAAAAAAAAATAAAAGACAGAATTCAACATCTTCAGTGGCGCAGCAGTAGTGAGGCTCGCAAACCTGGCTTTTAATGCAATCGACGCAAATGCCAAGCTCGCATTTATTTTCAATAAAAATAAAAATAATGTTCTAAACATGGGGGAAAAAAAGTACATTTATATTTTAAAGTGTTTAAGAATATTAAAAGTGATTATTGGGTAGGGTTCAGGGAAAGGGTAGGGAGGGTTTTTATTCTCCCAATAAGGCAGCATCCATTTAATAATTTTAATAAATATGATAATTTACACTCTATGATATTATTGCATCCTGTTAATGTACGAAAATACTGAGGTGCAAATAGTATCTGCCAATATAAAGTATAGATAGCATCTAATTACTATTTAATCTTATTGCAAAGAACTGATACTTTTACATGGTGTAAATAGAATCTATCGCTATTTTCACCTAGTGTAAATATCTATCGCTAAGAAAATATGCTATTTTCACTTAGTGTAAATAGCATTGCTACTGTGTTTGTATTATATCATATTATATACCAGCAGCTGTAGTAATATGTTAAGCAAATGCTTCTTTCTTCAAAATGGTGGTTTGTGGCAGACAGCTCCATTTAGCTGATAGTTTCTCCCAGCGTGGGTCCTGGTCCGCATTTATCTTTCATCCTCGCTCTCGGCGCATAAACGACACCACGTGCCATGTCAGTCCACGTTCCCTCATATCTTTTCCAACCCTACGCAATCAATATGAGTTAAATCTCATATATACATAATATTATATTGTCCCCCTAAGTATTTACAACAGGACAATATGCTTGCAATGCACTGGCCAAGCACTGACAACTGACACCACTATTTATTTATTTATTGCTAAAAAAACTAATCAGTGCCAGTTCCTCTTCTTTTAAGGCAAAGATTTCACAAGCACTGTGAATGAAGCCAAGATAGACCGATTTTTAATTAACTGCATTTCACCTGTGTAAAGGAGGTTGGTACCGAAGATGCTAATCTAACAGCTCCCCTCCCCAGATCTTCATTTACTTCCTTTCTTTGATCTCTGTTATGACCCAAACTGAAATTGCGGTGAAAAGACAGGTGCCAATAGGAGTGCCTGAAAATGCTTAAACTCTTTTGATTCATGGCAACATTTACATATTTGTTTCTCAACGAATTCTATTCATTTTTTGTTTATCATAGCCCAGAATCAGAGTACTTCACATGATTTCACCCGCGTCGGAGAGCGCCATTTTCCTCATGAAAAAAACAACAACCACAAACCGCACAAAATGGGCTAATTTTCTCTCCTAGTCTCATTTTTGTGAATCGGTGACATTGTCATGCAGCAGTCATCTTCAGAGGTGATCAATAGAGTACTCGAAAGCAGCCATTTTGAAGCCAAGCTTGTTTCCTCTGCAAACACGGGCAAAGGGAAATGATTACCAATCTAGGTGGTTGTTTATACATATACCTAAAAGCAGCAATCTGAGCCTCTATCCCTGTGTGTTAGAACTTTCTGGAATACTAACAGAAATGAAGAGGTAATGGCAGAGAGCATTCATTTAACACAGACATGAAGCAGAAATGTAATTAGAGATGATATTCAGGGAATGGAAGGAGGAAACGATCATATTTCCTTATTACTGGATGCCTCAAAGCAGTCAATTTAAAGATGAATAATGAACACGCTATGTCAGTACGCAAAAACTCTGGAACGCTTTGAGAGGTGTGATTTATCAACTAGTTAGTTAGATATGCATATATAACTTGTTTGGTAAAAGACAGGCAGAAGAAAGTGAAACTTTATAATAATTCACTTCACTTGGAAAAAAAGTTATTAAACCCATTCATTTTGTGGTACTAGACATCAAAATATCATTAATCATAGTATGCATTGTATACACACAACGTCTCCATACGATTTTAACTTGAAGTGTGTATTTTCATTCATGAAATTCACACTTTAGTCATTGGCTTCACAGACTAACCATTGAGTATTTTTAGATAAGTTCAAAAAATATTGCTTTATACTTGTGACAGTCCAAAAATAATTAGGGTGCACCCTTAGAGAGGAGATGAGCTATTTATTTTCTAAATGATTTGACTTGAGATTTTCACCGTATAATTTCACATTGTGTAGCAATGTATGAAGCACAGCTCACATGGAAGTCACTTTCAAACCATGCAGTTTTCTGCTGGTCAACGCGACAAATCCGTCAAAAACTTGAACCAGTTGCAGAATCTTCACCTTATGTGTAATTCCCAATCACATGGCTTCCTATTGAAATGACTGGATTTTGCCAGCGAAAATTCTCTGAATGGTAAATGTGACTGCACCTTTAGTCAATGCTGCATTTTTCACATTACCGATTTGAGTCTGTTGTAAAATTCAACAGAATTCAACTTTCAATCTTAAGCAAAATTCCTGGATTGCACATGTGAAAATTTGCCAAACAATGGTAAATACTGTATGATTGCACCTTTGCACTGAAGGAAGGACCCAAACCACTTGTACAGTAGACCAGATCATCATATAAAGATTTGGGCCAAGGCCTGTAAGCAACCACGTAGCAACATGCTGGCATTGTGGTCAGGGCATAGCAACACCCTGGGAGTCACTCACTACACCCTACAGAATTACAGTACCAACTCATTGTCAGAAAATGTTAAAATGTGTTTTTGCATTTTGATATCAAAAAGTATATAATCAGATGCCTTTCATGATTAGTTTTCCAGGGAAACTGCACAATACCAGGGTTATTTTCAAATGTTTAGATGTTCAAGCAGCAAAAACAGCTATTTTTTCCCCCCAGACACAATGGGCTCTTTCTTTAATGGACAGCTTTTGTTTCCATAGTAACCCTATATCACATTTATTAAAAGCAATGTTTTCAGATGCATGTGAGCCTGTGTCGCTGGTCCTTGTAAATGGAATTCCGTATACCTTGTGTTTTTTTGTAGCTGGCCACGTCTCTGACGTACAGTGGCGTTATCACACAAGCTCTTGGCAAATGCTGTGCGCTTATCAGTAAAACATGAAGTGGGTTTTTAAGATTCTGACACTTACACTTTTACCTGATTTCGAACCTAAGTGCTATTGGCTAACCATTTGGCCTTGTACTCTCTGATGCTTTCGATTTTAATGCCATGAGGCCAAAATATCTAATGGCTGCAAAATATCTAATAAATGCAGCAATCTGTAATGTAAAAAAGAAAGAAAATATACTTCTTTTTCCTGCTTACCCTGCTATCTGTTTGTGCACTTTTACTCTCCCGAGAAAAAGAAGAGCTTCAAAGCGATGCTGGTCAGAATTTTCTACTAACATCTCAGATGTTAGTCATACAATTTCTTTAAATAAAAATAATCAATGAGCGATCTTAATCCGATTATGCTTAATAAGATGACAATGTAAATGCGTTAATCTTTTCCTTTATCGGAGTAAAGGTCTTAAATGGCTTAAAGGCAAAATATGTAAGACTTTTGTAATAAAATATTCAGTAATAACAGTAATTAAGGAGCAATTGGCTCCTATAGGGGAAAAAAAAACAGGCGGCAAATAAATATGACCTGGCAAAATATTTAGCTATTATTACTTGTAAATACTGTGGGTTCATTCAAATTTACTTTTAGTATGATTGTTTTAAACACATAAAACTGTGCAGCATTAACCCACCAAATCATTTAACAGTCACATATCAGTAACAGGCTAATATAGCATTAAATTTCACGTTCTTTGCAGCAAATAATAATAATTAAAAAAAATACTTCTCAAACCCCAGCTCAAAATCTGAAGGGTTGAATTTTTTTAACTGCACACTGACTTTATGTTGAAGTTTGTTTTATTTATTTTTTATTTTTTGTGCTTTTTTTTGCCTTTTTTGCAGCTTTTCAAACAATACAGGCATTCTGCACTTCACATTCTACAAGTCGACTGTCTACCTTATGTCAATCGATCCAATGACACACACACACACACACGCACACAACACAAACACACAAATACACACTCATTCTGTTGGTCTCTCCCCTCTCTTTTTTCCCAGAGTAATCTATTTTTGTCATGGCTGGACGATCAGACCCAACTTTCTCATTTAGAAGTGTATGCAGGCTGCCTCCCAGATGGACAGCCATGGAGCGCAGCGACAGGAACCACTGCTGTTTTTTTAGAGACGGGGCTATGTGCTACCACAGGCAAAGAATATTTTTAGACAAGAACACCACTATAGGGCACAATATGCCCTGGTGGATGGTTTGTCATTTAAAATTTCAAGGTCTATCTATTGAGAACTGTAAACAACAAGTGCTAATACTGTTAAAGGGATAATTCACTCAAAACTGAACATTCTGTGTTAAACATTTACTCACCCTCATGCTGTATCATTAGACATCTCTTGCCATACAATAACGGCGTCCAAAGCTTAAAAAATAACAATCATAAAAGCACTGTAGTTTGTAGTTTTATATGGGTCAATGATAGATAGATAGATAGATAGATAGACAGACGTCATCCAACCAATATGCCCATATAGGTTGTTTGTCACTTACCTGAAATACGACCCATAAGAGCGTTTACTAAAATTGCGCCCCTATCGACAACAGGACACTTTCATTTTAATGCATTGTTCCCTTTTATCTGCATCATATTTCGTGTTTCGCATAGCTCAATTGGTAGAGTATTGCAATATACAACAATATGCGATCATGTGATCGTGGGTTTGATCCCAGGGAACGCATTTGCTCATAAAGTGTATATGCACTATAAATCACTAAGGGTTGGGGTAGGTGTAGTTGTTAATAAAAATAATTGTTTATGCTAAATGGAAATAGGACAAATGGCGGGTAAAGCACAGTCTAAAAAGTCCACGCATTGCATTTAAATGAACACACATTTTGATTGGTAACGACGGTCATACATCATTTCATGATCACAGATGTTATGACACTCATTATTTTTACACCAGCTAGAGGGCACATGACTTTAAATCATAAATATAGGTCGTAATAAGGTGCTTGAAAAACACACCTCACACACTGGATGCCGTGCATGCGCTCAAGGCATAGTGGTGTATTAGAGGTAAAAAAAATATATAAATACTGTTCGGTATCTTGCATAAACCGATCATTTCGTGTCTTAGGACATTAATGTGTCGTCACGAGCCACAGGGTTTAATTTGGATTTGTCTGTGCATGTTTTTTTTTTTTTTTTACTTTCGTAGATTTTGTTACCATTGCCATGCATTATATGACTGACAAACTGCAACGGTTGGAGTTAAAAATCATCATTTGTGTTCTACTGAAGAAACAAAGTCACCTACATCTTGGATGTCCTGGGGGTAAGCAGATAAACATCACATTTTCATTTTTGGGTGAACTATCCCTTTAATTATGAAGAAAAAACAAACAAACATGTGGAACACAAAAGAAGATATTTTGAAGAATGTTGGTATACCAACATTATGACTCCCATTGTATTTATATATATAAAGCACTGAGCCATTTCTTAAAATGTCTTTTTTTATGTTCCACAGAGGAAAGAAAGCTCACATGACTCTTCTGTGGTCGTTCGGGGTGATACTGGCTCTGGGTCTGGCTGTGTTCAGAATCGGGAGGCAATGTTACAGATTAGAGGTTACAGATTAGTGATAGGAAAATCAAATAAAGAAACACAGGATCTGAAGAATTACAAACTGAAAGTCCACGAACAAAACTAAACTGAACATAATGATGATATATGTGAGTTTATTATAAACAGCCAATTCTATAAACTCATGTGAAGTTTAATTAAATAGGGTTTTAATAATAAATTTAAGTTCTAACAATAAGTAATTCACTAAAAACACCTATACGTCATGCTTATGTGATTCACGCAAAAGCACAGCAGATGACCTTCTGTAACACCCATGTCTAGAAAACACATAGACTACTCATATCTCTGTAATAAACACAGATATATACAATCCCATCCAAATTGGTACATGAAATCACAGATGTGATAAGAATTGTAACACAATTTTTTTTTAGAAAACAAGTCCTGTCCAAATAGAGCTTAAGACTTTATTTTAGGGTTTTATTTTCATCCTATTTGGAGCTTCACATTCATTAGTCACTATGGTGCTAACCATGTTTAAATATATTATATAACAATAGCTGCCTAACAATTGTTCAAAAAATTTTTACTTTGGTCTTCCACAGAGACAATAACAGCAGAGTTTGTACTGTAAATAATGACTGTTTTCATTTGTGGGTGAACTCTTTCTTTAAGGGTTCAGTGAGCCTCACAGTTTACTGCAGTAATAATTTGCCTGAATGATCATTATTTTTTTAGAATCGTCATGTTGTCCCCAACACTCTTTGGCAATTCTACATCAACGCGTTTAACAGCTGGTCATTGATCATTATAGCTCAGATGTTGAGTACTTCAGTGGTTTCGCTATATCCGCTCAACGTTTCAGCTGCGTCTTTAAATCATTTTACAAAGAGTGTTTAAGTGACTTGTAGCGTCACCTAAAGCAGATGGTCTAATCGCAGAGGGACCGTTTTAAGCTAAAAGTGAGAGACAGACGATTTATCTGTCATTCGGCAAGCTCCAGAGACACCGTTCGCACTTTCCAATTAAAAACTATTTACCCTTGTTTCTACATCAGGCTGTACTTACATTCGTACATCGGCCGACACGGCAGGAAAACGCGGTAAAAATTTTCCCATCCTGAGGACCCTAGAGAGAGCGCAAACAGCACGCGAGACGAGGTGATGTTTAGAAAGAACAAATTAACTCGCCTCACAGTAAACACTTGGATGATTTGCGTGAATGCCTTGCTGCATTCACGGTCAGAGTTGTGATTCAAACAAAATAAAACTGACAAGGCATATTACCTATGAGATCTGGATATATTACAAGGCTATTTACAGAAATGAACATTTACTATTTGTTCTACTCTGTTTTGGATTGCTCTTGTAGACGTCTGTAGACACATGATCTCACCAGTAAGTCATTGATATATGGTAACCTACATAATGAAATATAAATATTTTAGTGAACAGAGGCCTTTATTGAAATTAGTTCAGCTTATGTGTAAGCTATACATATTTAAATGTTAGCCTTTCATCGGTACTCATTTATGTCCCTGTTACACAATTTTCCTGGTTAAGTTAAAGGATTAGTCCACTTTCAAATAAACTTTTCCTGATAATTTACTCACCCCCATGTCATCCAAGATGTTCATGTCTTTCTTTTGTCAGTCGAAAAGAAATTAAGGTTTTTGATGAAAACATTCCAGGATTATTCTCCTTATAGTGGACTTCAATGGCCTCCAGACGGTTGAAGGTCAAAATTACAGTTTCACTGCAGCTTCAAAGGGCTTTAAACGATACCAGATGAGGAATAAGGGTCTTATCTAGCGAAACGATCGGTAATTTTCGAAAAAAAATACAACTGTATATGCTTTATATAAACAAATGTTCGCCTTCTAAGTGCCTCCGCCAAAACCGCATCTCCAAAAAGTTTACGCTGAATGTCCCACGCCTTCCCCATTCTACTTACGGATTGAACGCAGCACCAGTTACATTTATTCCGTCCTTGCGCGAAAAAGCAGCGCGAAAATTTGAAGGGCCTCTACTCCGCTTTCATAAGCAATGTTTTTATTAATGCTTACCGCTTTCATCTGTGTTTTAACGTCGATTCAATCAACAGCTCAA
Organism: Ancherythroculter nigrocauda; assembly: GCA_036281575.1. Classification (NCBI taxonomy): domain Eukaryota; kingdom Metazoa; phylum Chordata; class Actinopteri; order Cypriniformes; family Xenocyprididae; genus Ancherythroculter; species Ancherythroculter nigrocauda. Next base: position 5,872,596 of record VTFQ01000022.1, read on the forward strand.
AGTAGGTGTCGGTCAGCTGCTCGCAGATCATGCTTTCGTCAACAGCTTGTTAAATATTTGTCAAAGTATAATCACCTATTTAGCTACCAAATTTTACCTCAGAATAAAAAGACATGTCTGTGAACATCACGACAGAGGCTGATTTGGAGCAACGAAATTAAGTAATTTATTGTTATAAATGAATGCATATAAAATTACACAAGAGAAACAAAAGACACAAATAAATAATGTGTAGATAGATATAGACAGAGAGGGAGAAATACACACAATACATAGCCTAAATATTATATACAATATATACATAAATAAATACAAAGATAATAACAATGAATAGTATATACATATTCTAAAAAAAAAAAAAAAAAAAAAAAAAAAAAGATTTACATAACATTTACAAACTGTGAGCCCTACAACCTACTGCCGCCTGAGTGTTCCTGTCCGTTAAGTTTTCTAATCTCATTAAACTGCTTAACAACGAACATCTCGTTTAAATAAAACAGTGTTAACAAGCTGATGTAGCTCGATCTGTTCGTTAGCTTGATGTGCTCACAGTAATAATGATTAAACATCTTTTTACAGCCGACTCTCAAAATCTTCTCATCAATTTACATTGTTTAAACTGTCAATAAGTCAGCCATTTACTTACATTATGTTAAACAAGTGCAATTTAACCACAATAAACACCGTTTTTCCCTGAGGTACTTAGACTTGAAAAGAGCCGCATCGCCGCTTTCCACTATTTTCAAATGTGAAGAACCCTTTTTTGAATACTATGAATTCGGACATACTACTCGCCTCGCATACTGTTTTTCACATACTATATAGTAGGGAAGTATGCGATTTCGGATGCAGCCCCTCTCATCTCCCTATAATAATACCAAAGAGTATAGAACCCAGGAGGCAACACTCTGATATTTTTTGGGTAACAGCCACTAGATGGCGATCCGGTAGCACGGCCTCCATTATGGGGTGAAAATACTAACTGGACCATAGAATCCTTCACATCTTACGTACCCAAAATCTGCGAATTTCACAACCACATCAGCGAAATAGAACATTTTTTTTTTTTAAATGAAATCATCAGAAAATTTTATGACTCCTACAGTAAATGTTGTATTGTCTTACTGTTTTATTTTACCAGTTGTGGAATCCAACCATTCATCCATCTGAGGTAACATAGTTAGCCTACTTTAATGAGTATTTCCATTTTATACAACTGTACACATTTATTAATAGTAAATTAATAATGTTTGCAGCAAACTATATATTTCAGACCTAGTGGAGTAATAGTAATAGGTCTGAATTGAAATATATATATATTGTACGTTTTAATGGATCATGCTACAAACATAACAATCTTATAATACATGATGCATTGCTGTGTCTGTTATCGCATAATTCCCACTTTTGGACACTTTTGCTTTAACGGACATTAAACAAAACTGCTAAATCAAGCTGATATATTCATATATTTCTTGTCCAACATTAACCAATTTTTCTGATGCATGTCCTTAATTTAATTTCATATGTTGTATTAATTCAGTGTTTATAATGATAATAACTTGAACTTCAAATAATTTTAACCCAAACTGACTGGGTTACTAGAGAGCAAAGGTTTTGTGAAAAAATTGGAAGACTTAAACACAAAGTCTGTAAAATAAACTGTTAAAAGGATTTGATGATCACTAGTGATAGTATTTTATTCTGTGTTGTCATCATTCAGGTTGGATTTTAGCTTTAATGTATGTTTTTTTTTTTTTTTTTTTTAACAAATCAGCTGATATTGCCATAGAAACTAGTGGACTGCCACCACAAAATGGCGGAAACGCAGGGCTGCTGCTGGGCGCCGGTGTTGCAATGGAACGTTCTATTGAGTGTCGCTCCTTGTTAGTGTATGTTCTTTGATAATACGATCTCTGACCAATCATCTTCTTCTTCTTCTTCTTGTACGATTTAATGGTGGTTGACAAGCCAACTTATGGTGTATTGCCACCCAACTAGACTGGAGTGTGAAGCATTAATGTGAAGGATGGGGGGGGGGGGGGGGGGGGGGGGGTATAGTAATAATATGAAAATTTAAATTCTAATTTCTAATTCTGTTATCTTCAGAAAACTAAGAATTTCTCTCATAATACTAGTCTGTCCTGAAGCACAACTTAAAAGATTTGATATAGCGAAATTAAATAATCCTATGTTTCTCAGTTTCTTAAATAACTCCTCTCTTTTTTTGGTATACACTGCACAATGTAGAAGTACATGCTCAATGATCTCTGCTTCATTGCATGTAGTACATAATCCTGACTGATGTTTCCCTATTATGAATAATGAATGATTTAAACCAGAATGTCCTATTCGAAGTCTAGTAATAATTATGTCTTCTTTTCTATTGTTAAAGCATACTCTCCCTTTACCAACTTGTTTGTGGATACTGTAGTGCCTGCCCTTTAAATCCTTGTCCCACATTTCCTGCCACTTTATATTCATGAGTTCTTTAATTCTTCCTTTTATTTATGCTTTACTTAATGCAAGTTGTACCTCGATGTTCATACGTTTCATTGCATGTTTGGCCAGTTTATCGACTATTTAATTTCCTTGTACTCCTACTTGTGCAGGTACCCATTGGAACCTACACTACAGATGCTAGTCAACCAGCACATTCACCAAAAAAGCAAAGCATAATTAAAAAAAAGAAAAAAAAAAAAAGAAAAGCGTTTCACTCTATATGGCATGACAGACTATGATATAAAATTGTACAATCCTGCATAGGAGGTAAAATGTATGACACATCCATTAAATCCATGTATTCAGATAACATGTGTGCAGTTCAAATTAGCAATAGAATAACAGAATTCTTCTCTCACTGAGTGAGACAGGGCTGCAGTTTGAGTCCAACTCTGTTAACTTATATATTAATGAGTTGGCAGTGATTCTGGAACAATCTGTGACACCCAGTCTCACTCTAAAATACTCAGAGGTGAAATAGAAATTTTTCTATGCAGATGACCTGGTGGTGCTGTCAGCTACTGCAGAAGGGCTACAGCAGCATCTAGACCTGCTGGAGAACTATTGTCAGAACTGGGCCCTAACCGTCAATTTGAGAAAAAAAAGAAAAAAAAACCCTGGGAAACACTGCAACAGAACACACCCTAAAATATGACTACCTTAGTATAAAAAACAGTGCCTCAGAAAGTTTTGATCTGGCAATAAATACACTGAAAGAGAAAGCTAGACAAGCGTCTGTATGGCTGTGAGGTTTGGGGCCCCAAATGCCTGGTTGATTACTTGAAATGGCACAAACACTGCATAGAATCCCTGCATGCTGAATTCTATAGAAACATCTTAAGAGTACAGAGAAGAACTCCAAATTTTCCTTGATCTTTTGACATGTATTGTCATTCTACTATAAAAACATACTGTAAGTTTCAGAACTCAAAACTTCCTTGTTAGTCCAAAAACATTTTATTGAAACCAAGCTCCGAAGATGTCTCGTTTCAGATTTTGTCATATTATGACGTAACAGTGCGATGAAAGACCGCCTCTGCAGAATCAAATCAACACCTACTTCTACATCAGTACGCACAGATTTGATCTTTGTGTGTGTGTATGCTTAAATCCACGGCAACGCTCATATTTATAAAAATGGTCTTTGACGTGGAAAAAAGTGCTTAGCGCCACATCAGCGTCTGAGCGAACGTACGCACTATCCATTGTCAGATTACTGCAGGTTTTTGGAAATCTAAGCTATTCATGCAGCTTGCTAAGGATTTGGACTATGACTGTTGATCATTTATATGTAAATGACATTAATTAGGTGTCGTTTACAATGCAAAGAACTGAAATCATTCACCTGCGCACAAGTTCAAGATCATTTGCGATTTATAGATTTCACATCTGAAAGAGAGACGTATGCTCGTTTTCTGTGTGTACGTTCGTTCTATGAATCACATGTACGCACATCTGAGAAATGATCGTAAGATCAAATTTAGGACGATTTCTGCGCAACATTTTATAAATGAGGCCCAGGATCACTGGACTAAAAATAGCACTGCCTTTCAAAGGATCCTAATGCTAGGAAAGTGGCTATTTATCTTCAAATATGTGAATGTCTCAGTAGAGCATTATTTGTTTGTCCAATACATTTCACTGTGGATTCTTTGGTAGTCAGTTGCAATTTCAACACAGGGTTTGCAAACAGACTTTTACAGTAATGCCACAACATGTAAGTAACCATGTTAATTCCAATGCCTAATCTATGATCACTGATTTCTGATAATGATTCATGTACAGTCAGATGTTCTTTGTCTCAAAATCGTTTATTGCTGTTTATGCGTTAGTAAATCAAGCCATTGACTGAACGATCAACTTCACATTGTTTCTCTAGGATGAAAAAAAAAACTGTTATTTAAATTGTGATTAAATTATATACAGAAAGTTATCACAGAACACTCCCTTTATAATCACTGGAGTTGTCAATCATGAGTTTATCAGTGACTGAGTTCTGGCCTCTTGCCAAAACTCCCATTATAATCAATGGCGCTATCTACACTGCACAATGAATCGTCTCGTTACGCATGTAACCTTAGTTCCCTGATTAGGGAATGAGACGCTGTGTCGAAGCGCTCCGGGAACGCTTCTGCGTGATTGCGCCGTGAAGCACGTATGAAATCAGTCCAATGGAGTGACGGAACGTCATAGGCGGGTGACGTCACTGACCAGGAAACTATAAAGCCTACCCGAAAACCCATTCATTCAGCTTCTGAAAAGATCGAAGCAAGCTGCTTATGGGCATGCTGGGAGTATGGCAGGGTGGCGCAGCATCTTGTTCCCTACTCAGGGAACTAAGGTTACATGCGTAACCGAGACGTTACCTTTCAAGCGAACTCGAGCTGCATCGAAGTGCTGCAGGAACGCTAAAACCCACGTCACCATATGAGCAAGTGACCATCTGTGTGAAATCGATGCGCACACTAGAACAATAGCACCTGCGCCCCTGGAGTGGAGCCGAGGTCCAGTTCATAGAACCTAACGAAGGTATGCGGCGAGGACCAACCTGCCGCATCACAAACATCTTGGAGAGAAACTCCTGACAAAAGTGCTTTGGAAGCAGCCATACTCCTGGTCGAGTGAGCTCGAACAGCCAAAGGTGAAGGCTGACCAGCCGACTTGTGCGCAAGTGAGATGGCCTCGACCACCCACTTGCTCATCCTCTGCTTTAATGCAGGGTGACCTTTCCTAGGTGACCCGAAACAGACAAACAACTGTTCTGATTTTCTCCAAAGGGCAGCTCTGTGGACGTACGCATCTAATGCCCTCACAGGGCACAGCAGATTCAGCTTCTCCTGGTCTGATGTCCGGATGGGTGGAGGACGAATGCCTGCAGAATATTAGTAGGGAAACTATAAAGCCTACCCGAAAACCCATTCATTCAGCTTCTGTGCCTTCAGCAAGCGCTACATGTGAAATTGTGTGTCCTATTTATTGTTGTCTGTCTCTCACAAGCATATATATATGTAAATGTAACCCGGTCTAGGGTGAAGGAAGGCTTTAACCATGCTGGGTGCAAATTCCAGGCACGAGAGAGATACCAAGAGGGCTTGAATGTCTCCAATTCTCTTGAGAGACGATATAGCAAGTAGAAAGACAGTTTTCAAGGTGAGAAACTTTTCAGGGACTTCTTCGATAGGCCACAGAGAGGCATTGTAACACAATGGCCAGGTCCCAGGCTAGAGTTTCCTCGTGGAGGGAGCTCTGGAGTGGAGGATGGTCTCAACAACCATAAGTTGAGCTGGGCCCCCTCAGAGGTCAAGCCCATAGTTTCCACAACTCCGGGCGGGGGTGAATGATCGACCCGCTGAGTATGGTCCGTCCTGATCGGAATCTCCATCTGAGAGCCATCTAGAAGGGATATCAGGTCCACGAACCATACTCAGGCTGGCCAGAATGGAGCCACTTGCAACAGATGGACCCTGTCCTGGCGAACTCTCTCCAGAACTCCCGGGAGCAGCGCAAATCGGGGGAAATGCATACAGACGTAGCCTCGGCCATGCCTGTACCATAGCGTCCAGGCCCAGAGGTGCTGGGTTTGTCAAGGAGAACCATAATGGACAGTGAGTCATCTCTCGAGATGCAAACAAATCCACATCGGCTCGACCAAAGTTCTCCCATAGGAGCTCCACCACCTTGGGGTGAAGTCTCCACTCCCCGGTTTGGTTTATGTACGAGACCACCAATGTGTTGTCTGAGCGAACAAGTACATGATGGCCTCTGAAGTCTGGAAGGAGGTGTTTCATGGCCTGAAACACCACCAACATCTCCAGGCGATTTATGTGCGATTTCAGGTGAGATAAGGTGAGATAATGGTCCTGCCACAGACCCCAAGCAGGGCAACCACTCATGATCGCCCCCCAGCCCATGAGGGATGCATCTGTCGTTAGTGTGATGCGATGACCGAGAGCTCCCAACACAGGTTCCTGGGACAGAAACCAAGGTTGTTTCCATGTGACTAAGGCATGGAGGCATTGCCGCGTGACCTTTATCACACAAAAGGATTCCCCCTCAGTGAGAACCCCTTGGTTTTGAGCCACCACTGTAATGGTCTCAAGTTCAGCAGGCCAAAAGTTATCACATTGGACGCTGCTGCCATGAGACCTAACAGTCTCTGAAACTGTTTGACAGTGAGTGACTGGCCTAGCTTTATGTCTGTTACAGCTGAGAGAATCGATGCTATGCGAGCGGGCGACAGACGAGCATGCATGACAATCGAATCCCATACCACGCCTAGATAAGTGGTTCTCTGAGCAGGAGAAAGTGCACTTTTCTTTGCGTTTAGCTTCAACCCCAACTTCTTCATGTGTGCGAGAACAACATCTCGATGTTGAACCGCCATCTGCTCTGATTGAGCTAGAATCAACCAATCATCGATGTAGTTTAGGATGCGGATGCCCTGCATGCGGCAAGGGCGTCAGAGCCGCGTCTACACATTTGGTGAAGGTGCGGGGTGACAGTGCTAGACCGAAAGGAAGAACCCGATATTGGTATGCTTTGCCCCCGAAAGCAAACCTCAGGAACTTCCTGTGTTGTGGGAGGATGGATACATGGAAGTAAAATCTACTAAGGGAACCAGCTTTTGGAGGCTGGCCTCTGGTGTATTTTGGGCAGCCAACACAGTGCCCTGAAGCGGCGCACTGGCAGGGAACAACTGGTTTGGCTGCATCAGAGCGCGCGAGCCACCCTCGGATGAAGGGGACCCTCTGCACCCCGGCATTGTGGTGGGGTTGGCAGAGCACCACCCTGAGGGCACCCAAGAGAGACGGGCAACGTATGATGCGGTGAACGGTGCCTGGCTTCGGAGGGGACCACCCTCAGAATCCTGACACTTCTGGCATCAGGATTTTTTCGACGAAGCCCTCTTAGCAGCAATGACGGTCCTCAGATCTGCCTTGCCCTTCAAGGACTTCGCCTGCGAGCATTGCCCTGCCTCCCAGCTCCTCAGCAATGCTCTGTTTCTGTTGTTGTCTGTGGGAGGAGCTTGTACTAGGCTTCGTCTGCTCCCGCCCAGCAGCCGCAGAGACCTGGGTTCGGCGGGGAAAAAACTGCTGTAAGGCTGCAGCCTGTTTCTTAGACTCCAAGAACCTCTCGGTGATAGATGATATAGCGTCACCGAAAAGGCACAAGGGGTTAAGTGGAGCATCCAGGAGAAAAGTCTCATCTCTGTCCTTGATTTCAGTAAGATTTAGCCAGACATGCCTCTTGGTGGCCACCAGGGCTGCCATAGATCGGCCGATGGATTTGGCCGTCTCCTTGGTGGCACGAGGAGTTAAGTCGGCTGACTGACGCAACTCCTCGATGACATCCGCCCCCACTTCTTCATTTTCCCCCAGGTATTTGAGCAGGTTGGCTTGTTATGCTTGCAAAATGGACATAGTATGCAAGCACGCCGCAGCCTGACCCGCGGCCGGGTATGCTTTGCCCACCAGCGCGGATGTAGCTTTAAGTGTCTTGGTGGGCAGCGTCTGGGTTTTAAGGGACGATGCTGACTGGGGGGAGCGATGGCTCGTGAGCGTCTCTTCCACCTTTGGCATTGCCCCATAACCATGTCTTCTCATACCCAACACATTGCTATATGTAGAAGTCTGAGGTGTATATACACAATATGAAACTGGTCTCTTCCACGACCTCGAAACCTTGGTGTGGAAGTCGGGAAAAAACGGTAAGCCCCGTCGCGGAGGTTGAGCTGATCTAGATGGTAAGAAATATATATATAATATGTTTTATTTATTTACCGCCTTTCAGGAACCCAAGGACGCTTTACAGTAAGTTGCTATATAATATGAATACATATAAGTATACAGTCAGTATACAACATGCAATCAACCAGGTAGAACAGACAAAGAAGGTTAATTTACATTAAACTTACAAATAACAAAACATAAAGTGAATAAGTGTGTTTTGAGGGCAGTTTTAAAGGTCTGAAGAGAAGAGATATCATGAAGGTCTTGTGGTAGCTTGTTCCTGAGCTTAGAAGCTGGTATGCTGAAAGCCCTACCACCCACACTAGATAGACGGAACTTGGGTACTGCAAGCAAGTTTTCAGAGCTCGATCTCAGAGTACGGGCAGGGACATAGGGGATAATCATTTCGCAGAGGTAGGAAGGTGTTAAACCATGATGAGCCTTAAAAACTAGAGTAAGAATCTTAAACTGGATGCGGTAACTAACAGGGAGCCAATGTAGTTGCTGTAAGACAGGGGTGATGTGAGCTGATTTTTTGGTAAAAGTGAGGACCCGAGCAGCTGAATTCTGAATGAACTGCAAGTGATTTATGACTTTTTTTGGGTAGACCATAAAGCAAGGAGTTACAATAATCAAGACGTGAAGTTATAAAAGCGTGAACAACAGTTTCTGCATCTTTGAGATTTAGTGAGGGTCTTAAACGGACAATGTTGCAAAGATGGAAAAAACAGGACTTGACAAGCTGATTGATGTGGGGTTCAAAACTTAGCCTAGAATCGAACAACACACCAAGGTTTTGTATAGTGGAAGAGGGTTGAACCAGGACACCATCAATGTTAACAGAAAAATCGTGTTGGGTGAGATCAAGGGATTTAGGGGCTACTAGCAGAATTTCAGTTTTTTCCATATTCAACATTAAGTAGTTTTGAGCCATCCATATTTTGAGATCGTGTAAGCAGGATGTTAAGGAAGGGGGAGGAAAAACACAGTGAAATAAATTTGTGTGTCATCAGCATAACTGTGAAAATTAAAGCCATGGCGCCGGATGATCTGACCTAGGGGAAGTGTGTAGATTAAGAATAAAAGTGGACCAAGGACAGATCCTTGGGGCACTCCACGGGAGAAGGTGACAGAATGAGAATTGAATTTGTCAATGCTAATGAACTGTTTCCTGTCTGTGAGATATGAATTTAGCCATTGTAAAGCCGTTTCTGAAATGACGTTTGCAGACAATTGGGACAAAAGTACAGAGTGGCAGATGGTATCAAAAGCTGAACTCAGGTCCAAAAGGACCAGAAGGCTGAGGACACCAGAATCAGAGGCGAGGAGGAGGTCATTCACCACTTTGAGAAGAGCAGTCTCTTTACTGTGGAGGGGGTGAAAACCAGACTGAAATGGAGAGAGGCAGGGAGGAAGCAGCAATAGCAGTAGAGAAGTTGTCAGCATCTATGTTTTTCAGATTTCGATAAGATATTGAAGATATGATTTTAGATTTGGCAAAGGGGAGAGTGAAACTAAAGTCAATGAGTTTATGGTCAGATATGCCAACTTCGAGATCCTGGACACAAACATTGTTAATTCCATCAGAGCAGATTAAATCAAGGTTATGAGAATGGGAGTGTGTAGGAAAATCAATGCGCTGTGTTAAATCAAAGCAGTCCAATACAGTCATAAAGTCCTTAGCAGAAGTACAGTCAGAATCCACATGAATATTGAAATCACCAAGCATAATAATGTTATTATATTGAGCACAAGCAACTCGGAAAGATCAGAGAGAAAGTTTGCATGATGTTTAGGCGGTCTGTAGATCAGCAAAATCAAGAGTGGTGTGGGACCAGCAATTCTAAACGACAGATATTCAAAGCTAACAACAGCATGGAAGTCGATATTGATAGTTTTATATTTGTTCTTAATCACAGCTGCCAGGCCACCGCCTCTACCAGTGAGACGTGGTTTAGACAGATGGTAGTATCCAGGAGGAGTCAGCAGGTTAAGCTTCATAATGTCATTAGGTGATTGCCAGGTTTCAGTGAGTAATAGTATGTCCAACTTTCTTTCGACGATAATGTCATTCAGAAGTGTAGCTTTATTGGCCAGGGAGTGAGTATTGAGTAGAGCAAAGTTATGTCTAAGGGGCGTATGAGTTTCACAGCACTGGGAGTATCACGGGTATTGAAGACGGAGAAGAGGAGTGTTGAATCAACCAGCGCATAGGAGAACGATGAATATAACGAGGGCGACGAGAAATTCAGAGGCTTTTACACCATTCATATGTAGAAAAATCCAGCCGAGAAAAACAGTTCATTTGGCGCAGTTGTGACGAGGTGTAAAAAAGCTTCATGTTAAACAAAAAGAGAAAAAGACAAGAGATGAAAAGGGGTCTAGTGACTGCGAGTTTATTTATGAAGTACATTGCCTTACACAGTTTGAGATGAACAGCACTCACAAAACGGAGCCACACCGAACACTGTTACACGAACTACATTAGCCAAGCCCAGGGGGATACGATCGCCAGATCTGTCATGACCCGCAAATTCAAACGTACAGAAAACCCAGCAATGGGCACCGGCAGAGGGCTCGCAGTGAACAGAGGAGTGAGGCCGCACCACACACGTTAGCCAAGCCCGGTGAGGAAAACATGCAAAACACAATCAATGAGGAAGGGGAGACTTACTCACCGAAGGTATCAAGTGTTAAACCAGACACAGGCAGAGGGCTCGCGGTGAAAATTGAGGCGTGTCACGAACACCAACCATACAGGTAAAGGCAGAAGTTTGTAAAAACCAGGAAACAGTCCAGTAATGTTTATGTTTGATGATTTTATATCCAAAATGGGGAGAAAACACAAGAGAAAGGGATGATTGATGTTGATAGTGATGGAGGAGACTGAAATACTGGTGATCGATTTGATCAAAACAAATAATCCAAACATATGGGTCGAGACAGCAACATGTTGTAGTTAGTAGAAAACACGAGTCCAAACATCCAGACAACCAGCGATGAGGACAGGATGGTGATACACAGCTTGCAAACAGTTAGCAAACAGGAAGAAACAGTGAACACTGGCGAAAATTGATGATGAGAAGCGGCAGCCACAGTGCGCACGGCGTTCTCTCACCGGAACGGGAATTATATGTATATATATATATATATATATATATATATATGCTTGTGAGAGACAGACAACAATAAATTGGACACACAATTTCACATATAGCGCTTGCTGAAGGCACAGAAGCTGAATGAATGGGTTTTCGGGTAGGCTTTATAGTTTCCTGGTCAGTGACGTCACCCGCCTATGATGTTCCGTCACTCCATTGGACTGATTTCATACGTGCTTCACGACGCAATCACGCAGAGGCGTTCCTGCAGCGCTTTGGTGCAGCTTGAGTTCCCTTGAAAGGGAACTCTTATTTACATCATGTTTGTACCATTAGTTATGATGAAAGCATTTGTAAGAGTGCAGAAATCAAGTTGCGATGACAAGATCACTGCGATGACAAGATATACTTCACATGCAGTGTTGGGGAAAGTTACTTTTAAAAGTAATGCATTACAATATTGCGTTACTCCCTAAAAAAGTAACTAATTGCGTTACTTCGTTACTTTTTATGAAAAGTAATGCGTTACATTACTTTTGCGTTACTTTTTCACACTGGGGCTGGGTTTGTTTGTTTTTAATAACAACAAAAAAGTTCTATTTTTGGCAAAAAGGCCCTTTCACACCAAAAGTGAAATGAATAAGCCTCAGGCTGAAGGAAAAGCATATTTACACCTGTACAGTAGAGGGCGCAGCTCAAACAAACCTTTCTAATCTAAAGTATTTTTTGCTTATTAGTATGGTTGAATTAGGTATATTGAAGATCAGCAGCAAAGACATTGGTTAATAATTGAGATTAAATACATAAAGTATATTTGTGTAATTTAATATAGTTAATTATTACAGGTTTGCAAAAATTCTGAGATTGCATTTCACTGTTTTTATTCATTTTGAGGAATACTGAATGTTTTCATGCAAGTGAGATAAGTAAATGCATGTTCACATTTAGTCTAAAACTGCAATAACCATCATGTTCACACAGCGCACACAACACCCTCTGCACTTTATTTCTCTCAACATGGGGACAGGAGAGCTGTCAGTCAATAAATGTGAAAAAGTAACTTGCGTTACTTATTTGAAAAAGTAACTTAGATATTTTGTTGTGAATTGAAAAAGTAATGCGTTACTTTACTAGTTACTTGAAAAAGTAATCTGATTACGTAACTCAAGTTACTTGTAATGCGTTACCCCCAACACTGTTCACATGTAATACTTATTTCATATGCAAAGATGGTAGCCAATCATAGCAGTGGGCGTTTACATTGAAGTCTCACAGCAGACACGCCCCTTCCAATACAGCGTTCAAATTTCTGAAATATTAGGGAAAATTATTCTTGGGTTGGTAAAAAGGGTCTAACAAGGGTGATGCTAACTTCTGGGTTGGACTACAAAAATACATCATCACGCAGCACTCTATTGCAGACTTATTTAAAAAGTAACCAAATGTCAGCTTCAAAAATCAAAAATCAGTTTCAAAATTTTTCATCTTTAAAAAAGAAAGATCTAAGCTATGCTATTCACACTCTTATACTTACAATTGTTTCATTTGTTCTTTCTTTATATAAGCCATTTGAAAGCTGTATCCTTTTCGAGCTCGAGGTGGTACTATCTTTTTGTCCTGACCAATGGAAAAGAGGGGGGAGTGTTTTGGTTTGAAAACCTGTTTGCAAACAGTCATTATCCTTCGCAGTTCTATTTATTGATGCTAGTTGCACAGAAATGACACGCATGACAAATGAGAAATCCATATGCTGAGCTATGAAAGAACACCATCTAGGCAATACAATTTTCCTCTGGGGTCTTTCACGACCCTGATTATAGAACACCTCTTTGCATTTGTATGCATTTTTGTGGTAGGTGAAACGAGGGATTGCAGACTTTTGGAAGAATTCCCCTCAGGATGGCTTGGAGTCAGGTGTATTGTTTATGAATTTCCATCTGTTCCTCTGACAGGTTCTGGGTTCACCTGTGAGACAAAGCCACCTGTTGTTTTCCTGATTGCAGCGAGCAGGAATCAGACACAGGTCGCCACGGTTGCCGATCTGACAGCGGCGAGACCAAAAGCTATTGACACGCACCATTGGTGGAATAGTCCGATGTGCACTGGAACAATATTTTAGACAGATCATCACCCGTCTTATCCCCAACCTGCTAGCTGGGCCTCTCAGCTGTGTTATCTTTTTGTCAATGCTCCTATTTGATGGTTGTCACTGATGTCCCGTTGGCTGTAGAGAAGTGGTGAGCGGCTGAGGACACGCATGGCAAACCGGAGGCAAATCTGAGGTACGTGTTCATGCATGTCCTTGTGCTGTGGAACACTAGCGGAAAAACAGATAGATAAAAAAATAAATAATTCAAAGGAAAGTTCACCCACTGAGAGCCTGGGAGGAAACTTCTGAGACGATTTGAGTCCAATCAATAAACATACACTCATGAAAAGCATCTAAATATGCACATAGTACCTACTGTGATGTTAATCAAATCAAATTAAAGCAACACACCACATTCCCTTCTATCAAGTTTAATTTGTAACACATTTTAAATTATGAATTCCACAGGGTTATAATTGGAATAACACTCTCTAAATTATGTCTTTTATAGACATGGGGGATTGGCTAACGACCTCTCACCACTTGAATTCAAAATATGAATCATATGTTTTACAGCTCTGAACTGCCTTATGCACAATACGAAACCAAACTGATTAATCTCTATACAGCTTCTTAATTTATACATAGCAGGTCATTTGCTGCCAGTCCTTCACTTTAGTACTTTCCACTTTTCTTCACTTTTAAATCACAATTAAAAATGCTTTTTTCAGCATTATCATATAATTTCTGGTGCTGTATTTCAAATGGCTCCATCTCTTTAACCCAAATTTTAAAATGTTACAGTGAATGAAAATTATGTCATAATTTAATTATTTAATTAATTTGTATGATTGATTGATTGATTAATTGCCAAGGAACAAACATACCATTCAAATGTTTGGGGTCAACAGTGGGGTCAAGAAGTGACAGTGTATTTTCACAGTTTCCATAAAATATTAAATTGTTTTCAACATTGATTATTGTTTCGAGTTCATATACAATATTCCTGTTGTTGCTGTATTTTTGATCAAATTAATGCAACCTTGGTGAGCATAAGGGACCTCTTTCAGAAACATAAAAAAAAAATAAAAAAAAAATCCAACTCCACACTTTTTATTGGGTAACTATACAAATGAGCATAACAATACGTAAATAGCATGTAAATAGCTAAATTACACATACTGTTATATGTCCATTGCATGTTTTATCTTATATCCATACATGCAAAAGCAATTAATGTAGGTGCAAATATACTAATACTAATGAGATCATACTGGTTAAAACATATTGAGCTGTGGTGCTCATCGATGTGAGTTTCAATCCAGTTGTATATATATATATATAAATATATAAATATGGCAAATAACCAGATTAATGGGTCCATAGTTAGTTTTATTTTGATTTTATTTTTTCTCTCTCTTTCTAATACTAGTACAGACCTAATAGTCCTAGTGCCTTCAAACAGATGATTATTTTTACTATGATTGAACAGCTGGCAAATTAGCAAATCAAAAAAGTATATTAGCATTAATTTGAATGCTGGCCTACTGATGAGATTGACATTCTGGATCAATTTAGTTAAGTCAATAAGGAGCCTGGTATGCTGCTGGGAGAGGGTTTGATTGGGACTGGACCTTGGTGGGTGGTCAGCACAAAGCAGCAACCTGTACAAATCACTTTTGCTTCACTCAGCACAGCAAGATACCTGCTAAACTTCCCTCCCATTACCAGGCAAGATGTGCTTTTGTGTAGCACCTCTTCATCAGGAACATGATGTATGCTTATTCATGCATTAACAGTGCAGAAATTTAGCTAAATAACAACCAGCTAAAACTAAAGGAAGAAAATCATTTTCACCAATTTTGAATCTGCTTTGTATGCAAGCGCATGATGCTGCGTGCTCTTGCGTGCAACATCCAGATCTAGAGTTTTCATGCTTCTCTAAGGAGACGCCTAGCTTGGATCTAAGGTGCAGGCCAGCATTCATCTTCATGATAACTGTGTCATTGGCCCTGCATGCTGGCTAAGCCTGCACACTCGCTACCTTAAACACGCTCAGCCCTCTACGCTGACTTCATATATATCCATCACACCATGGTCCCAGGCTCACTAGATGTGTCCACATCACTCACAAACACCCAAATGTTCCTCTATGCCGGTGTGCCGATGCATGCTACGGAAGCAATATGCCTGAGTTTTCTTTCAAATCTCTCCAGATGAGCTGTCAATTGAATTGTCAGTATAAGTGAAATATGAATTCCCCCCTGTAATGATAGTTTCAGTTGGGAAGAGAGGCGTTGTCATTAACAAAATGACACATACCAACTTGAAATGAGTTTCTATGCTGTTTTTTTACTCCCTTGGCTAGCATTCCACACCGGTTTCCGATTATAGAAAAGAAAAAAAAAAATCTTTTATCTTTGATGCGAGGTGATAGTTTGAATTGGTGTTGTCATGCAAAACAACAGCTAATTAAACTCACAGGAAATACAAATCAAGAAATGGAATGTTGCTTTCAACAATAGTTAGAAAGCCATAATTCCCCAAACAAATTAACTGTGCTCAAACACTATAGTAAAGTTAAATAAATTAATAAATCAAGGAATGAAGGAAAAAGCAGTAAGATGTGTAAAAGACGAGCAATAACTTTTTTTTTTTTTTTTTCTTTGGAAAAAAACTAACTGCTAGTTTAATTTAAACTGAGACACAATTGCCTGGTTTCACAGACAGGGCTTAGAATAAGGCAGGAGTAGGCCTTAGTTAAAATTAGGACATTTAGCTCTTATAGGACAGTAGTTTTTATAAATGTGCCTTAAAAAAATCATGGTTACACTTTATTTTACAGTGCTGTAGTTACATTGAAATTACTCAAATAAGTACTGAGTACTATTAATTAATTACATGTACTTACTATAGAGTTAGGGTTAGGGTTTGGTTTAGGGTTAGTTACTTGTAATTATGCACAATTTACTGTTATTACTGTAGTAAGTACATGCAGTAACGTCACGTGTAACTACGGCACTGTAAAATAAAGTGTCACCAAAAACATTACTGGTGTGAGTGCAGTATGCATCTTGAGACAAAACAAAGATCTGATATGTCAGTGCAAGTTGCTTTCAGTTAAGATAGCTCAAACATGCTCAAACTTTAGTCTGGGACTAGCTTAAATGGTTAGTTCAACCAAAAATGAAAATTATGTCATTAATTACTCACCCTCATGTCATTCCACACCCGTAATACCTTCGTTCATCTTCGGAACACAAATTAAGATATTTTTGATAATATCCGATGGCTCAGTGAGGCCTGCATCGCCAGCAATAGCACTCCCTTTTTCAATGCCCAGAAAGCTACTAAAAACATATTTAAAACAGTTCATGTGAGTACAGTGATTCAACCTTAATATTATAAAGTGACGAGAATACTTTTTGTGCGCCAAAAATAACAAAATAGTGACTTTATTCAACAATATCTAGTGATGGGCGATTTCAAAACACTGCTTCATGAAGCTCCGATGCTTAACAAATTGTTTGTTTCAAATCAGTGGTCCGAAACGCGTATTAAACTGCCAAAGTCACGTAAACTATTGAAGTTTCAAAACACTAATGAGGTAATGAAGCCTCGTTTACTGAAATCATGTGATTTTGGCGCTCTGAACTAGTCTGGCTATCACCAGACCAAGCTCAATTTAAAATTGAACATTGGTCTGGGGAGTTTGCTATGTATTTTCTACTGCACAAGAGGCGTGATCAACGAGCATTATTCACGCAATTGGATAGTCCTTCAACCAATCAGATCAACGATCCGGGTGACGTACTTTGCAGAGCGACGAGAAAACTCCAGACAGGTTTACCGTGTGTCTCAATCAGCTCCCTAGTTCAGTAGTCAGGGCACTGATCAGGGAATCAGCCACATTCACTTGCATGATATCGTCGCTGCCCGATGAAACTCACGTATGTCCAAAACGGTTACTTTTTTAGGAAGTGAAAAAAACACTGTATTTCAAAAGCAGTTGAATGTAGCGTTGTCATACTTGGTACGGCATCTTTACATGTAACCATATTCTTGCCAGTGTAATGATATAGTCCACATTTGACCAAAATTGAGTTTAAATGGACATACGTGCATATTTTACAGTAACGGTGGTCGATACGCGTTCTTCCGATCATTAATTAGAATGGCCAAGTCGCGTTTCATATTGACCGATGAATACGCTCAGTTTATTAAATAGCCTACGTCTTAGTTTATTAAATACGCTTAGTTTATTTAATATCAATTATATATTTATTAAATGTCTCTTGCAAACTATGAAGGGACAATGAATCAATACACTGACATGGTAATGCTAGACAGATACTTTGTTTGCACAGTCCTACCATAATTTTGTTACTCCTAGACGTACGTCTGGCGTCAGGGGGGAAACGTTTACCTCGATAAAGGAAAGTCATTGTCTCACCAGGCTATGTTTATTTGGCAATGTAACCTCACAGTGTTATTCGGCAATCCAGTGCTGAGCTTCGATGAAACTTCACGAGACCGGCGAGATGCTTCCACAGGGCGGGAGATACGCGGCGTGATTGACAGCTTTGACACCAAATGGATATACGTGAAAATCAGATGACATGATTTCACAACTTTTCATTGGCCATTTAGATATGTGAAGCATACTGTATACGGAAATGAACCTGGACACTCAATCCGTCGAAAAATCTCAAAATCGGCAAAATGGACATACGTGGTTTTCATCGGACAGCGACGATATACTGATTCACGACCTAGGGAACTAGGGAGCTGATTGAGACACAGGTTTAGTTTGTATTGGTTTGTAGCATTGATCCGCGGTTTGCAGAAGCACCAATGGCATCGAGCGATTTTTGCAGGTTGTGCAAAAAAACATGAAAGTGATCGGTATTTACACCCACTCGAGCAATTTGTTTGCTAACTAAAGAAGTCATTCAGCATCGCCGAGAGTTTAAAAGGCGACTCTGATACTGTTCTGGTTCAGTGTAAATGAACGCGGAATATAGCCGCCCTAAACTACGTCATTGTCATGACAACCAAAAAGAATTCCAGTCAGCTCAGGCGGCGCGAGATTCAAGAAGCAGGGAGACGAAACATATAGAGCAAATAATAAAAATATTGTCTACCATCAAGGGGCATTGAAGTAAAAGAGTCCTGTACTCACATCGTGAAGCAAACCACTAAAATAACAGCAGAGAATTGTCGTGTGTCATTAATCACTGTTTGTAATCTTCCTATGAAGAGACTGTCGGATCAGCGCGCTGCTACATTTCTCTCAGATAAGGTAAATGCTTAACTCAATCGGCGTCACTGTGATTGTGCATTGTTATATTGAAGTGACTGGTAGATCAGATAGAGTTTGAAAGCTGCTTGCCGTCGCTTCTCTATCGTCATCGTGTTATACCCTCCAATAGCGAGCAAGGCGGATAAGCCAGTCTGTGATTGGTTCCCGCAAAAGTGTAACAGCGCAGCAGAAATGAATGCACGGGTTTCCAGACTGAGTTGCCGAGCGAAATCAAATCGCCGGCAGATCAGGCTGGGTTTACCCAGACTAGCTCTGAACCACTGATTCGAAACAAATGATTCATAAAGCTTCAAAGCTTCATGAAGCAGTGTTTTGAAATCGACCATCACTAGATATTGTGGAATAAAGTCGCTGTTTTGTTATTTTTGGCACACAAAAAGTATTCTCATCGCTTTATAATATTAAGATTGAACTACTGTAGTCACATGAACTGTTTTAAATATGTTTTTAGTAGCTTTCTTGGCATTGAAAAAGGAAGTGTTATTGCTGGTGATGCAGGCCTCACTGAGCCATCCGATTTTATCAAAAATATTTTAATTTGCGTTCCGAACTTACCCTTTCAGCCTTGTCTGTAAAAAAACCAAAAAAAAAACCCACAGCTCTTTAACCTGGTGAACACATAACACATTATCACATTTCTATAATTCAAATCCATTAAAGGATTGCGAGGCTGCATAAAGTAGGTCAACCGGAACACTTCCCACAACATACTATGTACTTGATACATCATAAGAAGAATGACATCTATGCTAATATTAGTCTGTCTGTTTCATCCTTATCCCGAAGGTTACTGTAGTCGGCCAGATCTGGGTCGTATCCAGATCAGATGTTGGGGCGGCACCCAGACACAACACAATTAAATGTCAGCAGAGACCATGTCACCAAGACAATCCCGGCACAAATCCTCAGCAAAAGACCACAAGAAGTCCTTTGCTCAGACTCTGATGGCCAGCCTTGTCTCCATACCAGCGTGATGAATCCTATCTTCAAGCAGAAGGAACAGGATGAAATATTTTAATGATACCAATCCACAATCTGAATTCTGACTTCTGTTGAAGCGTGAATCATAATCACACCGTGTTTGTTCTTTAGCCAGAGGAGAACTGCAATATTTCATAACTCAAGGTTTATAATGGAACTGAATCAACACTGAACTTCAGCTAAACAATGACCCTTTCGCCCCTTCTTTTTAGAGCTGCTTTACAGCCAAATTGAAATCTGTTTGTATCATTGCATCATTATTTTCCTGTTTATCAATGTAAAGCTGCTTTGAAACAAAGATGACTTGACTTGGTAAAATTATATAAATAGACAATAACATGAATAACAACATGAATTAACATGCATATTTGGCATGAATAAAAGTCTCTCTCTCTCTCTCTCTATATATCTCTCTCTCTCTATATATATATATATATATATACATACAGTGGTGCTCAGAATTATTGGCACCCTTGGTAAATATGATCAAAGATGACTGTAAAAATAAATCTGCATTGTTTTTTCTTTTGATCTTTAATTCATAAAATTAACAAAAATCTAACCTTTCATTGAAGGAAAAGAATTAAAAGTGGGGGGAAAATCTCATTATGAAATAAATGATTTTCTCCAAAACACGTTGGCCACAATTATTGGCACCCTTTTATTCAATACTTTTTGCAACCTCCTTTTCCCAAGAGAACAGCTCTGAGTCTTCTTCTATAATGCCTGATGAGTTTGGAGAACACTCAGAGATCAGAGACCATTCCTTCATGCAGAATCTCTCCAGATCCTTCAGATTCCAGCTCCATGTTGGTGCTTCTTCTCTTCAGTTCACTCCACTCATTTTCTTTAGGGTTCAGATCAGGGGACTGAGATGGCCATGGCAGAAGCTTCATTTTGTGCTCAGTGACTCATTTTTGTGTTGGTTTTGATGTTTGTTTTGGATCATTGTCCTGATGGACGATCCAACCACGGCCCATTATTGGATTTCTAGCAGAAGTGGCCAGGTTTTGATTTTTTTTTGTTAGTATTTGATAGAATCCATGATGCCATATATCTGAACAAGATGTCCAGGACCTCCAGCAGAAAAACAGGCCCACAACATTAAAGATCCAGCAGTATATTTAAACGTGGGCATGGGGTACTTTTTATCCATGTGTGCACCAAACCCATCTGGTGAGTTTGCTGCCAAAAAGCTCTTTTTTTAGTTTCATCTGACCATAGAAGCCGGTCCTGTTTGAAGTTCCAGTCGTGTCTGACAACTGAATATGCTGGAGACCATTTCTGGATGAGAGCAGATAATTTTTTCCCCTCCCAAACAACTTTTGGTGATGTAGGTGCTGTTTAATAATTTTTTTAGGCTTTCTGAGACTCAAGACTCAACTAATCTCTACAATTCTCCAGCTGTGATCCTTGGAGAGTCTTTGTCCACTCAAACTTTCCTCCTCACCGCACATTAGGACAATTTAGACACACGTCCTCTTCCAGGCAGATTTGTAACATCTTTAGTTGATTGAAACTTCTTAATTATTGTGCCCTGATGGTGGACATGGGGATTTTCAGTGCTTTAGCTTTTTTCTTATAGCCACTTTCTATTTTGTGAAGCTCAACAATATTTTGCTCACATCACAACTTAAACCTACTCATACGACCAAACCTGTGCCTAATCTTACCTGTATCCCACATCAATAGTGGCAAAAAGTGTTTTGCAATACAATATGAACACTATAAGTACATTGTACATATTTTTTGATGCAAGTACATAGTAGTTAAAGCAACCTAATATAAAATGGGACCGCTACAACATCTCCCTTATGAAACCGACCTGCCTCATACACTATATGTGATTGCCTATTTGATGTTATAATGTTGTTAAAGAATTAACACCATACAACACTTTGTTTATCCCATGTGTACACCCTTCTCCTCAGATAATGGATAATGAATATCCCAAACACATAATTTTTTTCAAAAGACCTGTTCTTATTAATATAAATGTCACCTGTGTGGCCCAGTGAATCAGATTTATCAGCCTCCTGGTGGTACTGCCACCAATGCAAATGACAGCTAACAGTTTAAAGACAGCTGGCAGGTTTCTGTACCTTCCCTCACTCCTCCTGAGGAGCTGGCAAAAGTATTGGCAAATCTATGAAACATAACTGATGCACAGACCGAGCTGTGATTGATTCTGCCAGGGAGAGGCAAGGCAGAGAGGAACGCCATTTCAAACACAACTTTTCTGGCTCCCATAGCTCTTTGCGACAGAAAATCTATGCACAAAACGTGAGGAAATTCATGAGTAAAACCGCGAAAGGGCAGAGCAGGTTTTTAAACAAGCATTCTTTATTAAAGCACAAGAACATTTCTCAACAAAGTGCACTCACATTGGTTTTGGCCTTTGTTTTTGTCTGTATAAATACAGCGGTGATAGAGACGGTAGCATTCTGTGTTCCAAGTTCATGCGCATTAATCACAGTTTTAAAAGGGGGCATAAATGGCTGAATAAATGGAATGTTAAAATTACTATTAAACAAAGACTGCTATTCAATACAAATCCTTATTTTATTAAAATTTGTGCTGGCATTTTAAAACTAAAACTATGTTAAAAGGTGCAAACAGTAATTTTCTCATCATTAAAAAATACACATGAAAAGATGATGAATCCAGTCATATCAGTAGTATAAAAAAAAAAAAACCTTTTGTATTACATGGAATATGTACATGGAATTATGTGGAATGGAGTCACTTCATTGATAAAAACGATTATAGATTATATATTAAACATAACTCGCCTTGGTAACACTTAGTTTAGGATCCAATTCTCACTATTAATTTTATTAATTTACAAGCCCGATTCCAAAAAAGTTAGAACACTGTACAAATTGTGAATAAAAACAGAATGCAATGATGTGGAAGTTTCAAATTTCAATATTTTATTCAGAATACAACATAGATGACATATCAAATGTTTAAACTGAGAAAATGTATCATTTTAAGGGAAAAATAAGTTGATTTTAAATTTCATGGCATCAACACATCTCAAAAAAAGTTGGGACAAGGCCATGTTTACCACTGTGTGGCATCCCCTCTTCTTTTTATAACAGTCTGCAAACGTCTGGGGACTGAGGAGACAAGTTGCTCAAGTTTAGGAATAGGAATGTTGTCCCATTTTTGTCTAAAACAGGCTTCTAGTTACTCAACTGTCTTAGGTCTTCTTTGTCACATCTTCCTCTTTATGATGCGCCAAATGTTTTCTATGGGTGAAAGATCTAGACTGCAGGTTATGATGTTGTAATTGATGCAGTATGTGGTCTGGCATTGTCATGTTGGAAAATGCAAGGTCTTCCCTGAAAGAGACGACATCTGGATGGGAGCATATGTTGTTCTAGAACTTGGATATACCTTTCAGCATTGATGGTGCCTTTCCAGATGTGTAAGCTGCCCATGCCACACGCACTCATGCAACCCCATACCATCAGAGATGCAGGCTTCTGAACTGAGCGCTGATAACAACTTGGGTTGTCCTTGTCCTCTTTAGTCCGGATGACATGGCATCCCAGTTTTCCAAAAAGAACTTCAAATTTTGATTCGTCTGACCACAGAACAGTTTTCCACTTTGCCACAGTCCATTCTAAATGAGCCTTGGCCCAGAGAAAACGCCTGCACTTCTGGATCATGTTTAGATATGGCTTCTTTTTTGACCTATAGAGTTTTAGGCAACGGTGAATGGCACGGTGGATTGTGTTTACCGACAATGTTTTCTGGAAGTATTCCTGAGCCCATGTTGTGATTTCCATTACAGTAGCATTCCTGTATGTGATGCACTGCCGTGTAAGGGGCCGAAGATCACAGGCATCCAGTATGGTTTTCCGGCCTTGACCCTTATGCACAGAGATTGTTCCAGATTCTCTGAATCTTTGGATGATATTATGCACTGTAGATGATGATAACTTCAAACTCTTTGCAATTTTTCTCTGAGAAACTCCTTTCTGATATTGCTCCACTATTTTTCGCTGCAGCATTGGGGGAATTGGTGATCCTCTGCCCATCTTGACTTCTGAGAGACACTTCCACTCTGAGAGGCTCTTTTTATACCCAATCATGTTGCCAATTGACCTAATAAGTTGCAAATTGGTCCTCCAGCTGTTCCTTATATGTACTTACTGTATATAACTTATATAAACTTATATAACTTTTCTGGCCTCTTATTGCTACCTTTTTTGGAATGTGTAGCTCTCATGAAATCCAAAATGAGCCAATATTTGGCATGACATTTCAAAATGTCTCACTTTCAACATTTGATATGTTATCTATATTCTATTGTGAATAAAATATAAGTTTATGAGATTTATAAATTATTGCATTCCTTTTTTATTCAAAATTTGTACAGCGTCCCAACTTTTTTGGAATCGGGTTTGTATTTAATTTTAATTAATTTATTAATTACCAGGATATTGGCTGTATATATATATATATATATATATATATATATATATATATATATATATATTTGAGAGAGAATCACGATACATCGGAAAATATCAAAATCGCTCCAGATTCTTCGTATCGCGAATCGCGATTCGATGTATTGTCCCAGCCCTAGATGTTAGATCAAGTAGAAATAGCACTTTAACGTAACATATGCTGCTTAACACTTTTTAATAGCTTACAATAGATTTTATCTCTGCGGCCCCCCTCATTTGAGGCAGTGCCCCAGCATGAACGCAAGGTACTGCACAGACATGCACCTTAATTTATAAGAGGTATCACGGTTCTCCTTAGCAATGTCCTGGCATTAAAACAGCAGGAATCATTCCCCATTAGCGGCTGTCATGAGCTCAGTGTGTCAGCAATATGGTTTATCATAATTGCGACGGTCCATTTTTCCTATTTTTACTAGCCTTCTTCAATTAACCATAGCTCAGCATGAGCTGTCTGCTAATAACAAGCCACCCATCCTCACAGTTAATGTGCCTGTCATTAGCTGATTAGCCAGCATGATAGAAAGATGTAATTGTTAGTCAGTTCTTGCCCTTTTAACTGTATTTACCTCTATACATGTGTGTGTGTATATATATATATATATATATATATATATATATATACATTATATATATATATATATATATATATATATATATATATATATATATATATATATATATATATATATATACACAAGGATGCAAATTATATGCAGACAAATGCAGTTAAATAAATAATTAAATAAATACATGTCAATTTTATCACAAAACTAGATGCTATAAATTCACTTGGGAACTTCAGCAAAAATGGGCTTATTTTGCAGAGACAAAAGCGAAGTGTAAATGGAAATAACAACTTTGGCTGGCTTGGAAATTGAAAATATCAAAAAGCAATTTATTCTCTTGACTATTTATAAATTAAATGTGGAATTTAACATGTATCTCTGACCCTTATTCTGCTTTGGGAAAAGGTTGGAGGAAACACAACGCAAGGACGTTAAATGAGATGGACCACTTGCTATCACAGAAACTCAAGAAACATCTGCCTGCTATTCTTCATTTAAACACCCCTAGAGGCAAATACAGTTAAAAAGGGTAGAAAAGATCATTTCATGTAATTTAAGAAGTACTAATATCATTTCTCTGACCTTTTCCCCATCTAGACATGAAATACATTATGCCATATTGCATTAGCACTATCAGTCACCAGGGAAATACAGCCAGTGGTTATGATTCTGAAAGCAAGAATAACTACAACTACTCTCAGCAGGTGCTTAAATTGAAATATCAGAAGAATGAAAGAAAAATAAATAAATAAATGATTTTTTTTTTTTTTCCTGCAGCAGCTTATTGCTGAATTTACATTATGCTACTTATTATTATTACTATTAGCAAACATGCTATAAAAATACTTTGTCAATTTATTTTCAAGTACTGTTGGTGCATTCATAAAGGATATTTGTGAATGAATCATTAATTTGAGTGAAATCTTGTCAATAAAATAGTACATAAAGGCTGAATTCTAAATTACATTCTTGCTTCTTTTACCATACCTTTACAAGGCAGAAATAGTAAAAGTTGGTATATGCAGTACCAAATTCAAAAAAAGTTTAAGTCTTTACAAAGTGAATAAAACAGGCCAGAATGATTCATTCACAAATCACAGTTATCTGGTTTTTGAATTCAACTCTTGGTTATTTTGGTCTGGACTAAAAAAGAAGAGTCCTGGTTCACATTTTAAGACTGAACCTAAAGAGAAGAAAAGAAAAAAAATGCTTTTATGTTGTGTAATTTGTGATGGAACTTACCGAACATCAAACAATGCTGTGCGCTTGGCTCAATGTGTTTGATGTATGTGCGTACATATATGATGGTATTTTTACCAGTTGAGAATTTATAAAGAGCTTACCAAAGGAGTCAAAACAGTGCCAGGAGTTCCTCTGTTGAACACAAATGAAGATCTGATGCAAGGAGACAATGTTTCTGATGCCTGTACTGAACTGTAATGGGCAGCGTATCTCCTATGATGAGAAAAAAACAGGTATGCTTGAGCATTCTGCCATTTTTAGGGTTGCGTCGTGTGACATCACGCCCTGTTTTTGGTTCATTTAGATGTCTTTGGTCTGTTACACTCATATTTCAGTTTGGTGCGCATTTCAAATGGCATTCCAACTTATTCAAATGAACTGCACTAACAGAACAATTGCACCAGAGTTCATTTTAATTGAACCAAACCTGCCAAGTGTGAAAACACTTTTAGAATCTCAAAATGTCCTGTTTACACAACACCTTAAAGTAGCACCTTGAAAAAATCTGCCAACGAGGTAAGAAAAACTTAATTCAAAGGGAAAACATGGGCTGCATCTGAAATAGCATACTAGATAGTTGTTGTTTTTTTTTTTTTTGTTTTTTTTACAATTACTTCACAACCGCTAAAAGTATATTCTATATAGTATGAATGTGTGTAGTATGAAGTAACGTGAAGGCCAAGTATGGCAACCCATACTCAGAATTTGTCCTCTGCATTTAATCCATTCAAGTTAGTGCACACATGTTAAGAAGTGTGAGTACACACACACTGCAAACCGTGGACATACATACCCAGAGCAGTGGGCAGCCATTCATTGCGATGCCCAAGGAGTGACTGGGGGTTAGGTGCCTTGCTCAAGGGCACCTCAGTCATTTCCTGAAGGTACTGAGAATCAAACCTGCAACCTTCTCAGCCACAACTGCCCTAATGGTTAGTATGAATGTAATCTGGATATATACTACATCTGCCATGTTGTCATTATCACGTGACTTACCATCGTCAGTTGTATTGCTTCACTGCTGAAGAATGCGATTTAGGATGCAAGATTTGTGTGTGTGTGTGTTTGAGCACTTCGAAACAGTAAAACCTTTTTGTGAAATAACTGGTTCAGCTGATTCAGAGTTTCAAAAAACTTTGTTGCACTAAAAGTGCGGTCACATTTACCATTGTTCTCTGAATTTTCATGGTCAAAAAATCAGTTCAACAGAAATCCAGGAATTTTGCTTGAGGGTGAAAGATTTCCCCACACAGATTTCACATTGGGTTAAAGTTGATCACATGAATTTTCCACTTTGACTAAAGGTACAGTAACATATACTGTTGTTACTGTAGGAGAAGTCCAGCCATTTCAACAGAAGTCCATGCGATACGGAATTTCACGTGAAGGCGAAATACTTCCCAACTGGTTTAAGTCGGTCAAGTGAATACGCCGAATTGACCAACTAACAGCTACTTGGTTTGAAAGTGAATTCTGCATAAGCATTGCTTCATGCATCTCTACACCATTGATGATACTTTAGTGCAGTTCCTTTCACACAGCAGGAATTCACAGAAAATGTGGTTGTGAATGCTGAAAATTGTGCGAGTTTGGTTATAGAACACGTGATTGTCACTCTTGTAAGAGAAGTAAGCTATATGGATGTATGAGACTTCCGATTCATTAGCTGCTATAGTAACTAGAAGAATAACAGTAAACTGTAAAACTATTCACTACAAACCAGTGTTTATGATTACGATAATAAGTTAAAATAATATGACAACAATATCAAGCAGCATAATAGACTGCTTTTGCACAGCAGGAATAACTGAAGTGACTGACAGCAGAATCCTAGCACATTCAAGGTAAAAATATCTGAGCCTGTTTGTTACGATCAGTTTTGTTTGTATATTCATTGTTTGTGTTTTCAACTAGATCCTGATTGGTTTCCTTTTTCTGTCACTCATCATGGATCCGTCCGCTGTCTCCCTGCCGGAAGTATAAAAGGTGATGTTGCATCCGTTTTCGAGAGGGCTGGGCTGTATTTATGTGTGCGCAATAAAATTACAATAAACATTAGGCAGATTGTATCACTTGGGATATATCACATGAGATATACAGTATATACTTTTGACATGTTTATGTCATTCTTGCACCACTTTTGAAGCTTGAAAGCTCCAGTCTACATTCACTGAAGTTGCAAAAGTGTGACCAATACATCCTTTATAATCTGTACTTTTTATGTTCCACAGAAAAAAAGTAAGTAATTGGGGCTTGGAACGACATGAAGTGGATGAACTACTCCTTTAATGTTCAAGCCTGGTAACAAAGATCATACCTTGCTGAAACTTTAAAACTTCTTATGAATGTCAAACACACAGCCATGCTGACAATGCAGTGCGCAAAACTGACTGACTGTCAGTGATTATGCATCATAAGAGCTAGTCCTACTCCTCTGAACTGAACTACAGTATATCAGTTCACTTTCATGGCTTTGATCAATGTCCCTGGAGACAGCGAGTCACACACTTGCTTTCAGACTTAGAAGTATGACGATCTTTGAATGTGATGCAATTTCTGAACATCTCTTTCACTTTGATTAGCCCGTCTCTGTGCCTGGGCCAGGAAACTGCACTTCAGGCTTTCTAACATTAACTCGGGGCACCATCCATCATTATAAAGTTCATTATCAAGATGTTTTTCTTTGCCGTCATTAATCTTGAGTAATCTGATTTGAGATTGATGTGCCCTCTCGCGGATGACACCACAGCTTGATTCCTGTCATTAATCTAGATTTTTGCTTTTGTCATCCTGGGCGCTTCCCCCTCACGGCCCGTAAGTAGAGTGCCGCCACCGTCGCAGTTGAGACTCAAAACGCTGATTCAACAGTGCAGGCAAGGGGTTGGATTTAAGACGGAAAGAGAAAAGTTATATAATAAGGTGTTCACCACTTATACACAGGGCTTTCATATGCATCATAGCTAATATGCACAAACGTAATTTTGAGATGAAATCATATTAGTACTTTTATTGCAATATTACAAAAGAACATAGGGATGAATTGTAAATATTTCACTAGTTGGTTAAAGCTGATGTTGTCACAAGTCTTGTGTATTCCCTAGCTAGGTGTTTGTCTTTTTTTGTTAGTTATAGTGCTTGTGTAATTTAGATAAGCATGTTTGTCTTCTCTCTGACCCAATTAAGTAGGCATTTTATGTAAATAAACTTGGTTATTAGCTGATTTCCATGTATCATTGTCCATCAGGGTGGGCCAAATAATGAAATAGCTATTGATATGTAAATTGGTTTGTATTAATTCACTCCAAAAAAGGAGAAAATGTATTCATTTGCATGTTGTTCCAAACAATTATGTCTTTATTTTGTGGAAAAGGGGATATTTATAGAATGTCCATGATGCTCTTTTACATATACATTGAAAGTGAATGTTAACAGATCTTCAAGTCACAATTTTTAGTGGATATATACTTACAGTTCAACTGCTTACACACATTTTCAAAACTTTTTTTTAATTCAAAACTTTACACACAAATCCAAAAATTACACACAAAAAATGCAAAATGCCTCTCAAAAGCAAACATTTGTCTTACGTTGCAAACACCTTTGCCATAATATTCTATTTTTGGATATATCATATACATACAGTTATTCAAAACCTCAAGCTCTTTTTTCATGAGCTCCTATGTACATTTCTGTACAAGACTGAAAGTATTTGGCAGAGAGAGGGTTTTTTTTTTTTTTTTTTACTGTAAGCATTTGTGGTTGTGAATACAGTATTTCACAGTATGAAAGAAAAGAAATACATCAACCATATGCAGTTGGACAAAAACAATAGTTGTGTTTGAAAAAGGAAATCAAGATACTTCCTGTTAGATTTTTGTGTGTTACATAGAGAAATGTGTGTTGTGTTTTGCAAAACGTGTTTTATGAAATTGAGTCGAAGGCTATGAATTAGTGTACGGTTTTGCAGATTTGGTGTGGTTCTGGTGTTTGAGTTTCAGGTTTCACAAATTGTGTGACAAGTAAGGATTTTGTGTGTAAGCAGTTGAAAAAAATTGTAATATAGTCATATGGACTATTTTTCGATGTCTTTTAAAGCTATACAGTAATAAACCCCTGCTCGCCACTGACTTTCATTATAGAAGAGAGCAGCGGAAGATGGTAAAAAGAACGTTATACAGGTTTGGAATTACATCAAAGTAATTAAACAATGAAAGAATTCTAATTTTTGGATCAACTATTCTTTTTAGGAAAGAAAATCATATCAGGGAATAACTATAAAACATAATATAAATATTTTTTAGCTGTGGATGAGATATTGGAAGTCATTATGATGTATTACAGTGGAGTGAAATAGAGTGGTCTGTCTGTCTGCACTGTATGCAGTGGCAAAAACACATTGTGGATTTGTCAATGGATTCATAACAGTTGTCAGTCTACGATGCGTGCGTGTGTGTCAGTTGGAAATGAGGGCCCCAACATGCAGCACTGACTGAGCTGTTAATAAAGTGTGATGATGCTTGTCAGGTGAATATTCATTGCTGCAAAATGCAGGTCTGATCTAAATTGCTAATAGAGAAAGTTTACCAATTTAGAGGCATATTCCTTCGAGAAATTAATCACGATTCTCTCATATGACTGAGGCGTTAGCTCTAATCTCATTTTCAGCTGTGGGGGGAAAAAAAGTCCTTGTAACGGCAACAGTCTCACAGTAATTAAATTCTGCCCAGTCTCCCTCTGATATCTTTAAGGAAATAGCAGCTCTATTGTACCGTATGATAAGTGCTCTCTTGCTGGTTGTATCCTTGCTGCCACTGTAGATTCAAAACACACACATTCAGCCTCACAAGAAGATCCATCACCAGTAATCTCTCTCTTTTTTTTTTTTTTTTTGTTGCCAGAATTCAATTTTCTCTCTCAGTGCTTCTCTTCCTTTCTCAATCGATAAGGTTATGTATTTGTTATTAAATATACAAACAGAGCCTACATTTGCATCATTTTGCTTTCCTTTTAAATTCTTTTATATGCTGGACAGATGAATGTCATATATTGAACCTGCTCAGTGAACAATGTTGTGCCAGAAATTAATGGGCTGTAGAAATACAATGTACAGTGGAATTGATATTTTAACTAAATGATGCTGGGAAGATAAAACACACAAGCCTACCAAATAATTGATCTAACGTGCACAAATGTGTTCAGTTCTAATGAAGTACCGAGATTTTTAATGGTCTTTTATACAGAGAAGCTGGTTGGGGTCATGACCATTCTGCACCTGCAATCCAAAACCAAAACTGTTTTTCTACGTTTTTTTTTTTTGCTGATTATGGCTGCAGTAATTCATCAACTAATGGAGAAGAGCATTACAA
The DNA here is from genome assembly GCA_036281575.1 of Ancherythroculter nigrocauda. Classification (NCBI taxonomy): domain Eukaryota; kingdom Metazoa; phylum Chordata; class Actinopteri; order Cypriniformes; family Xenocyprididae; genus Ancherythroculter; species Ancherythroculter nigrocauda. Next base: position 5,903,979 of record VTFQ01000022.1, read on the forward strand.
CTGGAAATATATCACACTTTTAACATTTTACATTAAAAAGCAGTTTTGCAGAAAAAGTATGACAGATTCTCATGTTATTCCTCATGTTATTCCAAACCAGTTCCAAAGACTTGCATTCATCTTCGAAACTTAAAATGAAGATATTTCAATGAAATCTTAGAGATTTCTTTCTTTCCATTGACAGTCTACGCAACTACAACTTCAGGGCCTCAAAAAGTTCATAACGAGATTGTAAAACTGATCCATAGGAATCGAGCAGCTTGGTTCAAATTGTATTGACCACAATTTTTGTTTTGTTTATTAGATTTCCATAGTTTATTTAGTGAAACTGATGCTAAAATATCACAACTAATAAACAATGCCATCAGCAGGAATTCCCCATACATACTTCAAATTATAATCAACATCAAATACTGCATTTTTTAGCTGCCAGCCTTTTATCCCTGAGCCTTGGTTCATTTCTGACCTTGGTGTTCATATGTGTTTCAATCCTCTCTTCCCAACAATTTCCTGCCTTTTCTTCAAAGTGTTCATCCAATAAAAGAGTGGCATGCAAGTCCCAAAATGAAAAGGAAGCTGCAGGGAAACTGTCCTCTTTGAATAATTATTGCAGTGGATTCACAATCATGTTATATCAGCACATGAATCTTGTTATTGAATATAATTTAGACTAGAAAACACAAATAAGCAATTTAGAGGCTTTGTCTATGATGTGTTAGCTGCAGGGTGTTCACTGATCAGACTTCATTAGTATTGATCAGACTGCATTTCACTTACATTTTGCTGAGCGTGGCTGTTTGCTTACGCTTATGAGAAAACAGGCTGAAGAGAGAAGAAGGGCCTTAATGATGCAACATCAAATGCATTGTTCCACGACATTGTTCAATGAGTGGGAGCATGTTTCCATTGATCAAGCTGTTTTGTTGTATTTTTGACCTTCATGTTCTGTCTAAAGTCTTTGTAAAAGTCTTTGTAATATAGAAAAAGAAAAAAGAATTATCAGGTTGGTATTTTGTGATTTTTTAAAGCTTGTAAGAACTGATTTTGACTATAAAAATCCTTCATTACTTTTGAGACACCATGTGTAGAACAATAATGAATATTTACATGCTGACATTCTTTTATTTGTCTACACTCTCTGATAATTGTTTACCTCTGATAATTTACCAAGGCCACACTGAAGCATTTATAGTTTAGATATTTTTTTATAAAAGTATTTTTCTATTTTGTGATTTCACAGAGGGTTAAAGCATCAATAATATCTGTGTGCTGCATTTTGTCAGATGAACATATATTTTTACATGCACATCATTGGGGTTTCTGGGTTTCAAGCCATCTGAAATTTACATTTACATTTTTATATTTGGAACTTTTATCCATTTCCTGAGAATCTAACCCATGACCTAGAGTTGCTAGCACCATTCTCAACTGTTTGAGTTACAGGAACAAAAAAGGACAATTCATCAAAAAGTTATCTTCATGCAAAACAAGATAATACATGCAGTGTATAGAATATTTAAGTTAACCAGGGTGCATTGTGATTACTATCATGCAAACAAAAATAAGTTATTTTCTTATGATGCACATTACTTTTCAGTACAGAAAGCAATCTCTCAGAGGAAAAAACAGACAGACGGCATTCAATTTCACTTTCTGCCTTTGGATTTTCACTGAGCTGAAATATAATGACAAAAAAAAAGGGAAAAAAAGGCTTGCCTCAGAGGCAGCTTTGCATTTCAAGGTGTTAATGATATTCTGGTACTTACATCTGAAGTTATTAACCGTGGGATTAAGAAGACATCCGTGGTCTCAAAATTAATTTTACTTGTTTCCCGTGGCTTGCACTTCTTGTTTGGCTAACTAAGCATGTGGCTATGAATTACACCCCTGATAATTTTTAGGAAAAAGTTAGGGGATATTTGAATAAAAATAGCTTTAGGTCTGCAAGGTTATACACAAAACAGAGACGCAATTTGCACATGGGAGAAGCCAAGGAAACTAGCGAAAAATTGCAGCCAACTACAACAAACGTTCTTCTTCTTTCTGTGCATGGCTGACGATTTCCCACCTTTCCATCAATTCCTATTTGAATGCCAATCAAATGGCAAACAGTGCACTATATTTATAAGATTCACTTTCGGCTTGAATTAGACTTGAGTGAAATTGTTTCACTCAATCTCAGAAGGTGTTTGATTAGCAAGTGTAAATCCTCTTGAAGGGATTATGCAGCCCAGAGACAAATGTGTCAATTTAACTGCCACCTTGTTGTCTTGGAAACAGGGGTGAATCAATAACACGGGAACTGTCGGGAGAACTGACAGTAATTTTTGTTGGGTCACAGGATGGGAGAGGTGTTGATGGATAATCTGGAGACCAGGCATATATTTGCATGGAGAAAAAAAAAAAAAAAAAAAAAAAGAAGGAATAAATACATTTACGTTAGTACTACCTTAAAATGCCATTGCAAAGTTCAAAACACTCACCCCATCTGCACTGGTTGAGTAACAGATAGTCCCAGATAGTTGGCAGTGCAGCAAGAGTGATGTTTGATTTATGATTGATACTGCAAACTCATCTAGCAAACAATAAATAAATTATGACTAAAAATTTGAAAGCAATATTTTATTTATAATAGACAAGGTGCGTAATTAGGGCGAGTTGAACATTTATATAATCAAAACGAACTAATGTAGTTGTCCGGGTCATGGAACCAACTTTTCCTTGAATTATTAACAGCAATGAGCTTACTATAGATCGCAATTTTGGCTCAGTAGCTCATGACACAGAAAAAAATCTGGGGAACAATATATACACATTAGTTTAGGAATAAAATAAAATAAAATAATAAAATAAAATAAAATAAAATAAAATAAAATAAAATAAAATAAAATAAAATAAATAAAATAAAATAAAATAAAATAAAATAAAATAAAATAAAATAAATAAATAAAATAAAATAAATAAAATAATAAAATATAATAAAATAAAATAAAATAAAAATAAAATAAAAAATAAAATATAAAATAAAATAAATAAAATAAAATAAAATAAAATAAAATAAAATAAAATAAAATAAAATAAAATAAAATAGGTAAAAAGTCCTGGACCATGAATTATCATCATAAAGTTGTGATATTAAAGTATAAAAATATTCAAATATAATATATATTATCATTATTATAAATATAGCATTTTTTTTTTTTTTTCCCCATAGATGAATGGCCTTTGGCTGCAAAAAAAATATGAGAGACTACTTTGACTATGTAGGATGTATTATTTGTTACTTTTACAAGTATGTCTGCCAATCTGAAGAAAAAAAAAAAAAAAAAAAAAGTTAAAATGCAATTTAATTTCACAGCCGAACAACATACTGGCTCCTGAAAGAGTGCAGGTTATTTTGGGACCTTTGAATGTTCATACCTTTGCTGGGAAGGAAATGTACAGATGGGACCTCCTTTAATTGAATCCCTGCAATAGGAGATGATGCCAGATTCACTGTTATTGTCCCTTTGGTTTAACAACTAAAACTCAACGTGCACATAATTAGCAGGTGTCTGTCTGCCACGGATGTGCTGCAGAAGAAGTGAAGAACATGTACTGCTCACCGATCGCAGTTTCAGCTGAGACAAGCAGCGACGACAAAGGCATTATCTTATAATTAGCTAATTCATTTCAGCAAGAGCAGTTCACAAATTAGGCCGGATTACATACATTCACACCAACTGTAAACTCCCAAACCACCATTTCAACATATCCTACATTTATGTATGTAGAGACCGCTTTTACCCAAAGTGAATTCACGGTATACATTTTATATTCACTTTATCAGTTCTTAGGAATCAAACCCCATGTTCTACATTTTCAGCTACTGGCACACTAATGATTTTTAAATAGTTTAGAAGCCAGCTTTCACACCAACCTGTCCATCTGAACTATGGCATCAAACTGACTCAGGTCCTAAAGCGCCATAAAAAACTGAGTAATGAAATAAAGATATCTAACTGGAGATTGACACTTTGTTTGAAGGGGGCAGTTGTCTCAAACTATGCAAGGTCTGTGGATATGAATATGTTCCATTAGAGTGTTTTATCATGGTGATTTGTAAATGGCGAGCGTTAGACTCTGCCCTGAGGCCAGATCGTAATGTTTTCTCATTCAATATGAATCAGCCACATACAGGCAACCTCTGATCATCACTCATGTTTTGAGAAACTTCCGACCACGTTTGGCTATGGAGGCAGTTCGGATGAGATGGGGAAAAAAAGAAAATGAAAAGAGTGAAAAGAAATGGTGAGAGTCTCAAACGCGGCATGATACAACATTTCAGGTGAATCCAGAGGCATACTGCTGATGTTTTTCAGAATATTCCTATTGATGAAAAACTTTCTGTGAGGGCATCCTCTAGATATTCACACATCCATTAAGCAACATTAACCTCCCACACAGAGCACTGATAGCTAATGACATCTGTGATTTTCAGCAAGGCTCATTTCTAGCAGAGCACAGTGGTGCCCGAACACCACCCCTGGACAATTCTATAATGGTAGGAATGATGAATTGCACTCTTGCCTTGAAATCAAGATAATGGATTTTACCCATGTACTCTTTTTGACAGTTATCTGAATGTGAGTTTGAAGTGACTATACTGAATTTAGTACAAAAGAGAAAGAGAATTTATGGAATAAGGATTGATCACATTAATTGAGTAACTAGTCGAATAGTTTCTTGTGTGTATATATATATATATATATGTATATATATTAGAAGAGTTAATTAGTGTTCTGACATTGTGATGCATTTAAATTCATCTGACATTTAAATGGACATCTTTGGTCAATCAGCGTCTTGACACGACCACTACGTTTTTAAGAAATACATCCAATGGGGTCAGGTGAATTTGAAACCAGGCTGAATGTATATTTCATTTATTTGTTGATGTTGTTGTTGCAATAACAACCGAAATTGTATGGTCTTTAGACATTCTACTAACTATAAGTACTTTGCAACTACATGTCAACTAACACTCATTAGAATATTAGTAGATTATTGTAGACTGTTAGGTTTGGGTTAGTAAAACATGTACTTGCAAAGGTTCTTATAGTCAGTAGATTGTCTGATGGGGGACCATAAAAATAAAGTGTTAGCAGATAAGCAGACAATCTACTAATACTCTAATGACTGCTAGTTGACATGTACAAATGTACATGTACCCGATTCCAAAAAAGTTGGGACACTGTACAAATTGTGAATAAAAACAGAATACAATGATGTGGAAGTTTCAAATTTCAATATTTTATTCAGAATACAACATAGATGACATATCAAATGTTTAAACTGAGAAAATGTATCACTTTAAGGGAAAAATAAGTTGATTTTAAATGTCATGGCATCAACACATCTCAAAAAAGTTGGGACAAGGCCATGTTTACCACTGTGTGGCATCCCCTCTTCTTTTTATAACAGTCTGCAAACGTCTGGCGACTGAGGAGACAAGTTGCTCAAGTTTAGGAATAGGAATGTTGCCCCATTCTTGTCTAATACAGGCTTCTAGTTGCTCAACTGTCTTAGGTCTTCTTTGTCGCATCTTCCTTTTTATGATGCGCCAAATGTTTTCTATGGGTGAAAGATCTGGACTGCAGGCTGGCCATTTCAGTTCCCGGATCCTTCTTCTACGCAGCCATGATGTTGTAATTGATGCAGTATGTGGTCTGGCATTGTCATGTTGGGAGCGTATGTTGTTCTAGAACTTGGATATACCTTTCAGCATTGATGGTGCCTTTCCATATGTGTAAGCTGCCCATGCCACACGCACTCATGCAACCCCATACCATCAGAGATGCAGGCTTCTGAACTGAGCGCTGATAACAACTTGGGTTGTCCTTGTCCTCTTTAGTCCGGATCATATGGCGTCCCAGTTTTCCAAAAAGAACTTCAAATTTTGATTCGTCTGACCACAGAACCGTTTTTTCACTTTGCCACAGTCCATTTTAAATGAGCCTTGGCCCAGAGAAAATGCCTGCACTTCTGGATCATGTTTAGATATGGCTTCTTTTTTGACCTATAGAGTTTTAGCCGGCAACAGTGAATGGCATGGTGGATTGTGTTCACCGACAATGTTTTCTGGAAGTATTCCTGAGCCCATGTTGTGATTTCCATTACAGTAGCATTCCTGTATGTGATGCAGTGCCGTCTAAGGGCCCGAAGATCACGGGCATCCAGTATGGTTTTCCGGCCTTGACCCTCAAGCACAGAGATTGTTCCAGATTCTCTGAATCTTTGGATGATATTATGCACTGTAGATGATGATAACTTCAAACTCTTTGTAATTTTTCTCTGACAAACTCCTTTCTGATATTGATCCATTATTTTTCGCCGCAGCATTGGGGGAATTGGTGATCCTCTTGACTTCTGAGAGACACTGCCACTCTGAGAGGCTCTTTTTATACCCAATCATGTTGCCAGTTGACCTAATAAGTTGCAAATTGGTCCTCCAGCTGTTCCTTATGTGTACATTTAACTTTTCCGGCCTCTTATTTGTAGTTACCAAGTTACTTATAGTTAGTAGAATGTCTGAAATGGACCATCGAAATAAAGTGTTACCCTAAAATAATATTGTTATTTTACATGATGCAGTGTTTTCGCATTGTGAATTGATGCAATTAAAACACCCATAAGTATTAATATTGTAATTTTATAGTTTTACTGTAAAATAAAATGATTTTTTCCTCATTTTGATTTTATTTTGTAATATTAATCATAGTTATAACAGTAATAATAACTGATTTCAGTTCTAATAATCAATAATAATCATAATAAAGAAATAATACAATTATTATTATAGTCATATTGATAAATAGTTAAATTTTGGGCCAAATTGTGCATCCCTACAAACAAGAAGAAGCACAGCAACCTATAGCTTTTCTAAAAAAAATCATTTTAAAAAGCAGTCACAATTTTTATTATCAAAAAACAAAATTTGTCCTACTTAAAGTCAATATAATATCTAACCCCAACTCATCTACAGGTGCATCTCAATAAATTAGAATGTTATGGAAAAGTTAATTTATTTCAGTAATTCAACTCAAATTGTGGAACTTGTGTATTAAATAAATTCAATGCACACAGACTGAAGTACTTTAAGTCTTTGGTTCTTTTAATTGTGATGATTTTGGCTCACATTTAACAAAAACCCACTAATTCAAATCTCAATAAATTAGAATACTTCATAAGATCAATAAAAAAAGGATATTTTAAACAGAAAAGTCAGGCTTCTGAATAGTATGTTCATTTCTATGCACCCAATACTTGGTTGGGCCTCCTTTTGCATGAATGCAATGCGGCGTGGCATGGAGGCGATCAGCCTGTGGCACTGCTCAGGTGTGATGGAAGCACAGGTTGCTTTGATAGCAGCCTTCAGGTCATCTGCATTGTTGGGTCTGGTGTCTCTCATCTTCCTCTTGACAATACCCCATAGATTCTCTATGGGGTTTAGGTCAGGTGAGTTTGCTGGCCAGTCAAGCACAGTAACACCATGGTCACTGAACCAGCTTTTGGTACCTTTGGCAGTGTGGGCAGGTGCCAAATCCTGCTGGAAAATGAAATCAGCATCTCCTCCATCTGCTCTAAAATTTCCTGGTAGATGGCTGCATTGACTGTGGACTTCAGAAAACACAGTGGACCAACACCAGCAGATGACATGGCAGCCCAAATCATCACCACATGACTGTGGAAACTTCACAGTGGACTTCAAGCAACATGGTTTCTGTGCCTCTCCACTCTTCCTCCAGACTCTGGGACATTGATTTCCAAATGAAATGCACAATTTACTTTCATCTGAAAAGAGCACTTTGGACCACTGAGCAACAGTCCAGTTTTTTTTCTCCTTAGCCCAGGTAAGACGCTTCTGACATTGTCTTTGGTTCAGAAGTGGCTTGGTACGTGGAGTGTGACAGTTGTAGCCCATTTCCTGAAGACGTCTGTGTGCGGTGGCTCTTGATGCACTGACTCCAGCTTCAGTCCACTCCTTTTGAAGCTCTCCTAAGTTCTTAAATCGGCTTCGCCTGACAATTTTCTCAAGCCTGCAGTCATTCCTTTCACTTGTACATCTTTTCCTACCACAGTTTTTCCTTCCAGTCAACTTTCCATGAATATGCTTTGACACAGCACTCTGCGAACAGCCAGCTCTTTCAGCAATGACCCTCTGTGGCTTACCCTCATTGTAGAGGGTCTTGATGATCGTCTTCTGGACAACTGTCAAGTCAGCAGACTTCCCCATGACTGCTGTTGGGATTACTGACCTAAACCCAGTATTTATACCCTGAGAATGGTAATTTGATAGAACTTGAACTTAAATATTCTAATAACTTGAGATACTGATTTTTTGATTTTGATGAGCAGCAAGCTGTAATCATCCAAATGAAAACAAAAAAGTCTGGAAATATTTTACTTTATGTCTAATGAATCTAGAATATATTTAAGTTTTACTTTTTGAATTAAATTACAGGAAAAATTAACTTTTTTATGATATTGTAATTTATTGAGATGCACCTGTATGTATACATATAACCACTACATCAGTCCAAAGAAAGAAAATATATTTGTAATCTTTCATCAATATGTAATCATTGTCTTTTCACCAAGACTTCTTATTTTGCAACTCTTCCCTTATAACTACTTGTGATATAAAGACATTTCTTTATATTTAAAAAATTATATATATATATATATATATATATATATATATATATATATATATATATATATGATCTTCTTATATATATATATATATATATATATAATATGATCTTCATATCTTTATATCATATCTTCAACCTCCACAACACTAAATCCAGCTCTTTAGTGTCCCACACCCACATACACACGTCTTTTAGCAGCAGGTTAATAGAATCTTCGGTATTGAAGTCTCACCTCTTGCTGAGACATTCTTCCCTCATCTCTCCCTCTGTCTCAACCGAGCAAGAGGTTGTGCATCTTAGCCCTGACACGGATATTGCTAGAGGCTAATGCCTGTTTCTCTGCCAGCCAGAGGCACTGGCCCCCTGATGTTACCATTAAACAGCCTGGGTTGTTGGGTGACGTGGAGGTGAGAAGGTGAAAATGTGACATGACATCTCTCTGTATTACTTCAGTCACCGTGCATTGGTCTCTGATCTCTCAGTAATGTGCTGCTGCCATTCGAGCCTGTGCCACATCTGCTAGCCTGCACTGCAGAATGATTAGAATGAAGCTGTAGCATTGCAACAGGATCTTGTTCCTAGTGAATAAAGCAGCATTTAATGTAGACATTTATTTGCTAATGTGGTTATCGAAACCATCAACATATTGCAATAATAAGCAGGATGTGTGTTTTCTTTCTTCATTCACAGTTAAAATCACAATCTAATAAATCAGAAGAAATGGCACATAGAAATAACATTAGAGTTCTGCAGGGATGGCATGTTTTTAGGCCAAATCATAGAAAATGAGTTAGCATTTTAGCACTCCCAGTTTCATCATACAAATGTCAATGAGTTTTTTTGAATGTGTTTTTAGTTAAATGCCTGAAATATTTTATTCAATAACATAAAATACATCCGTAATCCCCCTTGCATTTTTTTAAAGCTTTTACTTGTTTTGACAAAAGTGCTTGCTAACAAGTGGCTAAATGGGACTACAGAGGTTGTTGTAGACATTAAAGTGTTACTTCACCGTTTTTTTCAGCTCGCTTTTCGTTGATAGAATGTCGGTATGCAAATTAACAACTTTTACTCGTTCTTCATGTTACCTGGACTGAGAAATTCACCTGGTGGTTTATTTGTCAGCAAATAATGGCCAGATGATGCAAAGCGCTCCAAGGCTTTTGTAAAAACTACAGATTATAGTTCTGCAGTTTTGTATCCCCGTCCACAAACAGTCGGATTGACAGAGGGCTATTTACAAACAATTATTGTAAGGGTAGGTTTATCACTAAAATTTGTTTCGTACTATGTCTACTCTTTAAACAGCATTATGGTAAAAATGGAACACTATGGCAGCAGCTTTCATTCATTTTGATAGGCAGTTTTCTTTCAGTTTTCCCCCTCTGTTTGGCCTAAAACACTGTGTTAGTGGTCATCCAGTTTGAACTGTTGACTACAAACAGAGAGGTTTTTCAGATTTTCCATCATAGTGTTCTCTCCATATTTACAATTCTTCACAGATTTTAGCCACTCAAAATTGAAACAAAAAGAAACTCAGTCCCACTAAATGCTTACTCTTTAAAGTCTTTCATCCAGGAACAATACAAGTCAACAACATTATGACTAAAAGTTTACTAAGAAGTATTTCCTGCTAAAGCAAGGCTGTATTTTACTCTGGCATATCCATAGCAAATGGTGGGAGCGGCCTTGCATGGCAACAGTGCATTATGGATATTGAAGTTTTCCTACCTATTTGGCAAAAGGGAAGACAACAGCCTTTTTTCTCTAATCAGGTATCAGCAATACTCTGTTTCTTTACTATTTCTACTGTATAGTCAACCAACACTGTTAAAAATAAATCTGTGAAGTAACAGAAAAAGTACTGACAGCTTATTACCAGGACATTATCCAGCAATTTTACGGACATTTCCGTTAACCCTAAAACACAATGCAATGAAGTTCAAAATTCAAAATACAGGTAAAAGACATGTAAAAAAAATGAATATGGAAATTTTGTCAAATTAATACAGTACAATGTGGCCTATTTTTACAAATTTTTTTAGACTGCAGCCAACATTCAAAGTTTGTCTTGAAAAAAAAAAAAAATGCTTTTCTAGTAAAAAAAAAAATATTGGTAACACTTTACGCTGGTCAAATAGCAGATAAACACAAATACTCATTATTTAGAATATGCAGAAAACAGGAAAACTCAGAAAACTTGACACTAACGTTAATAAAAACCAACCATCTAGAAACACAGGAACTTAAATACAAGGAGCAAACAAAGCTAATTAGATGAACACAACTAATCAAGGGAATTAATGAGTAACAAACCAGGGTGAGTGAGTAACTATAAGGGAACTGTTTATTTTAGCATAAGTGTCCTGAGTACACTATGAGTTTTTTGTTAATAAAATATAAACTGCTGCGAATAGATTGTTGCAACCAACGCTGACAGCGTGGGGTATTTCTGTGCTATAATTTGGGACACTGGTATATTATTATGGCATCACTGAGAAAACACTGTAGTCATTTTACATGGTGGTCAAACAGCTTTTCCTTTCTAACTGGTTGGTTTTTGGCTAGATAAACTATATTGCGGGCCAAACTCAATGCATTGGTTAAAACAGCAGTATAAATCCTTGCACATCTCTATAAAGTAAAAATGTCAGATTGTGCTGTCAAAAGACAGTTACAGTAGCACTTTCAGATTCTTTAAGTAAAGAGCTACTTTACATATACCAACAGCAAGCCTTGCCAGGTCAGGCAGGACTGACTTCTGAAGATTCATGGCTTGCTAAATGCCTGCAACCTCCCTCTCTCCTCCACCTGCTCTTGCAGTTCTCCTACCTGTTTACTGACAGGAAAAAGGAGGGGGGTGGTTATTGGGGGAGCTGATGTGGCCGGCTTGCCAGCCAGGCAGGGAGACAGTGATGGATGGAGGCTGGCCGCCTCTCCTACTGCTCACTTGCTGACTGGGCCCCATGCTTTATTCATGAGATTTGGGGCAGGAAAGAGATGCCAAAAGGTTTAAGAATATATTAAGGAACTCTTTGAGATGTCAACCAAGTTGTCAGGTAGTGTTAAGCAAAGAGTCTCAAGAACTACATTCCTACACCCACATGCAGTGTGGAGGGATATATAGCAAGTTTTTTTTTAATCTCTTGCTTTCACAGAAAGTTGGAAAACACCAGCTACCTACTGTTTGAGCATCTCAGTGTAGCTATTCCCTGCTAAGAAAATTACAAGGGAAATTAAGTTTTCCCTAACGTTCCATTGCTAGGAGCTAAATGCATTCATCCTTTGATTCATTGCAACCCGGACCACCAGCATTTAGAGAAATACAAATTGGACTTCATCAAAAGGATCCAATTGCTTCAGTTTTTTGCATGCATTTGTGATTTAGATTCAGATAACTCTCTAAAGCATAGAAATGCAAAAAAAAAAAAAAAAAACATTTAGCTGAAGTGTGCATCAGAGACAGAAAAGGAAAGATATGTAGCCTACAACTCTTAGAAAAATTAAATGAATGCAAGAAATTGTAATGCTTAATAAGGAGGAAGTAGGCAATAAAGTTTCACAATTCACTTAAAAAGAAGGGCTAAAACCCCTAAAACCCCTAAAGAATCACCACTGATCTTGACACGAAAAATGTCTAGCCTTTCCCCATTTAAGTAGATGGGAGCTGCATTACCTACCTAGAAAACAGCTGCCCGGAGGCATTACCAAGATGGCCACAGAGTGAACGGACCTGCCTTAAAGTGACTTTAGACACACAGCACAGCTGCCTGCTGATTTCCCACTTCCTACTGTTTACAAAGGTAGTTATAAACCTCCATAATCCCAACAGCCTCTAAAGTGCCATCTTTAGACCATGAATCACTTTGAGAGGAACAGACAGGAAAATACGGTGCCTGCAGGTAAAAGCGCAACACTGCAACAATGACAGTTTTTCCTGAAGCCAGGATTTTCCTTTTGAGTTGACTTCCACTATTTCAACATCATTGTCAGCTTGAAAAAAGCCCTCTACCACCCAAACCCTTCTATTCACACAGCGCAGTACATATTCTTTAAAAAAAAACACAGGAAAAATGTGGTAAATTCCATAGTGTGTAACAGGATATGCAACATGTTGGAAGAACACAACAGGCAGGGAAATGCCAATGAAAAGTAGCTTTTATAACTTGCTCTGGGTGATATTGTGTGTTCTAGGATGTTTTTGTGTGCATGTCTTTGGCTGGCTGAGAAAACTCAGCATGCAAGAAGTGATGTGTGGAATATCTGTTTAGGACTAACAGTGGTAATGATCGAAGTCTTGGAGAGAATAGATTAGTTCTAAATGTAGGGGTGAAACACAATAATCCAATACATAAAACAGCTTGAAGCCAAAGCATGACCCAAGACTTACCAAGAAAATAACATATACTGTATATACCATATTAATTCAAGCCTGAGTCCTCATCATCTGGTAGTGCATAAAAAGTGGATTAAATGTAAAATATTTACAAATCCTTTATATTATAAATATACAGTATTCGTATAGATAAATGTTATAATATATCCTCATAACTATTATATATATATATATATATATATATATATATATATATATATATATATATATATATATATATATATACACACACAGGTGCTGGTCATATAATTAGAATATTGTGAAAAAGTTCATTTTTTCATTGTAAATTATTTTTAAAAAAAATGAAACTTTCATTTATACTAGATTCCCTACATGTAAAGTAAAACATTTAAAATAATAATAATAATAATAATAATTTGTTGATTAGAGCGTACAGCTCATGAAAGTCTAAAATCCAGTATCTCAAAATATTAGAATATTTACATTTGAGTTTCATTAAATGACGATCCCTACAGTATAAATTCCGGGTATCTCTTGTTCTTTGAAACCACACTAATGGGGAAGACTGCTGACTTGGCAATGGTCCAGGAGACAATCATTGACACCCTCCACAAAGAGAGTAAGTCACAGATGGTCATTACTGAATGTGGTGGCTGTTTACAGAGTGATGTATCAAAGCATATTAAATGCAAAGTTGACTAGAAGGAAGAAAAGCAACAGGGATGACCACAAGCTTGAGAATACTGTCAAGTAAAGCTGATTCAGACACTTGGGAGAGCTTCACAATGAGTCAAATGAAGCCAGAGTCAGCGCATCAAGAGTCACCACACTCAGACATCTTCAGGAAAATGACTACCAAGCCACTTCTGAAACAGAAACAATGTCAGAAGCATCTTACCTGGGCTAAGGAGAAAAAGAACTGGACAGTGAACAATGGTCAAAAGTCCTCTTTTCAGATAATTTTGCATTTCATGTTGAAATCATGGTCCCAGAGACTGAAGGAAGACTGGAGAGGCACAGAATCCAAGCTGCTTGAAGTCTAGTGGGAAGTTTCTGAAGTTAGTAATGATTTGAGGGGCCGTGACGTCTGCTGGTGTTGGTCCATTGTGTTTTATCAAGTGCAAAGTCAATGCAGCCATCTTCCAGGAGATTTTGGAGCACTTTATGCTTCCATCTGCTGATAAGCTTTATGGAGATGCTGATTTCCTTTTCCAGCAGGACTTTAGCAAATTTATTTGCTATTATTTTAATTATTATTGCTATTATATTAATTATTTTACATGTAGGGAATCTAGAATATATGAAAGTTTCATTTTTAAAAATAATTTACAATAAAAAAAATGAACTTTTTCACAATGTTCTAATTATATGACCAGCACCTGTGTGTATATATATATATATATATATATATATATATATATATATATATATATATATATATATATATATATTTTTTTTTTTTTTAGGTTTGAACACGTTGAACTTTTGTCTGCCTGTTACATGTTTTATATCAAGAAAAGGTTTCCTAAAGTGTCATAATAGCATTGTAAACCCTAACAAGTTGGCAGAACTCAAAACATTTGAGGTAATCAGTTACTTCAAGTTAACACATTTAAAGATTAAAGACCCCTTCAACACCAAGGAGGAAAACTATAATGATAACGACAAAGAAATTGTTCTAAAATTGGTTCATAAAAGAATAGCAAAATCCAAACACCACAAGTAATGGCATATAGAGGAACAATATCGTTGGCATCACTTTGAGAACCTTTTTTTTTTTTTCCCAGCAGAATGATAAAAACATTGACAGTCAATCAGAGTCTATCCTGCTTTAAAAAGCTTGAGTATTTAAAGGGGCAGACAACATAAACTGCACATTTAGAATAAACAGAATGAAATCATCCACTAGCGTGGACGTTACTATAGTTATAGTTATCGTTATCTTTATAGTTATCATTCTTGGTGTAAACAGGCCTTTCGTTTGCAGAAGTGCTATACACAAACATGTCAATTAATCGAAATATTGACTAACTCATCCTACTTGATTGCATAAACATCACATTATCTCTAATCTCTTCCAATTGCAGCGCATTCAGTTTAGGTTCAGCTTAATACAATCATTACAGTTATTTGGAGTTCATGTAACTTGTTTCTATTCAGTACACTTAACTTTTGTTAATATTTGAGTGAAATTAACTAATTTCATTTAATTAATTTCACTTTTTTGTTTTACAGTGAATGACATGCTAAGTGCTTGACAATGCTTCAGTTTTTGATGCCTAAAGAAGTCTATTGGAGTGCCCTGCTCATTGAAAAATTATGCTAAAAAGGTTCAAGGGGTCCTGACCAAGCGTCCACACGTGACGAGTTGGGAGTGAGAATGTGTTGCCACAGCACATGCAAACACACCAGATTGGACTGCATAACTGACAACTGAGAAACATTTCTAGAGCAGAGGGAACAAATGTGACTCAATTTACATTAGCAGAGCAGAGTAGTTCTTTAAATGAGACCAATTAAGGCAAAACAGAAATAATTAAACCATGATTAAAATATAATCAGCAAAAATAGATTTTTTTTTCCCAGGCCCATGCTTTCATTGCGTCTGAAGTTTGATTAATTGCCCTCAAAATAATCAGTTTTAGCTGAAAGAATCAAAGTATTAATTTAAAAAATCTCTCCCTGGAGAATTGCCCCCATCCAAAAAAAAAAAAAAAAAAAAAAAAAGAGAGAGAGAGAGAGAGAGAGAGAGAGAGAGAGAGAGAGAGAGAGAGAAAGAAAATCACTTTTTGTCTGATTCTTGTCAGAACAGGACCAGACAGGTGGGATTCAGGTAACACTGAAAAAAAGACAGCTGCTGCTCTAGCTGGTAAATAATGTTGCCATTGTTTTGGTTGAACAGTTCAACCACAAATGAAAATTCTTTCACCCTCATGTCACTCCAAACCTGTATGATTTTTTTTTTTTCTCTCTGCCCTGGAACACAAAAGGAGATTTGTGCAGAATGTTTGTACTGCTCTTTTCTGTACAACTAAAGCAGACAATGACCAGGAGCTGTAAACCTCAAGAAAAGACAAAAGTACATACAGTAAATGTATAGTCCATATAACTTCAGTTAAGTTCAGAATAAGTGAAAATCACACCTTTTGCAGTGGCTCTCAAATCTCATTTGTACTTTCTCCAGATATTTAAACCTAGCGCTTCCAGACAGACAAAAGGTGGATAGATAGTCTAGATACTAAATTGTTAGTGATGCTTGTTCACAAGACCAAGACCACATAAATTATGTTCTATCTTTTATGCAGTTTTAATGTACTAAACTGTGAGATTAAAACTATTTAAAAGGCTGGATCGAACTGTGTTTAAAACTTGTTTAAAAACAAATCCAGAGTAAAATAAAGCAAACACGAGCTGTGTCTTATTGATGCAATCTGGAACTTCGTTAAAAATAAAGTTAATCCACACTTTCCTAGGGTCACAAGGAAGGCAATGCAGACAGTGGCGTATCAGACAGTCACCAAGGGCCCCGCGGATTTGTGCTACACCACTGAATGCAAAGACTGTGTTTTTCCACAAATTGGCATTGCAAAACCTCTTGTAATCCTCAGAGGTGTCTCTATCATTTTGTTGCTGGAGTAATCCTGTGTTTGCATCTCTCTCATATATGAAAGTTCATTGTACTTAATAGTAAAAAGTTGTGTGAACTCAAAATTTCATTGTAGTAAGCAGAACTTAGTATGATTGAGTTGAGTTGCAGCAGATTTCTAATTCCCAGCATGCTTTGCGTCAGACTGTATAAATAAATGCTGAAATTAAATGTTATTTTGTGTGTTTTGGCACAAGATTAACATAGGGAGACATACGTTAGATTTACAGGGGGTTCTGTTTTTAGTTTTGTAGGGTTACCATTGTGGTGAAGAGTAGAGCCTGTGGTTAGGTTGTGGATGGACTGCAAAACTTTTAAGACCATATGTACTGTATGTTGTTTGATTATATACATGCAAGTATATAATGACATTCTCTTTGATAGTTATAATAGCATGTGTTATTTGCTATCTAACATTTAACCAAGATCTGAATGTGATGCTTATGTAAATGAACTGTATATGTAATTAACATTATGATGAGTTGGGCGAGGTTGAGAACTGCGGGAGTGAAGGGATGTCGGTGACGTGATTGTTAATGAGAGACACCTGTGCACAACACTGGTCTAGCTCCACTTCCACGGCTCATGGCCCCACCCCACTTGTCACAAGTACTACTAACTTAAAAAAATGAGTTAGTTTACTTAAATGTTTTTAGGTAACAAGTTTTCTCAAATGTTTGGAGTATTCTAAACTTATTGAGTTTTACAGTGAGCATTATTATGTTATATGTGTTCTATATATATATATATATATATATATATATATATATATATATATATATATATACATATACATATATATATATATATATATAGTCAAACCAAAATTTATTCAGACACCTTGAACATTTCATTCATTCATTCAGTTTATTCACTACAGTTTAAAGCTGCAGTCTGTACCTTTTTTGTTTAAAAATTATCCAAAATCAGTTTTTGAGCAAGTACATAACCAGCCAGTGTTCAAAACTATCTCCTTACCTTAGCCCGATTCACAACAGTAAGCTTGTAATAATGTTTTATAATAAATAAATACTGGTGGATTTGTAACAAAAAGAAAGGAGTTCCTGCTAGTAGACTATGCATATAGGATGCTGCTGGTAGCGGATCATTTATAGCCTTTTCTTACAGCAGCTGCAATAATTAAACTTATCATTTTGATGGCGGATTGTAATCCAGAAAGGTCCAAATGACAATCATCAGTGACAACTGGAGATTCACCCGTAGTCAAAAAGCAAAAGACTTCGGACTGCGGAGTGGCTACAGAAACCTACAGGTAACGCTAACACACACTAAATACACAGTTATGCAATTATGTTGTTATCATTAACAATTTGACAACAAAGTATAACAAAAATAATAATTTGCACTGTTTGATGCGATATGAGCCAAGCGATCATTAGATTTAATCACCATTGGCAGTGTGATTTATTTTAGGCCTAATGCTTTTCCCCTCAGTTGGTCAGAACAAAAGTGGCAGACATGTTACTTACTTGTTCAGATGACATTTTCCGGTGAAAATTCCTACTTTGGTCATACTTCAAGACTACAATCTGTGATTCCAAAGTACAGTATCCACACCGGTGTGCTGACTGACAGCAAACATTAGATTCATCCGCTGAGGAGCTGTGCCAATGCACAATGCACATAAAGATAATAATTCCACATATGACTGCAATTGCAGGTTTCAAACAGAGATGGCGACTAAGAGGCACATTTTACGGACAGCAGCTTTAAAAAAAATGGTAATGAAATATGACAAGATCTCAGATAAACTGTGTCAGAAAAAAATAATCTTAATTATGTCAGATGACACTTAAGCAAAACATGGTCAGGTCAAAGTGTCTGAATAATTTTTGGTTTCAAATTTTTATAAATTTTACTGGTAGTCCACTGTATGAAGAATTTTTAGGGTATATTATGTCACAGTTTACTTTATTTCGCTATCCTCATTTACATAAATGAACTATAGTGTCCTGCACCCACTAGTAAAAATTTTTGGTTTGACTTGTTGTCTTTGTGAGTAAAGTTGACATTTGAAGTATATATATATATATATATATACATACTCCAAATGTCAACTTTACTCACAAAGACAACTAGTGACAATCAGCATAGCTAGTGTTCATCAGTGATAAAAAAAGCTCTGTGTTATGTTGTCTTCCTGCCTACACAGGTATATTTAAAAATATGAATATTTATGACTCAGAATCAGACATGCTACATACAAGAAATATGGATTTTAATACATGAGTGGGAAATGCTCACAACACTTTAGCACTACTGATCCCAGGAGGGAAATTCATATGGACTGGTATTCTTATTTTAGAGTCTTAATTGGGCATTATTTAACATCTTGCACTTGCGAGGTATCAACAGTTCAGAAACAAGTAACGTTTACTGAACACAATACAAATGGGAAAAAAACTATAATGGTTGTAGTGCATTTTCTTTTTCCTTCCCTGCATAATACAAGCTTCTATTTGTGGTGTCTAACTGAGAGGATCTTTGAGTTTACCGGCTCAGACTCGAGAGAGAGGTGATTATAACTGTACCGTTCGGAGGCCTCTGAGAAACACATATGGGGCCCCTACGTGAAAACCTGCATCATTGGTTTGTCATTAATTGAATGACTAATAACAAGATTAGGCAGACTCTATTAGGAAACACTGCACACATGTTGCTGCTAATTACCGTGTTAATATCATTCTCCAAGCCACAGTGAGGTTGGCCTTGGCTTCCTGGATGACAAATTGCCCTGCATTATTTTATGTCTCCCCATGGCTTTTGAGATGCTCTCATTTTTCTTTCACTCTTCTACAAGGAGAAATGAAAATAAAAGTGCTTCTGAAGTTCTTTACTGCTGTTTCCTTGGTCTTACACACAAAGACATGCAGCAACTAGCCCTGTAAAGCCCACTGTTGCAGAATTACAACATCACTTTCAACAATTTTTAAAAAAGGCTTGCAAATGTTTTTTCTCTCAAGACCACATTTACATAGTTAATGGGTTCTATTGTTTGTCCTCACAATGCTATTGGATAGAATAAGTGTTTATAGGTCCAGTCATCTGGCCATGAACTTACTCTACCTGCAGATTTCGCATCAAGCTCATCTCCTTTTTTTACATGACTGGATTTGTCAAGATTCAAGTAAATTTCCTTACATATATATATATATATATATATATATATATATATATATATATATATATTTTTTTTTTTTTTTTTTTTTTTTTGTGTGTTTATTACAATGTCTAGAAACACAGATATATTTAGTTATTTTGATTTAGAGCTTGTTAAGTCCATGTTGTAATTCTACAATGTTGGGCCAGAGTGGTAGTCAAAATAGCCTGTGCTCCTACATGTTACATAAGGACACTGCACTTCTCACATGGTCACAAATTGAAATTTAAACTGTTAGATTCATTGTAACTAAGTTCTAAATGTGCTTTTCTGTTAAATTTGTAGTTTAGTTTAGACCATAATTAAACACAGGAATAAACTGTATGTGGGATTTAAAACTCCATCATCCAGAGCAGTGAAACTCCCTGTATCTATGTAGTTTATTTGTTTTTTAACTTCTAAATGAACCTGAGATTTTTTTTGAGTGTTGGCCAAGTAGCAGTTTATAGCATTAGGAGCTCTGAATGATTTTGGGGGGATGCCTTTTGCATTCTTCAGGAACAGGTGTGAATGGTCTTGAACATGAACCTGTAAGTGCTTTGAGGGGGATGCATGTGTTCCTTTAGTATGATAAGTAGAGAGCATAATAGGCCAGCCAGACAGTATTGTTTGAATGTAGTAGTGGAATTTTGATTAGCATTTGCATTGAAATTATAATACTTTGATGGATAATATACTTAGATCTCTACCCTCAGCACATGGTCTACCACCCTGTATTCTTTCAGTTTATCTACTACAATATAAGACCCATTTGTATTATTCACTTATTAATTTTTTTACTTTTTCCATTTCAGAATGCCAAGATGTCATCGGAATACCCCCCACTGGATGTACGCAAAGACACGATTGCACATTTCCCAGTAAAGACGAAGAGAGGACGCTGTAGACACTGCAATAATGGATACACAAATACACTGTAGCAAGTGCAATGTTCACCTGTGCTTCTCAGATGAAAAGAACTTAGGGACAGTCTTAGGGACTATCACTGCAAAACACAGACTTCATTCAAACCACATTGAAAGTGATAGAAGAAAAAGTTTTATAAATACAATTTTTTTTTTCAATATTTTTATTAATAAATGCTTATTCATAAAAAATATTATTGTTGTGTGATTATTACTCATGATATATACTGTTATGGGGCTATGTAAGCAATCAACCCTGCAAATGAATGCTTAAATGCTCTGTATATCTGTTCAGACAAAGTGAGTACAAATACAGAAATTCTGCTCCTATCTAGGCCCAACGTTGCAATATTACAACATTTCCCGAAAAACTTAATAAAAAGTAAAAAATTTGAAAAATCTTTAATTTCTACATCAGAGGCCTCCTAAAACAATATCTGAGAGATCAAAAAAATTTTTGCTCTTTTTTTTTCTATATTTGGGTTTTACAGGGCTAGAGAAGATGGCGATCAACCTGCGCTATAAAAAATATATTAAATTTTATCCAGTATATAGAGCTGTTGGGTAACAGATGTAAGAAATGTGAATTTTCTCTGAATCTTCATTAGAAAAAACAAACAAACAAACAAACAAAAAAACATTTTATACCAAGAATAATCCCAAGAATGTTGTCCCAACTCATCTAACAGAGTACAAACAGTATCATATTAAGTGACACGAGCTCCCAGCATGAGTTGTAGCATGAATTAGTTATGTGGTTAGTGTTATTTTATGCTGTTGTTGTTGCTTTTGTCATCCGTGTTTGTTATGTGTTGTATGGTGATGTTAAAAGTTTTTTTTTTTTTTTTTTTTTTTTTTTTTTACTTTTTAATGTTCAGATTACATTTGTGAGTCACTGAGGCCAATGAATATACAATAAATTCAGGTAATTCATGTTTTCACTTATATCACAATATCAAAGCCCTGTATGGCACGCATTATGTTCATTATGTTATATGGAAACTGTGTACCATAATGAAATATATCCCCTAGCAAAAATAGTACTTCTTAAAGAAAACAGGTTATTTGACATTGTTCCCTAAACCATTAAAAAACTTTCTCACCTAATCATCTGGAACAGTTAATGTGCACTCCTCTTTCTCTTTCCATAAAATATTCTCATATTCATTTTTGTCTGAAAAGAACAAATATGATCATAAAATTATTAAAATATGATTAAAATAATCTAATAAAAAATGCAAACCCTTCTAGTACAGAGTTGCTATACAGCAACTTTTCCACTGAAGTACAGTGTTGCCATGCTCATATTTTCTCAATTTTCTGTAAACTATCTTAGATAAAGTAAATCAATAAACAAAAACATTTAATTAACTTACCAAAGATGCTGTAAATATGTTTAAAATGTGTTTAATAGAGCAATATATGGAGGGTAACCTCAGGAAAGAGTCTGAAAAAGAAAATAAAAGGTCATGTGACTAAGCAGTACATTATTGGTTACTTTAAATAATACTCGTGCATTATATTTAACCGTAGGCATGGTTACTTTTTATCCATGTGTGCACCAAACCCATCTGTTGGGTTTGCTGCCAAAAAGCTATTTTTTTTAGTTTCATCTGACCATAGAAGCCGGTCCCGTTTGAAGTTCCAGTCTTGTCTGACAACTGAATATGCTGGAGATTGTTTCTGGATGAGAGCAGAGGATTTTTCTTGAAACTCTCCCGAACAACTTGTGGGGATGTAGGTGCTGTTTGATCTTTTTTTAGGCTTTCTGAGACTCAAGACTCAACTAATCTCTGCAGTTCTCCAGCTGTGATTCTTGAAGAGTCTTTGTCCACTCAAACTTTCCTCCTCACCGCGAATTAGGACGATTTAGACACAGGTCCTCTTCCAGGCAGATTTGTAACATCTTTAGTTGATTGAAACTTCTTAATTATTGCCCTGGTAGTGGAAATGGGGATTTTCAACGCTTTAGCTATTTTCTTACAGTCGTTTTCTATTTTGTGAAGCTCAACAATCTTTTGCTGCACATCAGAACTATATTCTTTGTTTTTTCTTATTGTGATGAATGATTATGGGAATTTGGCCATTGTGTTTCCTCATGTTTATACTCCTGGAAGTCATGGCTGAATTTCATGTTTAAATTTCATGTTCATGAAAAAAATGTAAATATGAATGGGAATATACTTCAGAGATATTTTACTCATAAAAAAAAAAAAAAATCTAGGGGTGCCAATAATTGTGGCCAATGTGTTTTGGAGAAAAACATTTATTTCATAATGTGATTCCCCCATGTTCAAAATGGCTAAACAAAGTAGTGTTACTGCAGGACAATTATGAAGTTATGGTTAAGCCGAGAAATTAAATCATTTCAATGCATCATGTTACCTTAACTTTACCAGATTCCCCCCACAGTGCTCAGGTGAGGCCAGAGATGAGGATCAAACATGTTTATCTGGCTCCAATATGTTAAAAGAGAAGGGTGTATGTAGAGGGTGGAAGGTTGAGGGGGTTAGAGAGACTGAACAACAAACACCTCTGGCAAGCGAAGCAGAGAGTTAGTGTGGCGTGCATGCAATCCATCTGGGGAATAGTGGAGCTTTAAAAGACGGCGTTCAGTGGCTGAGAGCGTTCCTGGGCTTCGGGCTGCCTCCATCCTGTTTATGATTTCACAAGCATGGAACTCATTACACATCCTCTATGCGCTCTGATCCATGCTCAGTGCTCCAAAACTCTGCTAGAATCCCCGGAAAGAAGGCAATTTGTTTTCCACACAGGGACGGGAGGGTGTTGCTTCCTCTTTCTGTTTACACTCAGTGAACACGCCAAAAAGTACCTGACATCATCGCAATCACAGCCGCAAAGTTCGATCAGTGTCAAATGCCTCGTTATTATTTAAGCGTATTACAAAGTCAGCAGAGGGATTAGAATTAAAAAATAAACTGATCAAATTTAACCTGGATGCATTCAAATTGAGTGTAGCAGTAAAATTAAATATTTGGTAGTTACGATAGTAATAACAGTAAATAAATGTGATCTCATAAGAATACATGTGTATTTTTACGTAAAGTGTGGTTCAACCACACGTACATTTACTATTTTACTACGTATTTATAGCTCTAAAACGTAAAATGCTTACATATTGACAGCAATAAAACGTAAATTATTTACTTTTTATTCTGTTGTATTCAACTGTCATTACACGTTTTTAGTCGCATTTATTAAATGCAGTTTACTCAAAGCTACTTAATATGAAATAGCATTTCTTGTGCTGCAAACTCATTTCGGAGGATTACATAATGTTAAACAAGATTACACTTTAAAACCTTAAAATGATCAATGTTTCTGTAATTGTTTAACCATTTTGTAATATTTAGTTTGTTTGCTGTGCAACACAGAAGGTGTTTTCTCCTATGCAGCGAATGACAATACAATCATAAGATATACCAAAACACAACATAAATTCACAAATCACATCAATTTTATTTGTTCGCTGTACTCCAAATCTTTAGAATCCATATATGTTTACAAGAAACAGATCCAAATTCAGCCCTTTATCCAGCGATCTTCATGTTCATTCTGAGCAGCTAACGTCACGGTCAAAGCCTGCACTCGTATGATTCAAATTTGAAAGTTGTGCCCTCGAGAAGCGTTACGACATGGTTTAGGGCACTGATATCGAATGCTCACTGGTTCTCACCTGCTTCATCACAGGATTGCGACATGTCGTGTTTCAGACTCACGGGCAGCAGCCGGATTCATACTTTCATAGATTAATAACTTAAATTCTGCTCTACCCCGAAAAAGGACTGCGACTGCAACTCATCATCATTTGAATTACTTTTGGTACCACTTTTCACATTTTCGCAATAAATAAATTATTGTCATTACGCTTGTTTGTCTGTTATTTTTTTATTTATTACAGTGCATAGTTTTCAGAAATGGTTATAGGTAGGTTTAGGATTAGGTGTAGAATTAGAGACTCAAAATATCGTTATAATGCTATATTGTTACTAAAATTGTCATTTTTCTACACATTTCTGTCCATTATGTTTTATTATTTTAATATTATATGTAAAATGGGTATGTTTAGGTTTGGGGTGAGGTTATGGATTTTACATTTATCTATAAAATGATAAAAGGTAAATTATACATATGTCTTTATGACATGAAAGATTTGTAAATATTTTAAATTTTTTCGCTGTAAAAATGTAATAATGCTACTAAAAACTAATTCAGGGGACCTTTAGTCATTAGTAAATATGTTTCATTGTTTTGAGTTGTATGAACACTTCTTTTAACTGGGCTGGGATTTATATTTCCCATCATGCTTTGCCCATGGCACTTGAAAGGGAGAGTAAATGCTAAAATTAAGTGTTATACAATGTTTTTTGCACAAGATTAATGGTAAGGGAGATTTAGCAGTAATTAGGGTTTTGTTATGCTAATTTAGAAGAGTTAATGTGTTAATGTGGGTTTTTGGAGAGTTACCATCATGGTGACAAGCTGTGCTTGGTAAGATCATGTTACTTAGAAATGCAGTTTTATTGTGTCCAAAAAGCGTCTTCACCTTACTTAAAACAATATGTTGGATCAACTTAAATAGTTGCATTCATGTTGACAATTATTAAGTTCATGTTACTTAGAAATGTGTTTTTATTGTGGCAAAAAAACATCTTCACCTTACTTAAAACATTATGTTGGATCAACTCAAAATATTGCTTTGAATTAATGTAATTCTCCTAATTGGCTTAAGTTAAAAATTCTAGTGGAAAACGTTAACATATTTTTTTTTTTTTTGTTGTTGTTGAACCAATGTTTTATTTTTTAGAGTGTATGTTTAGACGCTGCCAATACGTCCATGTTGTATGTTTCAGCACCTATCCAAACGTACGGTTTGTGTCTTTGAAAGTTACGTATTAATACCTACATATTAACAATGAGGCCAGGCTGAAATTAGGCACACAACTAACATTAAACCAAATCCTAACCCTAATTATATAGTAAATAGGCTACATGTTGTTAATTATATTATTCAGTACTTAATTACACTGTAAAAAGGACACATTAAAATAAAGTGTAACCAAATATTTTAATTCCAATGTATTGCAATTATAAAAACAAATGCGATATGACAGAGGAAAACAGATGAGCATCTTAAAAACATTCTTATTTATTATAAAAAAAAAAAAAAAACTAACTTCCTTATCTCACCAGCACATGCAAGCTCTGACGTTTTCAAGAATCATGCTCTCGAAAATTAATTGCAAGGGGATGTAAAGCACGCTTTGGTGATGTCTGCTCACTGAATCATCTTTAAATTTTCATGACACACAGGATGAAACACTGGCAGTGTTTGACTTTAATAAGGTCTCTTTTATTAAACTTTTTGTGTAGTTGTTTTCTGTTTAACTAACCACACACACACAAATAATTATTTCATCATTTCATCATTTACTCACTCTAAAACCATGCCTTTCTTTTTTTTTTCTATAGAATACAAAAGGAATAATTATAAAGCAATTACAGTCTTTCATGATTCATTCATAAATGATTCATACGTGTATTACACTCACACATAATCTATCCATCTATGCTTTTTCAACTAGTTGACAACTACTGTAAGTTTACTCCTTTCCAGTAGATGGAGCACACAAGTTTCTTTGTGAAAGGAGAAATTAAAATGCAGTGAGAGGGGTTGAGACACTTGGCAGGGTTTGAAAAAGAGAAAGAGAGTGTGATTTGTGCTTATTTTTCTCTTTCTCTTTGCCACTTTTTCTCTTCATTGACCTGTGAGAAGAAATTTATGATATTGCCCATAAAAACAAATGCAGCCAGGCCTGTATCAGCAGTCCACATAACTGTATTACTAAAAAAAAAAAAAAAAAGTATTATGTTCCTCAGCAAAAGCAATGCTGAATGATTCCAACTGCTGACAATGCACAGTGATGGAGGCTTTCACGGCCCTGACCAGTAACTCTAGTATTACCACAAAACCTGGGTTTCAAAAAGTCCCAGCAAAGAGGGATAGGCTGAGAAAAAGAAAGCAAACAACAAAAGGACTCTTTCGCATTTAATAAGTGATACTTGCATTCTGTGTAGACTTCATTTACAAAACACTGATTTTAAACGCCACCTGCTCCAGTCTGCAGAGCGTTTTATACATTTTATAAATCCACTCACACACAGTAACATCACAGCTGCAAGGCTATTGTACAGTTGTGTTTACAATCCCATGGATAAATCACTACTTAAATGCTGACTTAGCTTGAGATGGTGCTGGAGGATGTGTTTATAAAATAGAAAACCGTATTTTGCCCTTTTTTTCACTTACTGATATAAACATTACTTTAACTGATCTTTAATGTGAAAGAAAAGTTATTCATCATGCTATAACTTGGTGCTGTATGTACGTTTTAGACTGTACTAAAGCATAAAAATACCATAATATGTTTGCAGATATTTAGGAAACACATACTCGTTTCTCTGAAAACCATTACTACAGCCAGTTATTTTACTGTTTTTTCACTGTTTTTGTTTCGGTCTGTGCAAGACCGCACGTTACCAATTTACCCAATAGTATTTTGCCACCGTGGGTTGCCAGTTGGCGGAAAACACATGCAATGAATTGCAGCCATGGAAGCCAACAAACAAACAAACTGGGTCAGAGATTACAGATTCTACCTGACCTAAAAAGCCTCAGCATCCATCTAAAAATCTCTATGAAAGGGAGCATATTAAAATGCGATATCAACTCATCAAAAATCAATAAATCAACTAATCAACTTACAGAGTGTAAATCTCATTGCCTTCCAATGTCAATTGAGCTCACGCCTGTTGCGTGTCTTCAAACTGGCAACCCGTGCGAGCATCGAGTCTGAGAAGGAGGGGGCGGGGCAAACAATATTTTGAATTTGGACTGCAGTGCCCATTTCAACCACTAGCTGTCATTCTTAGATACTGCACCTTTAAGATCCTTTGCGTATGTCAAAAATATCCTTTCATTTAATTATAAAATAAGTTAAAAATGTAGTTTCATAATTGAAGAATATGTTTTTGATTAAATTATTTACCTTTAATTATTTTCAACCTAAAATAAATATAAGCTGAATGTTCAAACAACTTCTCACAAAAACAAAAACAAAACAAAACAAAACAAAACAAAACAAAACAAAACAAAACAAAACAAAACAAAACAAAACAAAACAAAACAAAACAAAACAAAACAAAACAAAAACAGTCCTATTGTTTTATGTTTGTTTGTTCGTTTTTTGGACATAGTGTTGCCGTCAGAAGGATGGCCTTTTAGATTATTTTCTGTTGCACATACGATGATATCTGATTTTGTGGTATATTGTAATGCAGTGCCGACAGCTTCATAATAACTGATATCATATGGATCTTGGTCTGTCTGGTCTACTTTGATCTGATACAAATTAGAACCTCTTGTCATGCCGAGGGGAATTAAATTAGATACTCTGAAGGTGGAGTGGGGTTTACACATGGTCTATGACAGCATCTTTTGATAGAATATACTGCAAGACAATACTCTCTCAGCTCTGAGGTCAAGCACACACATTATGGAAGCAATCGTTCTAGTCCGAATGATGGAAATGTGTGAAACTTAATGTTTTATCACTGTTACATTTTTATATGATGTAAAGTCATTTGGCACTTAAATAGTCTTATTTATCACCCTTATTACGCTAGATCTTTCCAAAAGCTCTGCAACCATTTATACTGCACTGCAGCTCTAATGTACCAAGATACTACAAAATCTCTCTCTATTATGAAAGAATGAAGTCATATTATTGTCATCATTCTGAAGACTGCAGAGAGACCAACGGATCAAATTAGGGTGAAAAAATAGTCCGAAAGAAATTAATGGAGGAAGGAAGGAAAGGAGGAGGAACGGAAGGGAGGACAGTAAGGAAGGAAGGACGGGCATTGACGGAAGGAGTTAAGAAATGGCATTATAAAGGAAAGACCCTGAAAGGATAGAAGCAAGAAGGGACATTGAAAGGAAGGATGGAAGGAAAGAATGGCATTGGAAGAAAAGATGAAAGGAAGAATGTAGGAAAGGAAGGAAGGGGTTTGAATGTAGAGACCGAAGAAAGGACATTAGAAAGACAGAAGGACATTGGAAAAAAAATATTGGAAGGAAGGAAGGAAGGAAAGTAGGAAGGAAGGATAGGCCTATATTGAATAAAAGGAAAGACATTATAAAGGAAGTATGGAAGGACATTATCAAGGAAGGAGACTGAAAATATAAAGGGAAGGAAGGGAAGAACCCACTCACTCAGTGCACACTGGTTGTTTTTGTGAACTTAAAATTGGCCTTCTAACTCCTTCCCGTTCCACTGCCGTAAAACATCTAGTGCAGTTCCAGCTGATGGCTTTCTCGACAGCTCTTCCTGTCTTGTCATTGTCAGGGGACAAAAAGGCAAAGTGGTGGTGATCATGACTCCCTGTTTTAATTATCCCTCCCTTGAGCACTTCCTTACACGCCATTGCTGGCAGAGTAAACAGTTAGCTGTCAACATAGAGTAAAATATTAGCACAACTCACCTCAAGCTACTGTTTCATTCTCCCCACGCCGGTAACCATGATAAATGCAACCATTAGGACGTTAATAGAACGTTCGGAACACTTTCCATCTCCATAAGATAATTGACCTGGTCTGCAATGCAAAGGTCAGATGGAATCAATGCATGAATGTATTATTAATCAGAGTCTTCAGTTTGTTTAAAAAGGATCAAATGACCTTTATGCAACATCGAATTGATCATCACAGTATGAGCTTGCCTGCGAGAATAAATAGACCTGAAAGAACAGTATGAACCCTGCGGGATAAATGATCACTGGCCTCTGACCTCTAAATGTTTAACCACGGAATAACCAGAATGCCACTAGAGCGGAAGTTTAGCAGATGTCCACCATGAGGAAATGTCCATCTTGGTCTAAAACAGGGGTGTCCAATCCTGCTCCAGGATGGTCAAGGTCAGGAGTGTCCAACCCTGCTCCTGTAGGGCTGACTCCAGCCCTAATTAAACACACTGAAACAGCTAACCAAGGTCTTCAGAGTCACTGGCTGCATCTGAAAGCTGAAAAATCCTGCCTCTTATGATCCTGTCTACTGAGATACTTTCATCCGATCAATTTTTTTAGATGTATCCTTCGCTGCCTGTGGGATCCCTTCATGTGCCTTCGATTCCATGACAGTTGAGCTAAAAAATAAGTTGCATAAATGTATGCTTTTGAACAACTTTTCAACTTTGATTTCAATTCTAGTGGGGAATTAGAATTGTGTATTGTTATCACTAAAGCGTTCTCTATTTTGTTGCCTCAGAAGCCTGTCTGAAATCAGTTTTGGAGGGAAATTTGCATTTGTGCAAATGCTGCCGACTAAGTCAATGATTTGACTAAGCAGTCAGCTTCCTAAGCCTTCAGACGGAGCCACCAGAAACTTTCAGGCTGTGTTGGGGCATTAAATTCTGCTGGAAGACTGGGCATCCCTGGTCAAGGTCCAGCAGAGTTTAGATAAAACCTTATCTAAACACGTCTAAACCAGCTAATCAAGGGGCCCTATAATACACCCGGCGCAATGCGACGCAAAGCGCAGCGCAAGTGTGTTTGCTAGTTTGCGTCCGGCGCCGTTTGCGTTTTCCCGTTCAGCGCCACGTCCTTAAATTAGTAAATGCATTTGCGCCAGTTAGTGCGCCCATGGGCGTGCTGGTCTAAAAAAGAGGTGTGTTCAGGCGCATTGCCGGCGCATTGCTATTTTAAGGAGCTGAAAATAGACTGCGCCATAGACCAACTCAAACCTGGTCTAAAGTCTAAAGTCAATGGCGCAATATTTTTTTGTTAGAGCGCGTTGGTAGAAACTGCGCCTCTGGGCGCGTCCACAGTGCGCGTTGACTTTGCTTATTACACACAGGGATGCGCATCACACAAACATGCCAAATATTAAAAACAAAAGGATTACAGTGTAAAAGAATATTATTGTGTAGGCTACATAAATATAAAAGTGTAATGATGAATAGTCATTGCGTGTATTAGAATTAGGCTACCTATTTTCAATTCAGCCTATTACTACTTCTAATGATGAACGAAATTGGCTAATTAATTGAACAATCGTGCCAATACACACACATATATATTAACTGACTCATCGCGCGGAGCTATTTGAAAGCCTGCATCCAACGCAGACGACTGAAAGATTGACTGGCCACTTAACAGGTAATTTCAACAAAACATCACTCGTTGAACTCCTCAGTTGAATCGGTGTGTTTAATAAGTCAGTGTATTTTATAATGTAACGTATTTTCGAATTGTTCAGCCAAATGGAGTACCTGCTCGGGAAGCTTTGGTGGATTCCTGCTTGTCCCGTAGATTTAACTTTAACTTCGCGCACGAGTAGATCGGTTTCTTCGCTTGAAAAGCGTTCAGCTTTTCCGCCATGTAAATAGCAATCCGCCATGGCGCGAGCGCATCTCGCTCTTAAAGGGAATGGGAGATGACACTCTGATTGGTTTATTGAACGTTACGCCCATTACTCATTAAGAGAATAGGGATAACCCATTTCAAAAATGCGCCCCGGTGCACAGACCGTTTTTCCGTCGTTAAAATAGCAAAAGTGGATTTGGACACGTCCTGAGTGCACCTGCGCCGTGCGCTTTACACTTTGCGTTTAGATCGTTAAAATAGGGCCCAAGGTGTTCAAGAGTACTAGAAACTTCTAGTCAAGTGCAGTAGGTTGGAGCTGGACTTTGGTGGATCTTGGCCAACCAGGAGCAGGATTGGACACCCCTGGTTTTGTGATTTTATGAAGTTTTGTGATATTATAAAGAGTGATGGCAATGGTTGGTGGTGTTGGTAATGGTAATGGTAAGGTTCAGGGCTAGAAACTCAAAGGTTGCACATTTTCCTCAATAACTGATTTATAAGCCATTACGCACAGTGTAATTTAGTTTTAATTAAAACAGATTCACTGATGAAAATGTTTGTTGAAATAAAAAAACAAAATGCTGATGAAAATGTTTTCAAATTTAAAAAGTCAGCAAACACAATTGAAAGTGACTATTGTAAGACAAGCTAAAAAAATCTTTAGAAATAAATCAACAGTTTATAAATGAACAGACTTGTACATTAATATGCATTCACACTGACCTTGATGAAGGTGTTGCACCTGGCCCAAGAATTGCTTAATGCTGTTAGTTGCTAAGAGATGTTTTTATATACCTAGCATTATCTAACTGTATCAGCCATCAAATCATGTTAGATCCACTGTCTGCACGCCTAATGGTAGCCACACTAATTTGTATAAAATTAACTTCTGCTCAGTTGTCACATAGCCACCATTTGCTGTTGCTTATGTTGCCTTAAATTGCCAATTCTTATTGAAGATGAATGACTAAAGGTCAGTTTGTTGCTGCAAATCACTGAGTGTGAATCCAACTGCATTGAAATCTGTGGGTGTGAACACTGCCTCTACTCTTGTGAAACAGATTAAAGCTCAGCAGTGCCATGACTGTTGTCCTTGACCTTTTCCTGATAAAGAATCACTCCTGACTTCACACCTCTAGTGAAAGCAAATCTGGATTTAGGCTGGTTAAATCCATAAGTCACTTTCTCATGGAGAATTATTAAAGTGCAAATCTTATTGTTTATATGCTGGTTCAGGGCGTTTGCTTCACATCTCACTGCTTTGACCAGCCACTGTAGAAATGTCCCATTAAGAAATGATCCTTTGCAAACCCAAGTGTGATATTTGGTAAACACAGACATTTGGCCAAAACCCTATCCATGATTCAACAGGACTGAATGCGTTATGCTCAGCAAATATATTCAACGGGAAAGTCGGAAGTAGTTTTGCTGTAGGGCGTGTGTAAGCTATATCTGAAAATCCCCTTTCAATCTTTCATTTCAAACCAAATCAGCCGTGGAAGCACAAACAACAGAATAACACAATAATGCAATGCATGGTGTTGTCTCAAACTAAAGGAGGAAATGGCTCAGAATCCCGGCCACCATCTGAAGATCAGCCCGCATCCCACATCACACGGGCGCAAAGCAGCAAACGCTCCCCACTAGCTTTCTATCTGAATGAAAATCAGCCCTCTCCTTTTATTGCAAAGGCGCCCTCAGGGAGATGTGAATGTTAGTGTTTTCATTTGAGTGCTTTCCTCCACAGGGGTTTTTTATTTTATTTTGCTTGTTGCAACCGTCTCTCATATACAATGAAATTCTGAATTCCAAATCACAGCAAGTGTGATGAATGCAAATTCCAGGATGTGGAATAATAATGAGAGATTTCACACTATTCCTAGGACGCTAATTGAATAAATACTTTTTTTTTTTTTTTTTTTTGACTGTGAATTCCTTTGTGGAAATAGTCAGATTTACAGCCTTCACTGAAGTACAAGATGGTTTTTGGACCATTCTCACATCATTCTTAAATCATCAAATTCACATGGAGTTCATGCAGCTTTGGTATGCCCCTTCATATATATATATATATATATATATATATATATATATATATATATATATGAAGGGGCATACCAAATACTAAGAAATGCTTAAATTATTTTTAATTAAACTTTTAACTCAAATTTGAATTTAATTCGAAAAAAAATGGAAAACAGAAGCATTTTCTACTTTTCTACTCTCAAATTTTTGGATCAAATTGTATTGATAAACAACAACAATAATAATAATTATTATTATTTTTTCAAATCACTCTCTCACTCACTTATCCATGTGTGACAACACAAATCAATAGAGATACACTGCATTAACGAGTGATCATGCTGAATGCATAAATGAATCTTTGCTACATCCAGTACAAACATAACATTATAAACACATATAACACATGAACTCCTATGATCTATGCCTCCTTTTCATTTCTATTGAAACTGTATAGTGAGAGAAATTGCACTTCACGAAGCTTGTTCTGTTTATCAATACATGACATAAGCAATGCAGACAAATTATCCCCGCAGAGTCCTATAACCTCTTTTAAGCTACATGTAAATAAGTATTGAGCCCCTTTTTTTCAATACGAAGACTAACTGCGTTTTTATTATAAAGCTTTGGATAAGTAAATGACTACCCAAAGAAAAAAAAAAAAAAAAAAAATCAATAGATAAATACATTATACATCAGTCGCCTATAGACTGACTTTGCAGTCAATTTTAGTTCCATTATGTTGGTGGTTTGGCATTAGAGAGGCCAGTCCCCGCACTACACAAGGAAATATTCCAGAACCATGCACATTACTGATGGATAAATCTCTTTGATGTATGGCTGGAACTCTCCCCTGACCTGCTTTAGTTTTCACGTTTTTGAAAGATTCTGAATTTATCCCTTCAGCGCACAATTGCTGGCCGGCAGAAGCCGACTAATGAAAAATGTGCTTAAGGTTCAGCGGCGACAGAGTCGGCTGCGCCAGGTGGGGCAGATATAAACCAGCCTGTGCGCGTGTCCGGCACCTATTTATGGAAAATAAATGAGTTTGACACTGTCCTCCAGCCAAATCATACGTATTTTCACAAAGTCCTCTTAAGGAGCCACACGGAGAGCCGCTCGAAGTGGAACAAACCGGAAATGCACAGCCATCTGTGCAGAAACCCAAAGGCTCTCGAGTGATAAATGAATCAGTGGTATAAGCCAGGTCCAGACCAGTCTCCACGTGCTTCGGATACATAGAAGCACGAAATTACCCGCTGTCTCCGTATACACTTCTCAA
The DNA here is from genome assembly GCA_036281575.1 of Ancherythroculter nigrocauda. Lineage (NCBI taxonomy): Eukaryota > Metazoa > Chordata > Actinopteri > Cypriniformes > Xenocyprididae > Ancherythroculter > Ancherythroculter nigrocauda. Next base: position 5,938,514 of record VTFQ01000022.1, read on the forward strand.
GAGCCTCCCGAGGCAAATCACAGATGATATTTCACTGTAAGTGTATTCCACTGCCTGAGCCCTCGTGGCACCGCGATGCAGGAGATCTCCGAGCCCCGCGGCGAGGACTCCAGTTCATACTTCATGCAGAGAAGCATCTGACGTACTCTGCATCCCAGCAACTGCTGAAATGAATGAATGCATGCGGGGAATTACAGCGGAGGAGTCCTGCTCTGCAGCGCTCGACCGGCGGAATCAATTTTCAGATTGCCTTGTCCACTTCATTGAGGCCCCGGGCTTCCTCGCGTTTTAGTCGAGTCACACCCTGATTGAGTAATCCCTCAATTTTTTTTTCTTTTTCTTTTTTTCTCCTGGTCTACTGCTTGAAAACAGGCAAAGCTTATTTCACAAGTGACCTTTACTCATTTTCAAACTAACACATGCAGTAGAAGGTCTGAGTGAGAGAGAGGTTGGAACTCTCAGTATATGCTGTGGAGAGGGTTTTATTTGATATAAGGCAAAAATGGAGACAGAACTTAGCATAGTTCACCAAAAAAAAAAAAGAAAAAAAAAAGAAAGAAAAAAGAATGAAAATTCTGTCATTTACTCACTCGCACGTCGTTCCAAAGCTGTATGAATTTCTACTCTTGAAAACAAAATATTATATTTTGGAGAATGTTTCAAACAATTTTGGTGACTGTTGAGCCCAAGCAACAATGTACCCAAGGGAAAAAAAAAAAAAAAAAAAAAAAAAAAAAAAAAAATATATATATATATATATATATATATATATATATATATATATATATATATATATATATATATATATATATATATATATATAATCAAAATCTCATTTGAATGTACATCATTTTGGCAGAAGTAATATTCATCTCTGCATGTCTACAAATTTTTAAGTGAAGAAAAATTGACTAAGGCACTTTTATTATTATTTTTTTCTGCCCACATGGCCTTGAATACATCAGCAGAAAAGTAATTTCAGATGTGGAGAAAGTCATTACATATTGATTAACATTTTGTTTTGATGAATCATACACAATAACACCACATAAATGTATTAAGAAAGTAAATAAAGTGTTGATTTCTTTGAATATGCAAGCTAAAAATATTAAATATTTAATGTCACATTATTTGATGTGAAATATATTTTGAAGAGCACAGAAACATACAGTAGCTGTAGGAGAAGCAGTGCACTTCCTCACACAATGAAAACATGATGTGGAGCTCTTCCCCACCATATGCTGCTGAGGAGGCACATTTACAGTGTCTTTGAGTCTTTGTGCATTACAGCACATTCATAAGTGATACTACATTTTTTTTTCTTCTCCTTTTTCCTCCCATTAGCACCTGAGGTACTCAATGCAGAGATCAAAGTAACATTTGAAATGCCCTGCAGGCAGCCATGGGCAGGGAAATGTCACACACATCTGAGAGAGAATGACAGTGAGATGGATAGATTGACACAGATACAAAATAAATACAGACCAGGTGAGTAAAAAAAAAAAAGGTGGAAGTGAGGGTGTGATGTTGGGTCTTATTGGACAAGCATTAGGTGATATAGATAGATTAGATTAGATAGATAGATAGATAGATAGATAGATAGATAGATAGATAGATAGATAGATAGATAGATTAGATAGATAGATAGATAGATAGATAGATAGATGATAGATAGATAGATAGATAGATAGATAGATAGATAGATAGATAGATAGATAGATAGATAGATAGATAGATAGATAGATAGATAGATAGATAGATCGATAGATCTTATTTTACAAACCGGTCACTGAAAAACCTCGTGATTGAACATTAATCTGATTATTTAATTATTTAGCTATGAATTATTAATTATTCTTAGTTTATTTTCTATGTGATAACCAACCCTATTTTGAGACAACTGATTACCTCAACTTAAATATCATCAGTAAGCAGCTAGTTTGTTTTTGTTTTATTTTTGTTTATTTTTTTTAATAACTGTAAATTACAAATACACTTTAATCTAAATATATATTTAGTGTTTTGTTCACCTTAATTTGATGCAACTCAAAGTTTTAAATATAACCTAACCTGTGGGCGGATGATGTGAGTGTAAGCTGATAGCCTACCAACTATAATTAGAATATAATATGCAAAATGTCTGCAACATTATTATAAACAGCTGAATACTTGCTTATTTTTGTAGCTATCGAAATAAAAATGCATGTATGTGGGCTTGAATTGACCTGCTGTCGAATCCAACTGCCCTGCGAAAGGTTCCGATATACTTCAAATGAAGTTCTTTTTCGTTCTTCGTTTAGGGGTAAAACAAAAATGAGAAAACAGCAAGCATTAGCATAAGAAAAGCGTCTGATCATAACAACATTGGTGTGTTAGCAGAGCTCTGCAAATTAGCACTCCAGTCATGTCACGTTTATTTATGTGCTGTGTGCTTTCCTCTCAGTAACAAAATAAACGCAACAAAAATGCGAAAACAGCAAGCACTTTTATTTTTCTTTCTTTTTTTAAATAGAAAGCGTAAGAAAAGCATCTGATTATAACATCATGGGAATGTTAGCACAAGCTCTGCAAATTAGCACTCCAGTAAAGTCACATCACGTTTATGTACATGGCATTTTATTCAATAGATTGCTTAAAATCAAGTAGTTTTACAGTATCAAAGTTGAAAAACAGTGTCAGTGCCTCATTTTATCAGCACAGCTTCATTTTGCACTATAAGCAGCTATCCAGTGTGTTCATGTTTTCACCCGCGGAGATCTTACTGCGACAAATTCAACACACAAATCACGTGAATGAAGGCGGAGCCTCGGCGCACACCTCCTATTTCGTTATCATCACAGACCAATGGTAGTACGAAGGAGTTTTCGCAGCTGGAGCGAACTTTTCCTGAGAGTTTGCTTTGGCAAGCCATTTCAAAAAGAACACAAAACGAACTTTGTTTTGGGCCTGATCTTTGTTTTGTTCGAAAGGATCAGTTCGTTCTTTGATTTCGTTTGAAGTATATTGGGGCCTTAAGGTCTGGGTATCTGTGTGGAGGGAAAGCTCTGAGTGCACGTTCAGCGATGACGTCACATTTTGGTTAAAAAAACAAAAAAAAAACAAAGTATGTTTGACGTTAAAATATTGTAAAAAACAAAAAAAATAAATTGTGTTTCTCTGATAGATGTTGAATGAACTCAAAAATAATATTTAGTTAAACTTTTTGGCACATTTTGAGTAAAATTTCCATTATAAGTTAGTTATACTGTTTGGGTTTACAGTGCACACACTCATTTTTGTTATGTGAAGGTCACATTAAACTGTCATAGAAAAATCTATCTATCTATCTATCTATCTATCTATCTATCTATCTATCTATCTATCTATCTATCTATCTATCTATCTATCTATCTATCTATCTATCTATCTATCTATCTATCTATCTATCTATCTATCTATCTACCTACCTACCTACCTACCTACCTACCTACCTACCTACCTACCTACAGTGGGTACAGAAAGTATTCAGACCCCCTTAAATTTTTCACTCTTTATTATATTGCAGCCATTTGCTAAAATCATTTAAGTTTTTTTTTTGTTTTTTCTTTTCCCTCATTAATGTACACACAGCACCCCATATTGACAGAAAAACACAGAATTGTTGACATTTTTGCAGATTTATTAAAAAAGAAAAACTGAAATATCACATGGTCCTAAGTATTCAGACCCTTTGCTCAGTATTTAGTAGAAGCACCCTTTTGATCTAATACAGCCATGAGTCTTTTTGGGAAAGATGCAACAAGTTTTTCACACCTGGATTTGGGGATCCTCTGCCATTCCTCCTTGCAGATCCTCTCCAGTTCTGTCAGGTTGGATGGTAAACGTTGGTGGACAGCCATTTTTAGGTCTCTCCAGAGATGCTCAGTTGGGTTTAAGTCAGGGCTCTGGCTGGGCCATTCAAGAACAGTCACAGAGTTGTTGTGAAGCCACTCCTTCATTATTTTAGCTGTGTTCTTAGGGTCATTGTCTTGTTGGAAGGTAAACCTTCGGCCCAGTCTGAGGTCCTGAGCACTCTGGAGAAGGTTTTCATCCAGGATATCCCTGTACTTGGCCGCATTCATCTTTCCCTCGATTGCAACCAGTCGTCCTGTCACTGCAGCTGAAAAACACCCCCACAGCATGATGCTGCCACCACCATGCTTCACTGTTGGGACTGTATTGGACAGGTGATGAGCAGTGCCTGGTTTTCTCCACACATACCGCTTAGAATTAAGGCCAAAAGGTTCTATCTTGGTCTCATCAGATCGGAGAATCTTATTTCTCACCATCTTGGAGTCCTTCAGGTGTTTTTTAGCAAACTCCATGCGGGCTTTCATGTGTCTTGCACTGAGGAGAGGCTTCTGTCGGGCCACTCTGCCATAAAGCCCCGACTGGTGGAGGGCTGCAGTGATGGTTGACTTTCTACAACTTTCTCCCATCTCCCGACTGCATCTCTGGAGCTCAGCCACAGTGATCTTTGGGTTCTTCTTTACCTCTCTCACCAAGGCTCTTCTCTCCCGATAGCTCAGTTTGGCCGGACGGCCAGCTCTAGGAAGGGTTCTGGTCGTCCCAAATGTCTTCCATTTAAGGATTATGGAGGCCACTGTGCTCTTAGGAACCTTAAGTGCAGCAGAATTTTTTTTTGTAACCTTGGCCAGATCTGTGCCTTGCCACAATTCTGTCTCTGAGCTCTTCAGGCAGTTCCTTTGACCTCATGATTCTCATTTGCTCTGACATGCACTGTGAGCTGTAAGGTCTTATATAGACAGGTGTGTGGCTTTCCTAATCAAGTCCAATCAGTATAATCAAACACAGCTGGACTCAAATGAAGGTGTAGAACCATCTCAAGGATGATCAGAAGAAATGGACAGCACCTGAGTTAAATATATGAGTGTCACAGCAAAGGGTCTGAATACTTAGGACCATGTAATATTTCAGTTTTTCTTTTTTAATAAATCTGCAAAAATGTCAACAATTTTTCTGTCCATATGGGGTGCTGTGTGTACATTAATGAGGAAAAAAATGAACTTAAATGATTTTAGCAAATGGCTGCAATATAACAAAGAGTGAAAAATTTAAGGGGGTCTGAATACTTTCCGTACCCACTCTATCTATCTATCTATCTATCTATCTATCTATCTATCTATCTATCTATCTATCTATCTATCTATCTATCTATCTATCTATCTATCTATCTATCTATCTATCTAATCTGTCTGTCTAGTCTAGTCTATCTCTCTGTCTATACATCTATATATCTATATATTTATCTAATCTCTCTTTCTGTCTGTGTCCCACCTTCACCACAACCAACAATTCTGTTTCAAAACGTTTTTTCTTTTCTTTTCTTTTTTCTTTTCTTTTCTTTTCTTTTCTTTTCTTTTCTTTTCTTTTCTTTTCTTTTCTTTTCTTTTCTTTTCTTTTCTTTTCTTTTCTTTTCTTTTCTTTTCTTTTCTTTTCAAATGTGTTTTTGGTTACTAAGGAGACAGCAGTACAGCACCTCAACTGGTTTTGACTTTTTATTTGTCTTGAAACAATAAGTGCGAGGGCAGTGGCGTAACTTAGTAATGTTTGGCCCCAGTGCAGGCTATGATGGGCCACCTGGTATGCACAGTTATGAAGCACATACAAACACACAAATTGTGCTTGTGTCTAGAAGGGAACCCTATATAAGCGAAATTTCAAACAAGTTTCGGAAAGTTTTTTTCGAGTATGGCCCTGTATTATGTTATAAAGGGCGGAATTCCTTGTATGGGCACTTCTCCGGGAAAAGCGTGTGCACACATTACCCAGAGCGAAAGAGCAAGAGCACGCCCATCAATGCGCTTCGTTCGGGTTACAGAAGTTGACGGCAGCGCTGCACAGGACTTTCTCAAAAAAGATTTATCACTTTGTTTTTAGACCACAAAATCAACAATGTCACCAAAGAAGTGTGTTTTTGGTTGTGAGGGAAAGATAACCTTGCTTCCCAAAGAACCCAGCATTAAGTGAACAGTGGAGCTGAGAGATTTGTGCTCACGCATTACATTGATGCGCTGTCGACATTTGTCATTAAAATAACCATAGAAACCACCTTAAATTAACTATCAAAATAAGGATAAAGCAGTGTCTGAAAGCGGCAATCAATTTTTATTGGTTAAAATGAATGGAAAATATCTTGTGTTTTTCCATGGCTAAAAAAAAATGGAAAAACTTGTTTCGATGGTGTATTGTGTGTGTTTAAATAAATTTGTTTAGCTGACCATTGATAGCTTCGATACGCAAAAGCTGTGCATGCTCGTGACTCAAGCTCCGCCCACGACACGGCTCCAGGAGCTCAGCTGTTTTCGGAAAGACTCAGAGATATGAAGGATGCTACAGTATACTGCTCTATAGGTACTCGAGATTAACATGAGATTGGCGGAAATTGTTTGTGTTATGTAACCTTGTGTTATGTAACCAACTAAAATCAGGATCTTATCAGTTTCTTATATGAAATTGAACAGTTCTATTTGTCTCTCTCCAGCACACATGCACAGATGCTACTGCGCCTGGCCGCACCAGCCAGAAGTACCAAATTAATCGTGTCTGATTTTACAGTTGCCATGTGTTACCTTTTGTATTTGCAAAGCACAGAAGGCAATGTTATCAGTAGCACGGAGTGTTTCAGCACTGTGGTGCTGAAATTACCGCAAACTTTTTTGGTATTTTTGGCACAGTAACCCCAGGAATTGCGGCAAAACCATTTGATTCGCAATTTGCTTGTTTGTGTTAAATAAGACGCGATATATCGCTGGAGTGTGTTGTTCTGTGCTGGAATGTGCTCGTTGCCGCTGTTATCAGCTCTCTTGGCGCTCATGCACACTGCGCAATCTTCACACAGATGATTTCTGGACATTGTAACGCTATACATATCATATATAACACACACACACACCTATCCCATCCACTTTTTAAAACAAAGTTACACCACTGGACATGTAACAAATAAAATCCATTTATTAAAATTCATTACACAGATTCATTCTGTGGAATATTTTAATGGTTTCCTCAAAGTATTGCATGATATTTTTTAAATATTTTTGCTTGCTACTGAATTTTTTCGATAAACCTGCTGACACCAAGGCAAAGGTGGATGTGCACGTTTAGGGGTATATATATATGAAATGGTCGACAGTAAGCGGTAGAGCTTGAATGACGTGATTTCAAATCTCAAAACCAGCACATTTCATTTGAAATATGAGTATCGCAAGTATCCTGCGGAGTCACTTCGTCCGGCTGCACTGTCTGTAGTTATGCCCCTGTGTAAGGGCAAGACACTTCTTCAGATCATTTACTTCTGGTCTACAGGTGGCTCCCAAAACACATCTTCATTATACATTCATTTCATAATCTTGAGTGAAAAGAGGCAAATCACTCTGGTAGTGTTCATGCGCTCCCTATGGCAATCGTGTATACTGAACAAGGAGAAAAAAGAAAAAGAAAATGACATGCTAATTATTTTTCAGTTGCTACAGGGAACAAATGGACATGTTTTTGTCTTTATCATGAATGTGCATTAGCTGTTTTTCCCAGTTCTCTCTGCTGTGCGGCAGTCTCGACCTGGTCTACTTTAAAACGAACAGCTTTCCCCTGCATATTTCAGCAATGCTAACCTAGCGTATAACCCACGGGCGTAAGGTTGACATGTTACTGACATCATCTCTCACGGGCACCTCCACTCAGGGAGGTTTATATGCTCTGGGCTTCTCTTAGACACCTTGTATAATCATTTCATTTCATTAGCCACAAGCTAAGCCCATGCTAAACTCTCTCTGGGCCCACCCCACCTCCGTTAGCATAATGTGCTTTTAATTGGATTCAGAAATATTCCTTTAAACCAGTCTAAGATTATAGATGTCAACAAACCGCACCGTGCTTCTCAAGAGAGTGTACTTCGTAATCAGCAAGATGCCTGCAAATTGCAAATTTTATTGTTTAGAATAAACACAAAGGGAGAGAGAAATAGTAAGCTTGATAGTTATCCAGTGCATTCAACATCCAAAATATAATGGGAGTGTAATGTTATATTATGTGTAATCATATGAAATGGCACTTGAAGTAGCAACATTCCCTTCTAGCACAGAGATATGTTTATGTAAGAGTTAGGGAAAGCACCATAAAGTGCCCTCTAAACTGTAATGAACAAAACCTTCAGGTATATATGATTCTTACAAAGAAGAGAAAAAAAAAAGCTTCACCTCTCATCCTTTTTAAAGTTAATTTTGAAGGTAATTGCAAAAAAAAAATATATATATATACAATCTTTCATTGTGGATGGAAACAAAAGAGAAACATTTTTTTCAAAATATCTTCTTCTGTGTTTCACAGAACTACATGGGGTAACGCTTTAGATTACAGCCCGGAAAGTACTGCGTAATTACAATGAATTTACAGCATAACTTTCAATAATTATAGTGTAACTATACAGTAAGTATGTGTAAGTATAGGGGAACAATATGTAAAGTATTGGGAATAAAGAGGTAACAACCAGGAAAATAAAAAATTATTTATACTGTAAATATTTTATATCTAAGGGGTACTTATGACATGTAACTAAGGGGTAAGTATGACATTACGGGCCGTAAATTAAAGTGGAGCTTGTTACCCTCTTATTTCATGTAGTTACAGGGTAAGTATAACATTACGGGCCGTAAATTGAAGTGGAGCTTGTTGCACTCTTATTTCATGTAGTTACAGGGTAAGTAATTAATAAAATGCAAACAATCTGATATCACTGACTCTGAAACCTTTATTTGAAAAACAACTTTATTAAAAACAGGTCTACAACACTTATTATTCATTTTTTAAAATCAACTTTTCATTTCAAACTCTAAAGTCCTGACAGAAAGTAACAGGTTTTGTCCATTTTTTGGTTGTTGTTGTTTCTCGCTTGGCTTCCTCCTGCTCTTGTTTCTCAGCTGATGAATCTTAAGAAGGAATCCCGTTGCTATTCTGTATTATAAGAAAATACAGTACACCCAGAAATTCACTATGGAAATTCATGGTTTAGTCTATTCATCTTTTCGCTTCCGACCAGCTGTCACCAGCGCCTGCATGAGAGTCGACTTCGCGTTCGATGAAGCACATTGAAATGAGCAACGTGAAGCTTTCATGACGTTCTCGCGGGAGATTCGTGTGAAACTCGCGCGAGAACTGCCGTCTCTGTTATTCTGTCTTGTTTGTTTCTCATTCTCATTATCTGTTATCCTGTGTATTTTGTTGTGAGCATTACTAAAAAAATAATTAAAAAAAAAAAAAAAAACTGACAGCATCCAACATCTGCGTGAGTTTCTCGCACGCCTACGTCACGCTTCAAGTTACGTCAAGTATGAACTCTCAACCCTCGCATGCACGCGCAGAAGACAGCTGGTCGAAAGTTTTAAAAAATATTAAAATATATGGTATTTTTCTTACAAATACGTATCGTTTCACTTCAGAAGACATCGATTCATCCATTGGGGTCGTATGGATTACTGTAGTTATTGCTGTTTGTGCTGTTTGATGCTTCGACTTTTAGGAACATGTGAGCTTGCATTATAAAGCGTTCCCAGATGATTTATTTTTTTTTCCTAAAATCCTTTTTTTTGTTCATCTTAAGAAGGAAAGTCGTATACATCTCAGATGGCATGAGGGTAAATGATGAGTAAATGATGAGCACATTTCCGGGTGTACTGTATTTTTTAAATACAGAATAGCAAATGGGATTCCCTCTTAAGATTCATCAGTGGAATGAAAGAAAAAGAGGAACAAGAGGAGGAGGAAGCCAAGCAAGAGAAACGAATAAAAAGTGTTGTAACTTTAAATCTGTTTTGAAATAAGTTGTTTTTCAGATAAAGTTTTCCAAGTGATATGACTGTTTGCGTTTTTATTTATTTATTTATTTATTATTAATTACTTACCCTGTAACTACATGAAACAAGAGTGTAACAAGCTCCACTTTAATTTACGGCCCGTAATGTCATACTTACCCTGTAACTACATGAAACAAGAGTGTAACAAGCTCCACTTTAATTTACGGCCCATAATGTCATACTTACCCTGTAACTACATGAAACAAGAGTGTAACAAGCTCCACTTTAATTTACGGCCCGTAATGTCATACTTACCCTGTAACTACATGAAATAAGAGGGTAACAAGCTCCACTTTAATTTACGGCCCGTAATGTCATATTTACCCCTTAGTTACATGTCATAAGTACCCCTTAGTTATAAAATATTTACAGTATAAAATAATTTGTTATTTTCCTGGTTGTTACCCCTTTATTTCCAATACTTCACATATTGTTCCCCTATACTTACACATACTTACTGTATAGTTACACTATAATTATTGAAAGTTACGCTGTAAATTTGTTGTAATTACGCAGTACTTTCCGGGCTGTAATCTAAAGTGTTACCCTACATGGAGTAGATGAAATTATTATTATTATTATTATTATCATGGCAATAATTAAAAATTTTTTGGTTACACTGTTTCAATAGTCCACATTCTACTAACCTTAAGTATATTTGCAAGAACATGTCAACTAACTCTCAATAATTTGCAACTACATGTAAACTAAGTCTTATTAGAGTATTAGTAGACTGACAGGTTAGGGTTCAGGTTAGTAGAAGTTGACGTACTTGCAAACTAACTTAGTCAGTAGAATGTCTTTTGGAGAGCATCAAAATTAAGTGTTACCCATGTTTTAAGTGATTTTATTTTTTGATGATTTTACTGAGTATGGTGTGGTATGTATAAATAAGTTAAATAAATGTGTTTGGCAGCAAGTGAACATTTTGTCTTCAAAGTTGATGTGTTAGAAGCAGGAAAAATGGGCAAGTGTAAGGATTTAAGCGAGTTTGACAAGGGCCAAATTGTGATGGCTAGACGACTGGGTCAGAGCATCTCCAAAACTGCAGCTCTTGTGGGGTGTTCCTGGTCTGCAGTGGTCAGTATCTATAAAAAGTGGTCCAAGGAAGGAACAGTGGTGAACCGGCGACAGGGTCATGGGCGGTCAAGACTCATTGATGTACATGGGGAATGAAGGCTGGCACGTGTGGTCCGATCCAACAGATGAAATACTGTAGCTCAAATTGCTCAAGAAGTTAATGCTGGTTCTGATAGAAAGGTGTCAGAATACACAGTGCATCGCAGTTTGTTGCGTACGGGGCTGCATAGCTGCAGACCAGTCAGGGTGCCCATGCTGACCCCTGTACACCGCCAATACACTATAGGAAGAAGGCAGTGTGATGCTTTAGGCGATGTTCTGCTGGGAAACCTTGGGTCCTGCCATCCATGTGGATGTTACTTTGACACGTACCACCTACCTAAGCATTGTTGCAGACCATGTACACCCTTTCATGGAAACGGTATTTCCTGGTGGCTGTGGCCTCTTTCAGCAGGATAATGCGTCCTGCCACAAAACAAAAATGGTTCAGGAATGGTTCGAGGAGCACAACAATGAGTTTGAGGTGTTGACTTTGCCTCCAAATTCCCCAGATCTCAATCCAATCGATCATCTGTGGGATGTGCTGAACAAACAAGTCCAATCCATGGATGCCCCACCTCGCAACTTACAGGACATAAAATGTATCTGCTGCTAACAGATCATAGATCTGTAAAAAAAACAAACAAAAACAACGCACCTAGTAGTGAGTAGTGAACATGAAGTGGAGCCGCGATATCAAGGTCCCGCCCACACTCACAACAACTAATTATTTTGGTGTGAAATAAACTGGTTTGGGAATGTAGAAAATAAAGTTAAAGCTCCAATCTCCACACGAAGATCCAAAAAAAAGTCTGTTGGCGCCTCAGTGACTACTTCATTCAGAGAAGCTGTCAATCTCAGCTGTCAATCATGACATCACACCCAGTTTTTATAGCATCAAATAACTAACTAAAACTTATTTAAAGAATGAACACTTTAACTAACATCAGCGTGATAAAAACTGCCTAAATAACAGAAACTGTCTTTGGTAAAAAAAATATTTGAAGTGTAATTTGATTGTTTAGTTTGTCTCACGTCCTATTTCATTTCATGGAGAGGGCGGGGTTTATGACCTATAATGCTTCCAGCCACCTGGGGGTGATCGAGATGCTACACTTTTCAGGACTCGTGTGGCAAGCTTGATATACAGTATATCTATACAGTATACAACATTAAATATGCACTAAGAATGATACAGTTCTCATTTCACACAATCTAATGTTTGAGATTAACCTGTTTGAGTTGCAGGTGCAGACACTTAAATGTCAAGGAACACAATAAACTGAAGAGCTAGGTGTGTGGTTTAATTAACTTACCCAAATGCATACATATGATTAATCAGATATATGTACACAACACAAGCATAATGCTAGAACTCACATCATCATCATATAATGATGCAAAAGTTGGGGTGGGTACTATTATTTTTTTATTTTTATTGTTTGGGGGGGGGAGGTCATGTGCATGTTTATATATATATATATATATATATATATATATATATATATATATATATATACATTTTGGTTACACTTTATTTTAAGGTTCTTGTTGCAGTGTAATTAGAACACCTTAACATACTGTGTAATAGTGTAAATGAATGTATTTTAAAATGTAATTTATTCATGTAATGGCAAAGTTGAATTTTCAGCAATTCAGAAACTTTCAGAAATCCTTCTAATATGCTGATTTTTTGTACTCAAGTAACATATTTTCTTATCAATGTTCAATTATCAATAAACAATTGTTCTGCTTAATATTGTTAATGCAAGATGTGCATTCTCTGATGAAATGAATAAAAGGTAAAATAAAATTTAAAAAAATAATAAATAAAAAACATTTATTTGAAATAGAAATTTCAATTTAATATGGCCTTGTAGAATAAAAGTAGTTTCTTTCTTTCTTTCTTTCTTTCTTTCTTTCTTTCTTTCTTTCTTTCAAAAAAAAAAAAAGAGACAAACTACAATCTGGTAATGTACATGCTAGTCAGAATGTGCAAATCAAAATGTGTGAACACACCCTTTCCCTTACAACACACTAAACCACAGACAATAATACTAAAGCATACTTGTTAATTATTACATACATGATACATACAAGTCAAGTACAGCATCCTTAAATGAGCTCTAAACTGAGTCCGCATTATTGAAAGAGACATTCTAAGTGTCCCTTCTTATGTCTGACTAAGAACTAATTAAATGAAGACCAAAAGAAAACTAAGGATCTAAGAACATGCGCTTTCGAGACAATTTTCCCATTGTAAAATGATAGCATATCTCTGCCCTAAGACCTTCTTTATTATCGCACTGATGGTATGAAGCACTTTAACTAGCTTGCTAAGACGACCACTTGTTCAAAAAGGGCATTAATGGGTATGTGTTCCTACACCCCGCCACCTCCAACCCATTACATTCCCATCTGCAAAATGACAACGCTAATGATTAAAACAGGGGGCGCAGAGGAGGGAACATCACCCCCTGATCCTCTCCACTCCTCCCAAAGCACAAATAACGACACACACCATCCATTTACCTAAACCAGCGAGTGGCTCTGCTGAGAGTCCATTAGCAGCAAATGATGATGGTAATATATTCCTGCACCACACACAAAATGAGCTTTATTATCCCAATGCAGCATTGCACAAATGAATCTTAGGTGATGCTGATATATCACAGGTGACACCGATGCAAAATTTAACCCCCTTCCATTTCAAAAAGAGGCCATATCCTTGACCTTTTATTCATTAAAGGTCTAATGCAGTAAAATGTAACAGCTGACTTGGTTGCATTGTGTGTGTTGAATAAAATCAGGCTTTTGCTTCATTAATTGTGTAATAAACTGTGTCTTTTAATGTTGTGCACTTGCTTAGGTCTTTTGACTCAATATATTTAACATTTAAAATAAACACCTAATTTTAAAAAAAACATTTTAGCTTGGTCTTTTTTTCCCAAATAACAAAAATGCTCAGCTAAACTAAGCTAATTGGTTGCAATTGCTTACAGTTAATTAGAGAAAATTGTATAAAACACCTCAATGAACAGAGATTTTTTTTTTTTTTTTTTTTCTTTAATACATATTACACAAATGTACTGCTCTAAGAGCAAGTTCCAGGAACTCTTCCAACTGGTTGAATCTGTTCTGGGTGGTTGCATGACTAGATTACTAGTTGGTGGGTCTAAGATCAACTAGGTTATAATTAAAGGCCCCTACTGAAGAAGAAGAAGAAGAAGAAGAAAATAGCCTAATGTGTTTTGCTAATCTTAGCTGGTCAAGTGGGTCTAATTGAATGATTTTAGAGGAGTTTGGGGCACTTGTCAGCTGGTCAGTTTAGACCACCTTTCTGACCAGCTAGACAAGTTTAGACCAACATACGATCTTAGACGATCTTAGCTATTTTAGGCATAGCTGGTTCACTTTGATAACCATGTTGCAAAACACATTTGGCTGACCACAGACCACCTTTGGCTGGTATGATATGGATTTTCCAACAGCTTTGCAGCTAACTCAGTAGAATTAGCATTAGAAGTGCTAACATCCTCTGCAAATGCCCTACTTTTTTGGTTTAATTTGGAATCTTTTACCACTTTAATAAAAGTATAGAAGAAAACTGACTTGAAATCATAGACTGACACAGACTGAAATCGAACCACACAAGCTTAGCGGTTAGCGGGGTGTGCTAAGCACTAGATGACAGCTCTAAAAAAGCCTTCTGCTCCATACCTCATATTTTCTTCAAACCCAACCTCTGTCCATGTCAAACCTGGTCTCTCTTTCACACTTTCAGAGGCTGGAGAATTGAGATGATGGGAAGGAGATTCAAAAAGGATAGATTTTGGAGGAAATTGGTGAAGGAAATGTTGTTTGATAAATATCTCATTCTGCGTGGGACTGTGGGTAAAGGCCTGCAAAACCTTGTAAAAAGGATCAAGGAGCACTCTCTTGTAGAGAAGTGATAAGGCTCTTTCATGTCCGAGGACCTGAGCTGAAATGCTTCCTGTAACATGCTTTCATCATTTGATTATCAATGACATTAAAGCAACTGAATTTTAACCTGAACCACAACTGGAAAAAAAAAAAAAAAAATACACTATATTTTCACTTTTAAATTTGCCTGAGAACACAGTCTACGAATAGCATAATAACAAATTATATTGGAAAATGATCAGAATGTCCTTATATTGTATAATGATACAGCATCCATAAACTCTAAAGAGGTACAAACTATGATTCACACACGTTCTGATTTTGCCGAGTTAGATGCGTTCCTGGGTCAGCATATACTGTTGATCCTGGAACAACATTCCTGTTCAAAAAATTTGACCTAACCCTACCCCTAAACCTACCTTACACATAACTTATCCCTAAATTCAGAGGGAAATGGTGAATAACACTGTTGTAGAAGCACTTAAACTTGTCCCTCAAATCTGATGGTTGATTGGAACAAAGATGTTGATCCAGGAACATGTTGTACTTGGTGAAATCAGGTTCTGCGTGATTCACAATGTCATACCATTCTGACATAAATAGTTGGATGACACATGGGGCCCTATTTTAACGATCTGAAACGCAAGTGTCAAAGCGCGAAGCGCAAGTAACTTTGTGGGCGGGTCTCGGCGCTGTTGCTATTTTCCCGGCGGGATAAATGGCTCTTGCGCCCGGCGCAAATCTAAAATGGGTTGGTCTGAAGTAGCTTCATTATTCATAGGTGTGGTTTGGGCGTAACGTGAAATAAACCAATCAGAGCGTCATCCAACATTCCCTTTAAAAGCAGGTGCGCAAGTTCCATTATGGATTGCTATTATTATGGCGTATTTACCAGGCGCACGCCAGGAGCGGTTCACAGCCGAGGAGACTGATGTTCTTGTAAGAGCAGTGAAAGACAGAGAAGTTGTGTTGTATGGGGATGGGAGAAACCCACCCAAAATAGCGTCGGTTAAACAGGTTTTTTCACATCTTCGTGGCACACCACAATGATTTCCGTCATCTCATGTGTTAATATTTTTTTAGTGTAACAATTTATGATTTGCAAAAATAACTGTTGCATCTGTGTAGATTACATGAGCAAAGTGTATGCGCGTTGTGCACGCTATACATTATGGTCAAGCATGCGCCCTTAAAATAGCATAATGAACAACGCGCAACGCGCCACTGACTTTAGATTAGGTTTTTTCTGGTCAGTGGCGCAATTGTTTAATGGAACAGCAAAATAGCACCAGGGATTGTTTGTGCCGGAACACGCCTCCTTTTTTGCGCTGAACCGCCCAGGGAGCGCAAGTTCATTCACTAGTTTAGCGACGTGCTTCTGTGGAGGGAAATGCGCGCTTTGCGCGGGTGCAAAATAGGAATGACACATGCGTCGGTGTACAAAGTCAATTGCGCTGGGTGCAAGATAGGGCCCATGGACTTTAAGATCTGCTTACTCTATTAAAATACAAATTAGTTAATAATAACCCTATTGAGTCAATCTAGACTGGAATTTTGATTCCATGCTACACTTTTTAATGGCTATTAGTATAATCCTATCAGGACATAATGTTATAAGATTAATATTTACCAGAATTAAAATTTATGAGCTAGGTTAGATAGCTTAATCCCAGTCTTTTACACACCTTTAAAGTTTGCTGAAACTTTGTTTTCTGCTCAATTATAGACATATTTGGGCATGTTTCGGAAGCCATTGTAAAACCAGTTTTATCTGGTCAGTTGGGTATATGGGTTTTTTTAAGGGTTTTTGGGCACTTGTCAACTGGTCAGGCTGGGAGATCAGTTGACCAACCCGCTAAATATTAACTTGTGCAGACTGAGAGACCAAATTAAACCAATAATGACCAGCTTAACCTGCATTTTCAGCAGGACATTTTTCTTTCTCTGTTTTGCAAGTTGTGATAGATTCCTTCTCTATTCAAACTGTTATACACATTTCTTAAAGGAATCCCTTGTGGATAATGATATTGTTTAAAATTCATGGGCCTTTTTACAACTTGATTACTCTGAAAGGGCTATGGGCTGGTATACATTACCCTGTCAGAATTGTATTTCCTTTTTCCAGATGAGTAAGGGGCCAGTCAAGACTATTTTATTTCCACATTGATAAAATGATAAAACTCATAATAGTTTCCAGCTCTGGGACTGCAGGTAAGGTAACTAACGCCACACTCTGACAATAAAGGCTTATTTGTTGCAAACGCAACATCTCCGTTTATTTTATTTGATTATTCTAGATACTCTATTAAGGATACTCTAGCTTGCCGTGTCATTTTTCAATATTTGCGTTTAAAACAAGTTTCTGCAATTTACGCACCTGAAAAGTATGTCTAACCTCTATTGTATCTACAAGAACGGAACTCATGCAAGTAGTGCAGTTCAAATCTTTTGAAAAAACAAAAACAAAAACATTATCCTTACAAGCACTAAAATGGTTTAAATTGACTTAATAGAATGGCATACAGTATACTTCTCCTATATTGATGCTTGACCTTTGTGTAAAATCTTATTTCAGCCCTTTTACAGAAAGATGCTGATAATGACTGATAATGAATGGACTTGATGTTCAGTAAAGATTTACTTGCAATATTGTGTATTTCTTTTTTCTTAAATAATGTCATAACAGTATGTTCATTATTTCTGCAGACATTTGTAAAAACTAAGTCAACACTTTAACCTAAACTGCTTTCAGGCATATGTTCAAAAAAAAAAAAAAAAAAAAAAAAAAAAAAAACAATACAGAAATGAACTAAAACATTTATTTGAATAAATGGTCATAAAGATAGATAAGAACAAATATCTTCTTGTTGATATCCTCCATCTGCTTGTCTTCAACCTCTGGCTGGAAAAAAAAATAATAATAATAAAAAAAAGTGATGAAAGACATTTAATGAGATATCTAAATGAGTCATCACTCATAATTTAATACATAATGCTATTTTGGTTAGACGATCAAGTGTCCTACATTGAAGTGAACACATGCCAAGGAAAAGATGGGTATATGGAAGCATGCCACATCAGACCACAATATACACTGCATATCCAAATTCATCTTGTGAATAATTATTAATCCATCTGGTGAATATAAAAAGAATAAGTCTGCCCCTTTTGTAGTGAGGGCTTGTTTACCGTCAAAAGTCCGGCATTATGCACTGAATCTTTTGTCATTATTATTATTATTATTGAGATTTTTGGTTGCACAACAAACTGCGCTTGTGATTTCATGGACTTTTGGAAAACAAGACATTGTCTTTCCCCCCCAACTTAGGTAATAGTGATTGCAAAATCCAATATCGGTCGACCTCTACTTGATAACACATCATTACCTAAAAAAGCTAGTTGAACAGGCTGCTTAATTCTGTCGCCTCTCTGGCCATCTCCTCTTCCGATCTCCATTTGGAAGGGACATCCTCACTTTCCCGGTCATGTTTCTGGAGCTGAAATAAAAAACTGATCATTAGCACTTTCCTATGAGAACCCCAAATGTCAATGGCCCATAGTTATTAAAGTACTTGCCAGGCAGCACTGTATTCGTATTCCTCAAACATTCAGGTTAACATTTCTGCTGAACCTCTGACCTCAGGTATTTAACATTCTGCAATGCAACCCTAACTGTTTAACATATTAAAATCACAACTGAAATAACTTTAGCCTTGTTTTTCATTATTAAATTCAATTCACATTTATTTGTGTAGCGCTTTTCACAATATACATCGTTTCAAAGCAGCTTTACAGAAAAAAAAAAAGCATGTTTTTTTAACAAAGAATCACTGTAACATTATTACGGTCATTACTGAGCTCGACTCAGAGATGAGAGAGGGTTTATTAAAGTAATAAGATAATACAAATAACTCAAAAGCTGCATAAATAAATCAATAAAACAGAGTGCACCAATATAACAGCTATAGAAAGACACAACCTGACAAACAACATGGGAAACACAAGGGTTATATATACAGACAAGGTAACAAGACACACCTGTGGATACGATCAAAGGGAACCAATGAAAGGACTACAAAGGGATTACAAAACTAGACACAGTAAACATGAAACTAGAAATACAACATAAAAGTCCAAACAAACAGGAAACATGTAACAATTACCACCATGTCAAGCATTTTAACTGTGTTAAAAAAGTTTATATTTTAAAGCATGTTGTATGAACTTATTAGCTAACAAAGCATCTATATCAAATGCTTTGTATTAAAAATAAATAAATAAATAAATATAGAATATGCAATAGTTATAATGGAAATGAGAAGTGGTTTGCATCATGTTGTGAGCTAACTTTATTACCTGTATGCATCATTGACTGGTGGTTTAATTTTTTAAGTTAAATTAATGCTAGCTAAATTATTATTTTAGCAAGTCTAGTGTTTATAATTTATTTCTTTTACAAAATGTGAGAAATGTCATTAACACACAACACAAAAAAAAAATTCTAAAAAAGAACTACATCAAAATACTTCTGAAGATTGATCTGAGCCATGAATAGATCTAGAACAGTTTGAAAAGATGCATTTTCCAAGATTTCATGTAATAAAAAGTGCCTCCAATTGAAGAATCGCCAGGCTCTGAAAGCATACTTGATTTTAAAATGGTTTTCCAGTGAAGAAAGTACAAATGGCTCGAACGACTACAGATCATACCATTTCAGAGCATAAACCAAACAAACCAAACAAATGTTCAATGTAATCCACAACTGCTGACCTAAACTCAACTCATAGTCTTAAAAAAAAAAAAAAAAAAAAAAACCTCTCAAGCCCACAACACTCAAGTGATGTGAAGAGGTAACTGGCCTTTTAGCTTTGAGCTCTTCATAAGAGCTTTGGAGTGCTTTCTATCAGTTTTTTCTTTTAATATTGCACAAATTGGAAGGTACTGTAGAAGAATAGCAACAGGCTTCAAATGTTGGCATGTATTCTGACTAAATAATTACATACTATGTGAGGGATAATGTACAGTCAGCTGGTCAGTAAGGCAAAATAAATGATAAGTAGCGTATAATTAAAAAATAAGGTAAGACACTACAGGTGAAGAGCAAAATGTTTAACTACTGTAACAGAAATTACCAGACTTCAGTTAATCACAGTACTTTAAAAAAAAAAAAAAAGCTTTTCTTATTTAGTATTTTTGTCTTGTTTCCTAGACAAAATCCAGATGCTTTTACTAGATAAGTAAAATGACATACGATTTGTCATGCATATTTTTTCTTGTTTTCTGAAAAAAAAAAAAAAAAAAAAAAAAAAAAAAAATGAATTTGAGTAACAAGCAAAATTTTCTGCCAATGGGGTATAAGAAAAATAATCTTGGCAGATAATTTTGCTTGTTTTAAGCAACACTTTTTTTTTTCTTTCTTTCAGTAAGTAAGAAAAGCTTTTTTTTTTTTTTTTTTTTTTTGCAATGATCTCCTTATCTCCTTAGTTGCTAGTTCCTCCCTATTTGTTACCTATGATACTGATTAATCCCAGTTTAGTTCTCTGTGCATAAGTACTCCCTGTTCCTTTCTGTTGACTGACGGTTATTGTCAATATTAAGGGTGGTTTGCGTGTATGTTTTGTGAATTTTTGTCAGTGAATTAAAGACTAATAAGGGGCTGTTTACACGACACTGTTTTCAACTACAAATGAAAACCTTTTATGCATGTAGGCCATTCATTTACATGACAGTATTGTTTTGGGGGCCTGAAAACTCAATTATCATTATCGTCATAAACCGTTATCATCTCTGTGTAAACTACAAAAACACGAATTTGTGAAAATGGTGACGGCATGTGCATCCATATTACATGTTCAGTCTATAGGTGTGTAGTGTTTCTTTTCAAAGTGACATCGCCAACTACTGGCCTGGCAGCAGAATACAGTGTTTTGAGTTGTTTTTGTGGATCTGTGTGAACGGGGATTGTTTTGACAATGTTGAAAAACTTAAAGGGAAAAACTTTGTCATGTAAACGTACCCTTAGATTGAATTTAGATTGAGTCATTAATGTTGTATTGCTACCACAGTGGTGTGACACACATACACACACACACACACACACACAAAGTCTTGTTGGATTCAGACTGATATTCTGGCGTGAAAGCACTCCAGAAATAAGGGGTTAAATATTACTGTAATATACTCACACTATATTACGTTACCCTCAACTGTTAAAGGCTGCAGGATTTTGCTATTGAAACGAAATTCCCATTTACCAATAATCTATCCAGTGATAAAACATTTGAATGTCCCTAAACATTTCTACGGAAGAGGATTAGGGCCAAGCAATAATAAAAAAATAAAGCCATCTCGAGATTAAAGTTGTTAAATTTCGAGAAAAAACTCGTTTTTTTTTTTTCTTAAATTTAACAAGTTTTTTCTCGTAATTTAATGACTTTATTTTCAACATTTTATCTTGACTTTTTTCTCGAAATTTAACAACTTTAATCTCGAGATGGTTTTATTTTTTTTTATTATTGCTTGGCCCTAATCCTCTTCCGTACATTTCAAATTGTACATTGAAGACATCTGCATTAGATTCCATTTGATATAAATGCTGCATTGAGAAAAACGCACAGTTTCGTGAAACAAAACATCATTGTAATACAGTTTATGGTTAAGCTGTCATAGGCCTTGTTTGAAAAGACATACAAAACTGTGTTGGAGCTGAGTGTGTCAGAGTTAGTTATCATCTGGAAGCTCTCTGCTTGTCTGCATTTGTTCTCCATCTTAAAGACAAACACGGTGCGAGCTAAGAAGCTGTTTTTTTCATTCCATCAGACAGCATCACAGCGCCCCACGGTTCCCCTTGAGGTTATCTCAATCCGTCCATAAGATGAACTTTGGGGCGGAGAAGTGTTTTGGATGGGGTGGAATGTAGTTTCCTATTTGTTTTCAGAGCTTGTAAAACTAAATGGAAAACCGTTCCTCGGATGTGAGTGATTTAGAGCGACACTTCAAGAGTAGATGCTCGTCAGTATCACATTTTTGCCGAGAGCAGAGAACAGAGGGGAGGGAAGTTCCTGGAAAAGAGCACAGCTGCTGTGAGCAGGAAATTCAGAGTAGATCATGTAACACATGTAAGGATTTGTTTAGAAGTACATTTGTTTCGCAAATGGCATTACTGGCTTATAGTATAACTTCACTTATGCATTAGGGGTGTAACAGTACACAAACATGACTATTCGATATGTACCTCGGGCTGGATGTCACGGTTCGGTATGGGTTTGGTACAGCAGGAGGGAGAAAACTAAACATAAAATTGCTCTTTTTTATTAAACAGTGGTTTATTGAACAAAATGTGTCTCTCTCTCTTTAAATGAATTCATTTATAATTAACATTTCCTTAAGGATATATATATATATATATATATATATATATATATATATATATATCAAACACAAGAGAGAGATCTGGACTCAGAGGGTTTATTTCAACACAGGTTAGATACAGAATCAAACTCAGACAGATATTTTCATGTACTTCATGAAATATTGCTTGAGCAATCAGAATTAACATGAAACGTTATCACTTTTTTAAACAGTGTAGGGAATACTACAGAATCCAAAACCAAGGTTAATATAAAAAAAGTATAAATAAATGACTTCATTGAAGCACTTGTAAAAATACAGAAGGTTAAGAACTTAACTTCAGCGTCCTTTAGCAAGCCAATTCAGCAAACACAGGTAAATATCCAAAAACCAACAGTCCTTTCACAAGGAAACAGGAAAGTAATCTTCACAAGAACTGAAATGTCAGTAACAGGTAAGTAAATCCACATGGATACTATCAAGGAACCACATACGAGGCCAGACAGAGAATGACTGAAACTCCTGTGCTTTTATATTGATCTCAAATTGAGTCCAGGTCATAACCATCAGTACTCAGGTGTGAGCAGGTGAGTGAGAGAGAGAGTGAGTGCATTGGTGAGGGAGAGCCTGGTATACTCCTGACAAAACTATTAAATTCAGTTTATTTTTTAATTAGTTTAGCTATTTATTTTTAGATATAATAAACACCCAAAAAAAAAAAAAAGGTAAATTGCACTATTGGGAAGGCGTAGGACATACAGCGTAAGCTTTTTGAAGAATACGGAAAGCGGAAGCACGTGCAAGGCGGTCATCTGTTTATATAAAGCATATACAGTTGTATTTTTTTTCGAAAATGACCGATCGTTTCGCTAGATAAGACCATTATTCCTCGTCTGGTATCTTTTAAAGCCCTTTGAAGCTGCACTGAAACTGTAATTTTGACTTTCAACCATTTGGAGGCCATTGAAGTCCACTATAAGGAGAAAAATCCTGGAATGTTTTCATCAAAAACCTTAATTTCTTTTCGACTGAAGAAAGAAAGACATGAACATCTAGGATGACATGGGGGTGAGTAAATTATCAGGAAAATTTTATTTGAAAGTGAACTAATCCTTTAAGTTGCTAAACTATTTTACTGATTAATTCATCAGAGCAGCGCTGACAAAACGTTTCTGTGCGAGTGTGTGTCCGTACTATAGTACACAGTACATGTGTATGTTTGAAAGAGAGTGCGATAGAGTATGCTCTTTCAGGACACAATAAATTGTATTTTGTGGCAAAAACCATGACAATAATTTGTCTTTTTCATCCTATTGTTTACTAGATTTATTTTCTTGGTCGGTGCCGTTGTGGGTTTTGTTTATTTTGCAGTTGTAGGCTGTAGGACCTATTGAAATAACTGAAACCATTTGGCGAAGTGATATGGAACTGCAATGTGGTCAAGACCTGCCAAGAACTACTTTAGCCGTGCATTTCCCTGAAAATAATTGCACACCTTAGAACGTTGGTCAACCAATCAGATTTGAGCATTTAACAACCCCGTAGTAGTAAGGGATAACGCACATTCAGCCGGTTGTTAACGCAGAATAAACCCCGACAGTCATCATAGCATCACCCTGAAGGGGTTTATTCTGCGATGTATTCATCCGGCTGGATGTACATTATCCCGCTTATTACATGGCCTCTTGCCACATAATTATCTAATGTATTAACTAATGTTAACTAATTAAACCTTAATGTAAAGCATAATAATCAAATTTAACATAGGGTTAGGGTTAGTATACTATATAGAAATTTAATTTAAATTTAATACAATTTTTAGTCTTTCTCTCCTAGAAACCCACACCAAAAATATTCATGACTTATATTACACTAATCGGTGCAAAACGACATATGTACTGTTCCAGCTTCCTTGAGCCATTTCATGGAGTCTTGAAATATGCCATAATAGCCCTCAGCTGAAATCCAGAAAGACGGAACAGAATCATTCTATCATGTCCAATCTCCACAGGGAGACAGACACTGAAAAGGCAGCAGATTCCAGGATTGCCATCTTAATCTGTCACATGAGCAGTGCGGATGGGCCGCTGTCTGGATTCTCTACTTTCTGACACAGCTCTGTAACTCCGCCATCACTGGAGGCATCCACTCAAATGTTCGATGACATGCACCACTACATCAGACTAGCAAAAGAGGAATGTTCACCGGGCATGCAGCTTGGAGCGGGGCTCCGCGGAGATACTTAGAAATCAGAGCTGGAGTTGAACCGACTGCCTGGGGATGCTCGAATAAGAAATTGCACTATTTTTCCTAAAAGTGGCACTGCTTATGGCACCAAACACAAATGCAAAAATGTTTACATATGCAGTTGCTAATGTATTTTGAGGGGTTTTCTGGGTATTTACGAAGGCATTCCTATTACTGGCCCAAGACAAAAGAACCCACCATTAAGTCTCTATGCATTCTGCTCCTTAGATCTGACCTTCTGTGCACCATTTTCCACTCTTTATTATTATTTGCCAGATGGAAATCCAAGTAATAGCACAACTCTCAACAAGTGACATGATTTATGGCATCATACTGCATTATTTTACATTAAAAACTTTCCATATTTCACCTTTAAAGGTGCCCTGGAACCAGTTTTTACAAGATGTAATATAAGTCTAAGGTGTCCCCTGAATACCTGTCTCATAGATTTTTTTAAATTAATTTTTTAACTGCCTATTTTGGGACATCATTAACTATGAACTGATTCAGGCTGCGGCCCCTTTAAATTGCGCGCTCCCTGCCCCCCGAGTTCTCGACTATAATACAGTGCATTTACAAAGTTCACACAGCTAATATAACCCTAAAATAGATCTTTACAAGATGTTCGTCATGCATACTGCATGCATGCATTGGATCATGTGAGTATAGTATTTATTTGGATGTTTATATTTGATTCTGAATGAGTTTGATAGTGCTTCGTGGCTAACGGGCTACCATTACACACTGTTGGAGAGATTTATAAAGAATGAAGATGTGTTTATGCATTATACAGACTGCAAGTGTTTAAAAATGAAAATAGCGACGGCTCTCTTGTCTCCGTGAATACAGTAAGAAACGATGGTAACTTTAACCACATTTAACAGTACATTAGCAACATGCTAACAAAACATTTAGAAAGACAATTCACAAATATCACTAAAAATATAATGTAATCATGAATCATGTCAGTTATTATCGCTCCATCTGTCATTTTTCGCTATTGTTCTTGCTTGCTTACCTAGTCTGATGATTCAGCTGTGCACAGATCCAGACGTTAATACTGGCTGCCCTTGTCTAATGCCTTGAACATGAGCTGGCATATGCAAATATTGGGGTCGTACATGTTAATGATCCCGACTGTTACGTAACAGTCAGTGTTATGTTGAGATTCTCCTGTTTTTCGGAGGTCTTTTAAACAAATGAGATTTACATAAGAAGGAGGAAGCAATGGAGTTTGAAACTCAATGTATGTCTTTTCCATGTACTGAACTCTTGTTATTCAACTATGCCAAGGTAAATTCAATTTTTGATTCTAGGGCACCTTTAAAGCCATTTATATTAAGATCTCTATTGATATTACTGTGGTAAGTCTAGAACAGGGGTGTCCAATCTCGGTTCTGGAAGGCCACTGTCCTGCAGATTTGAGCTCCAACCCCAATTAAACACACCTGAACCAGCTAATCAAGGTCTAATTAGGCATACTAGAAACTTTCGGGGAGGTGTGTTGAGGCAAGTTGGAACTAAACTCTGCAGGACGGTGGCCCACCAGGACCGAGTTTGGAGACCCCTGGTCTAGAACATGCAAATAAGCGCCTTGAGCAAAGAAATGGCTTTCATCTTAGAAATGATTAGCCAATTATCAAAGACCTTTTGATCACAAATTCAAAGAATGAAAAGGATTAGATTAGAAACAATTTTTTGAATTTTATTATATGCTGCTAAATCTGATTATCTGATTATGTAAAAAAGAAATATACCACAAATAAAATTGTCTTTTATTTTGTTGTTGTCGTCTTCTATGTAGATATGCATCTGTTTCTTTAAGACATCCAGCATATTTTTTTTTCTTTTCTTTTCCATAAGCGGCTCCATATGGCAAATCTGTGAGACCCTTCAGCTTTTCAGCAGACAGAAGACCCAGCATGTTCTTGAGCCCATGTGAATATAGCGTTTTCATCTCGGCAGGGACTAGCTAGATCAGCATGGCTGCACACCAACAGCTGTATAGATGTCTAAACAACCACTTTCCCATTTACCCTAAAGGCATATGCGACACTCCTCAACAAAGCTTCCTGCCAGGGGGACAAATGCCCACTACCGCGTCCAACTTCACTTTAGGAGCAGAAGGGGCCTTTCTGCGAAGACATAAAGTTCGCCACCTAGTGTAAGGAGGCATATGGCACACGTTGAGGCTTTCCCTTAGGCTCATGCTAATGTATGAATTTATGTGCTCATTAAAAGACACACATTAATGCAGAATGGGGAACATAATGGGTTTTGCGGCCGCTTCTTGACATTTAACACAGCGAAGCAATAAAGGGGGTACATCTTGACTATCTGGCTGCCTCTTGACATCGAGACCTTGAGTCGCATTCAGCGGCTTATGAACGTGACACGGAAGGTCATCGTATAATTACACCAGAACAAAAAGAAATTCAGAGGACAATCTTTTGTTCTCTGTTCAGGAAAAGGACGAAAATTGAATAATTGATTACACGAAATGTGCTTATCTGAGCACATTTGAGGAATTTTTGGCAAGTCGGGAAGTTATCAACACATTATACTTTAACAAGAAAATGAACAAAGAAATGCAATAGGGTGAATGTCACAAATCATTTGCAGGTCATATTTCATTTAAACATCAAAGAAGAAAATAAGAAATAATATTTGAATTAAGGAAATGAAGCCGAATTTAATGATTATTAAGATTATTAAGATTATTTTCATGACAACTAAGAATTATTTTCCCCAAAACAGAACCATAAAGCATGCAAATGCTTTACTTTTGGGTACTTTTGTATTTCCCATTAAAAACATCCATCATTAAGAGATGAAATAAATAAATAAATGTTTCTTTTTTGAAAAAAAAAAAAAAAAAATGAAGATATAATTAATACAATTAATATTATCATTAGGAATACATATTTTATGTATGTATGTATTTATGTATGAGTGTATGTATTTTTTATTTGTTGTTTAGTCATTCATTCATGGTAAAATTTCAGATATGTGCTTAAGTTCAAGTTTCTGTATCATATTCATTACAGGAATCTAATAAATAATAGGCTTATTTTTAATTTATTTTATTTTCATGAAATGAGGGTGCTTAATTTAAATTAAAATAGTGCTGCAATACCCAACCAACCATCCATCCATCTATCTATCCATCTATCCATCTATCCATCTATCCATCTATCTATCTATCTATCTATCTATCTATCTATCTATCTATCTATCTATCTATCTATCTATCTATCTATCTATCTATCTATCTAATCATATTGGTTGTACAAAAATAGCTACATTTTCTTATACACTTTGGGGTGAAATATTCTAATGAAATTTTCAATATTATGTTTGTTCGCAGCTGGCTGAACTTTTTGGATATCGAATAATGTTACTAAATATTAAAAAAAAAAAAAAAAAGTTCTTCAAAGCAATGACAGCTGAAAAGAGTACCATGTTACAAGGGCTGAATAAAAGTGATATGAAACTGTTTTCTCCTTTGATGTAATCTTTCTTTGAAAAGATATAAAAGTGTTTCACAATCTCCATGTCATTTTTGAGATGAATTGTGGACCCCTGCACTTGTTAGATGTTTGACATGTCATAATTATCAGCGTTCAGAGCCCTGAAAAGTGCAGGGCATGAAAAGTGCATATATAGTTCATATTTTCTCACAATCTATAATCAACAAAGAAAGGTTCAGCTGGCAGGTGTGTAATTCATAACTGACAAACAAAGATAGCACAAGATAGACCATCTATTTTTACCAGACCTTTCTTAACAGAGCTGACAGAATAGACAGTTGTAGTGAGCAAATGGCAGGAAGGTACTTCACAAATGTTTCTTCCTGCTTTTCATAGACAGTGCGACATTGGACGCTCTTCACAGCCCCCTGGACACCAGCTCTTTCTCGTATGGTCACTGCACACTGACATCTCTGACTGTGCAGTGCAGCCGCACGGGGATGCAAAGCAAGAAGGAGACGTGCTACAGACTTCTGCCACACTTTCTGTGTGACATCTGATAGAATCTATTTTAATGACATGTAAATACTTTTCAACAGCTGGTGTTGTAATTACCAGCAGAAATTACATTCCCCAGATTGTCAGGAAAATGTCCCTTGGTTGAAAACTTGTCAAAGCATATCTGTTTTCTCAGCAATACTGATGAAGCCAGAGAAATACTAGAAGGAAACAGTGTTGGTTTCGAGTCCACCTTATCTGAGTCTGAGTCGAGTGCGAGTCAGGTCCGAGTCAAAAAGGGGCCATGTCGAACTTAAAGGGATAGCTCAAAAATGAAAATTCTGTCATCATTTACTCCCCCTCAAGTTGTTCCAAACCTGGAAAAATGTCTTTGTTCTGCTGAACACAAAGGAAGATATTTGGAAGAATGTTTGTAACCAAGCAGATGTAACCCCCTTTGACCGCCTTAGTATTTTTTAGTTTGGGTCAAAAATGGACAAACCCAACCATTGGGTTAAATTTTTAAATGCATTTGTTAACCCAACGGTTGGGTTTGTCCATATTTGACCCAAATTTGGGTTGAAACAACCCAGCATTTTTTAGAGTGTACTATGGTAGTCAATTGGGGGGGGGGGGGGGGGGGGGGGGGATCTGCTTGGTTATTTTCATTTTTTAAATGTCCCTTTAATTCCGAGTCAAGTCTGAGTCCAACTAAACAATACTGCATTTGCAAGTCAATATTTATTTATTTATTTTTTTAAACCTTAACAGCTTAGAAAAAACATCAATTTACAAAATCTTGCTGTTTTGATTTTTGATTTCACATCATCTCATAATTAGTATCCTGCTCAGCAAACAAAATAGTCAATGGGGAAATATCTGCTTGATTACAAACATTCTTCCAGATATCTTCCTTTGTGTACAGCAGAAAAAAAAACAAAAAAAACAAAAAAAACAAATTTATACAGGTTTGGAACAATGATGACAGAATTTTCATTTTTGGATGAAAATTCCCTTTAAAGTCATGTAATGGAAGTTATGGCTGACTTGATTTCTGTTTTGTTACATATTTCTGAGTGAAACAGCTTTTCATTTGTAAAAAGGTACAGGGCAAGACTTGACTTATCCACATAAATGTATAAATTCAGGCCAGGGGGTGGTAATCGGTGTAGCTTGGTGAATGGGAATAGCCTATTGAGACCTGAAGAGCCAAAAATGCACCTCTTTTCTCGCTGTTTGTGACTGTGTGTTTTGTGTGAGTTTTATATGACGTGGTTAGACCTAATCAGGGTAGATGCTATATTGAAGACCTACAGTCTTTACAATGGCATGCACTGTGTATAATGATTCTGTGAGTAATTTCCATAACTCAGGGCTAATTCAAAATTGTTTCATTTTTGAATGCATTTATGGCTAACAAATTACATTATTGTATGGCAGTTTATTGTATGGATCTATGTTTTCAAGTTCAGGAATATTTTAGTAGGGCTTTGCCATGCCTGCCTATATACTTGAGCCACACCTGCATATAATTACTGTATATTTCCATATTTATAGTACAATAATTAGTATATAAAACACTATGGATTTTTTTTTTTTTTTTTTTTTTACTGTTTTTGAATTTTGACCAACGTAAACTACTACTTTAAAGATTTTAGAAACTTTTTTTTTTTTTTATGTAGGTCTACATACTAAAAAGTACGGAAGAGGATTAGGGTCAAGCAATAATAAAAAAAAATAAAACCATCTCGAGATTAAAGTTGTTAAATTTCGAGAAAAAACTTGTTAAATTTCGAGAAAAAAGTCGAGATAAAATGTTGAGAATAAACTTGTTAAATTACGAGAAAAAAACTTGTTAAATTTCGAAAAAAAAGTCGAGATAAAATGTTGAGAATAAACTCGTTAAATTACGAGAAAAAACGTGTTAAATTTCTAGAAAAAAGTCGAGATAAAATGTTGAGAATAAACTCGTTAAATTACGAGAAAAAACTCGTTAAATTTCGAGAAAAAAGTCGAGATAAAATGTTGAGAATAAACTCGTTAAATTACAAGAGTAAGTCTGAGTCAGTTAGTGATATTAATGTGACTTTACCTAAAATACTGTGCTCACCTGTCCCTGTATTTATATTAAAAACCAGGCATTTAAACAACAGTCCAGTATTAAAATAGGATCTATTGGGGAGACAAAGTCCTTTTCGAATGTCAGGTCAGAGAAAGGATATTTTTCAATGAGAGAAATAGGATATGATTAACCCAATGTAACCCCATTTTCTTCTCTGGTGACTCGGTGTCACACCACATTGAAAGGTCATGACCTCCTGAAGTAGAGAGAACATGCCTGTGTTTAGCACTGATCTCAGGCTGAAAACTAACTGAACAATTCTCCGATAGGTGGAGATCGGTGCTGCTAAAACAGCTTTTCGAATAATATCATATAAAAAAAGACGAATAGTTCCTAAAATCTACAACAATAAAGTTTAATTTTCTAAAATAAATTAGAATAATCTGCCTACCTCTTAAGTGTTCCTTAAATTATGAAAGAAGCTTAAAAGAAAGTGACTGTCTAGTGGGATAATACAACACACCTCTCAGGTAATACATGATACCCTGACACCTCCCCCTTTAGTCAAATACTTCAGGTTACATTTCTGCAATGTAGCAATGTCTTTTCCATTATGATTCATTATCCGGCTTTAACAAGACTGAATTCCCCAGTCTAAGAACAGGTAAGTCCTTTAGACCGTGCCTTCTGTTAAAGTTGTATGCTTGCTTTTCTTTTGCTTTTCTTTTGTTTTTCAGTAAGGTGGGTAGAGTAGTACGGATTTTCCTTCCCATAAGCAATTCCACTGGGCTGACACCCATATAAGTGGTAGGGGAAGTTCAGAAACACATGAATGCTATCAACAGATCATCAGGTTTCAGGATGTGCTTTGCTGTCTGAACTGCCCATTCTTTATGCCTGTTACCTTGTGTATTGTGCAGACTTGATGTAAAATATCATACGTACCACAAAAGCTTCTCCAGGCTTAACTGAAGAATTGTGGCCCATCGTTGCTAACAATTTGTTCTGGTATGCCGAATCTCGCAAATAACGCTTCAAGTCTCTCAACATGCTGTGATGTAGTAACACGTAGCAAGAATTTCCAAGTAGTGCAAATAGTAATCAGGGGATGTATTCACAAAACATCTTAAGGCTAAAAGTAACTTCTAACTTGCAGATTTAGAAGAAACTCTTAAAAATAATGGGTGTGTCAGTCCTAAATTTAGGACTCCTACATTTTTCCTACAAGAGTATTTCACAAAGCATTTGTAAAAAGTTAGGGGTAGTCAAGAGGACTCGTAAGTCACTAAGACCAAATCACAATCAATCCTAAAATGTCTGTTACCAGCAATCCGGACACTGTACACCATTGAGACAATAGACGATAAAGCATTGGGTGCTGAGCCTTTTCTTCATAAATGCAAAAAAAAAAAAATAATAATAATAATTGATTTATAGATTTTAATCTGCAATGACATAACATGAAGGTTCATTTATGTAGAGGCAAAATGTATTGAATGATGGAGAATAAAACATTGCAGTCAAGTTAAAAATCATGTCCTATTGTCAGCGCCGATAGCCTTGTGGGCAGCTCAGGTGACCCGAGTTTGAGCTAATATAATAATGTCAGATTACCTGTGGCTGTTGTGTACAAGTGATCGAACAGAACTAAAAGAACAAAATAAGCATATTTGATGTGCTGTCCAAGGGGAGGCTCCGAGCTCGGAATTTAGCTCAAACCCAAAGTACTTCCCCATTTTCTGGGAATAGGAACAAGCTGAGGAGTGAGGAGTCAGTGTGGTGGAGGGATGCAGAAAACTGTCGAGGTGAGTCGGCTGTGTAAATACAGTATATATGCCTCCTTTCAAGCTGATTTTGAAAATCTTTATTTGAATATGATATTTTTTAAACATATTTATGTGAATATGGAAACATAATATTTTATTCTACAATATTTCTATTATTAAATGACTGACAGACACCCCTCCCCTCTCAGCCAGTCACTGTGTGCATAGTTAGTAAGCATGTTGACATCATCCATAGCAACTAGGCCCTTTCGTTTAGCTTAAAGCCTCGTACACACCGGGACGAATATCGCGAGCGCTTATCCTCAGCGTTTTTCGAGACGTTTTTCGTGTTCATACCCAAGCGATTTTCACTGGCGATGCGCCAAGTGAACTTGCAAATTCACTCCCTGACAGTATATGCCGCTTGTGCTGAATGGTACTGCAAATAAAAATACTTATGATATAAAATTAAAGAAGATAAAAATACAGATATAAAATGGCATAGATGGCATATACATGACATTAGGAGATGGTAGTCAGAAACGGTAGTGCAAATAAGCCACAATGAGAGTAGTGCAAGTGAACGGTAGTGCAAATAAACATAGCCTACTTATGAAATAGACATTCTCAACTATATTTCTTGAATGTAAAAAACAAACAAGCAAACAAACAAACAAACAAAAAACAATACAAATACAGAAATAAAATGGCATATAATACACATCTATTGGTGTGGCCAAGAACTGGTAGAGCACCCATAGTTTGTAGGGGTCTTCCTCATCTGCTTACTTCCTCTTCATCGTCTTGGTATCAATGTGTGTTCAGCAAGACCGTTTTGTGCTTGAGCTCCACCAAGTCATGTTTTACTGTAACTTCAGCAGCTCCAGGCATGTGAACAAAAGTGGCAATCTCATTGGTCGGCCAGTTTTTAACTCTGCACATCAATCCAAAAAAACTAACCCGAGGTGTTTTTTAAAAAAAATGACGCTTTTACGCCTGCCGTTTTTTGCGTCAGTGTGTACTCTCACATTGGCGCCCTCTGTTTAGTCACGAGGTATGTGTAATAATCATGCACGATATTCGTCCCAATGTGTACAGGCCTTAAGACTTCTCTCTATTCCTTAGTAAAAGTTGGCCTCAGCAGCTTTGTGAATAGGTTTTAAGAGGAAACTCTTAGCTAAGAACTTTTACTGCTATTTAAGATAACTCTTATAAATGTTTGTGAATACGGCCCCAGATATTGTTTCCCTTTATGCATGCACAAGCCTGTGGCTATTCGCTGCAGTGGCCTTTCCGGCAGCGGTGTTGACTGTGGAAGTTGATTCCCCAGCACTATCAGTCCATCACTCACTAACAAAGAGTTTTTCCATTTGCATTCACGTGACAACTCAGTCCTCCGTAGTAGTGTTCAATGGGACAATGCATCTGTGACAGCCAAGCTTTTGCCAGACGCAAACTCCGCTTTTGCATTAAAGTCTCATCAAAAGACACCTCACTGCCACAGTGTCCAAGTCTCTGCTATTGATCAGAGGTATTAATTTAAATGTGTCCAAGCCCACCAAGTACTTCTGGAACCTTTAATTTGCCCATATGCCTGAAAGGCATTCCTTCTCTATCCGGGCATACCTCGTTTCAGAATATGTCAACAGTACGTGACAGGTTTCCAGCTGTCATCATGCTGATACCACTGTTTCTTTTTCCGGACCATAGTGTGTCAGGACTGGAGCTTTAGTGAGCAAGCCTTTAAGTGTGCTGAATGTGCTTTTCTGTGGTTGATCCCATGTCCGTGCAGTTCCTTTATTTAGCACCTCATACAAAGGACCCCCTTTTATTGCAAGTCCAGAATGTATTTACTCATGTAGTTTGAGGCCCAATGCCCTCTTCAACCCATTTACATTGTTCAGCTCTTGCAAATCACTTATCGCACGCACCTTTCCAATGTCTGCTCTGACACCTTGTGCATCCACTACATGTCCCAGGAAACTCAACTCTGCTTTCCTGAATACACACTATTCAATTTGAGGCCCACACTTTCCATCCTTTCCAGCACAGTACATGATCACACCATCCTTGTACACAGCAACCCTTTTCCATGTCCACTAGCTTGTTCAGTTTTCTTTGGAAGGTTTCTGGGGCTATACTGATTCTGAACAGGAGTCTCTTAAAACAATAACGCCCCACCGGAGTGATGATTGCTGTCAGCAAGCTGCTGTTCTCACATAACGGAATCTGCCAAAATCCTGATGCTGCGTCTTATGATGTAAAGACGCTTGCTCCTGCTAATTTAACTAGAATCTCGCCTGTTGTGGAAAGCATGTATCTCTCTCTTTTTATGTTGTCATTCAGTTGATTTAATCCAATGCAAATTCCATATGTACCACATTTGGCTCTGCGTCTTCTTTCAGGTATTGAAGGAAACACTTCAAAATCTGTGCTTATCTGCTCTATTCTTTTGACTAACCCCATCTTGGCAGCTGTCCGTCAGCTTAGAAGGTTACTGACAGTTCCTACCACATACATGGTAGTGACATACTTTCTACTTTTATACTCCGCTTCTGTAGTAGTCCACCTGGGCTAATGTCACAGTGTTCATTACGATAACATCAGCTCCCGTATCCGGTATCTTAAAACTATAAATGGAGTACCACTTATCTTAAAGGATTAGTTCACTTCAGAATTAAAATTTCCTGAAAATGTACTCACCCCCATGTCATCCAAGCTGTTCATGTCTTTCTTTCTTCAGTTGAAAAGAAATGAAGGTTTTTGAGGAAAACATTCCAGGATTTTTCTTCATATAGTGGACTTCAGTGGGGTACAATGGGTGGAAGGTCCAAATTGGAGTTTCAGTGCAGCTTCAAAAGGCTCTACACAATCCCAGACAAGGAATAAGGGTCTTGTCTAGCAAAATGATCATTCACTTTCTAAAATATATATATATATATATATATATATATATACACACTTTTTAACCACAAATGCTCATCTTGCACTGCTCTGTGATCCGCCACACATTCCGTAATCACGTTGGAAAGGTCACGTTGACGTAGTACTGATCCACTGTCTACAAAGCGAACATTTAAAGACCAAGTCAAATGGCCTTTACAAAAAAAAAAAAAAAAAAAAGGTAAAACAACAATGTCAGACGATTTTGAAGTTGGAGGAGAAAATGAAGTTTTTCGCTCTACCGTGGTACTTCCGCCTATGTCACGTACGTACCGCCTACTCTATTAAGTGAATGAGTCGAAGCGAGAGAGAATAATAGCAAAACAGTGAGCAAACAAGTCAAGGCGTAACAGACAGAAGGCTGCTGTAATATTAACGTGACCTGAGTGGACATGCTGCTTTGTTTACAGTTTGTTTATCTGCAGCCTGCAGTGCCGGTCTCCCTTTCTGAATGACGAATATAGACGAATATATATGAAAAAATAGACAGCGGTCTCCTTACACACAGGCGCAGAACACGCCTGACTCATTGAATTTTCTGAAGACCGTCTCGTAATCCTCAGAACTTTCCTCAGCTGTGAAGGTGAGCGTTTGAAAATGTTCTCGGCTTCGATATGCCCATAGCATTTATTAAAGTGTTATTCTGTACCTCTTTCAAAGTTAAAATTTTCTGGTGGATTAAATTTCGACATCTTGCTCTTCTCTTGTCTTTACACTTCTGTCTTTTATGAATTTACAAGGAGGCATTAATCATATCTATTGAGGTTTAATGAAGAGCTCCTTAAAACAACACTGTATTCAGTTAGTTTACATCTGGAAGACACTTACTTCTATGTGTAACTTGCCTATACTTGAGCCCCTCTAGTGGGCTGGATAATACAACACACCTCTCAGGTAATACATGATACCCTAACACCTTCCCCTTTTAATCAAATACTTCAGGTTACCCTGATACCCTGACAGTAACCATCAGAAATTTGTTCTGACTGTGAATTTTGTGTAAAGTCACAAATAACTGTCAAAAGCTGTCCAATCCGCTCTCATAAGAAGTCACGATAATTCATTTGTGAGCATAAACTCATAAGAAATTGTATAATTTGGGTTGTACAAAAACATATAACCTAAACCTAAATGCAACCATAAAACTCTAGCCCCTTACTCAATTCCATATATATATATATATATATATATATATATATATATATATATATATATATATATATATATATATATTTGAAAATTTAATTTACCTTGGCATAGTTGAATAACAAGAGTTCAGTACATGGAAATGACATACAGTGAGTCTCAAACACCATTGTTTCCTCCTTCTTATATAAATCTCATTTGTTTAAAAGACCTCCGAAGAACAGGCGAATCTCAACATAGCACCGACTGTTACGTAACAGTCGGGATCATTAATATGTACGCCCCCAAATTTATGCATATGCCAGCCCATGTTCAAGGTATTACACAAGCCAGTATTAACGTCTGGATGTGCACAGCTGAATCATCAGACTAGGTAAGCAAGCAAGAACAACAGCGAAAAATGGCAGATGGAGCAATAATAACTGACATGATCCATGATTACATGATATTTTTAGTGATATTTGTAAACTGTCTTTCTAAATGTTTCGTTAGCATGTTGCTAATGTACTGTTAAATGTGGTTAAAGTTACCATCGTTTCTTACTGTATTCACGGAGACAAGAGCCGTCGTTATTTTCATTTTTAAACACTTGCAGTCTGTATAATTCATAAACACAACTTCATTCTTTATAAATCTCTCCAACAGTGTGTAATGTTAGCTTTAGCCACGGAGCACCATCAAACTCATTCAGAATCAAATGTAAACATCCAAATAAATACCATACTTACGCGATTAGACATGCTGCATGACGAACACTTTGTAAAGATCCATTCTGAGGGTTATATTAGCTGTGTGAACTATAGAGTCCAAGCTCGGGGGCGGGGAGCGCTAGCATTTAAAGGGGAAGCAGCCTGAATCGGTGAATTTATAATTATGCCCGAAAATAGGCAGTTAACAAAATGAATAAAAAAAAATCTATGGGGTATTTTGAGCTGAAACTTCACAGACACATTCAGGGGACACCTTAGACTTATATTACATCTTGTGAAAAAGGGTTCTAGGGCACATTTAAGGACACAAAAAAACATTTAAATAAATAAATGCAATTTCATTTTCTAATGTAGTTGTAAGAAGGTGTCTATTGCTTCAGTTTGAAGAGTCACAAAGTAACCTTCAGAAATCAGACAATTAATTTCATGACAAGTCGTAATTCAGACATAATTGTTACGTCCTCGGACGTATGTAATATTCTACTATGATTAGTGTTTATGTTTTCTTTTTCCTTTCGAGTTTCTCTCTCATCATTGCTCCAGGTTTCGGCTTCTAATCATGTGGGAAAGCGGATTTGCTCCTTGCTGGTCATCGCATCCTTTAAAAACGCGCTTCTGCGCAATGCAAGGGAGGCGCGGCTCTGAGTGTGTGTTCTGCCGGGAGAACGCGCTGGTGTCAGCGTTCCTCCGGCCTGTTGTAAAGTTGACTTGAATGCTGCAGCCTGTTGTATGCCTTACAATATTGTCCCACTGTTTTTCCCACCAAATCTTTCTTTGGTTATTTTTTCTACTAGTTCTATGTCTGTATTAAAAGGTAATCTGTAAACATCACTATTCAGTAGGAGTTTGTCTTATTTGGTTAAAATGTGTCGGTATTAAAAGGTAATCTGTAAATAGAGCTACGCCACACTTGTAGGGAGTGGGCACCTATTTTGTTTAGAATTATTTTCACCTGGTTTTGAGCAGATAGGGAGACAGAGAAGTGGGATGTATTTTTGTTAATATTTTTCTTTGTTAGGCTAAGGTAGACTTTTAAAAATAGTTTGTTTCTGTTTTGTTTGTTATTTTGGTTTATGCCCATTCCTGAAGCTAATAGTGGATTGAAAACAAAACAAAAAAAACCTTCTAAGCTCCTACAATAAACACAAATCTTTCCATATGTGACGTTCTTCATTTATTTTACTCCTCAACACTCCTAGACTGGGACGTAACATAATGGAAAATAATTTAGAAATGGTATGACTTTGGTCATACTCAAACCCAGTGATACCATGTGGTCCTACCGCTTACCCAGTCTCTAACCCTAGCCATATTTAAACTAATCTATAAAAATTGTATCTTTTTGTATGTCACAAGTTGTAAAATGTCATACGATTTTGCCATCTCAAACAAATTACATATTGTCATGAGAGTGGTAGGCTGCCTATCATTTTGGTGTGAAAAGTCATAAAAATAAATTTTTGAACATCAGGATGAACATAATATCAGTATGAAAAGTACTCCACAAAGTAGAGTGGGATTCGTCAAATCGGCAATTGTTCAATTGAATTTTCTAAAGTAAAAGTCTGATTGTCGATAAAAAATAAATAAAAAAACATGAAATAACCTTCAAACATCAGATGAAGTTTTGATTTCTGATATAGTTGTAAGAGACTTATTATCACTTCAGTTTGAAAAGACAAAGTAATCTTCAAAAAAAACAACATGTTAAATCTAGAAGTGTTAAGTTTTGTTTTCTAATGTAGTTGTGAGAGAATGCCTCTATTTGAGGTAGATTAACTTTGATGAGGCAGGTTTGAAACGCAGACAGCGCCACTTTCAATTACACACGAGTCACGTATGTGAATGTCTCTGTTCTGAGGGAATGTAACAGGCTCTAAAGAGCTCATCACCGACAACAAAAAACAAACACACCCAAGGACGCATCATTAACATTTCACAACAGTTGTTTTTCCTCGTTCTTTTATTCTCTCATTATTTCTCCTTCGTTATTCGAAGGTAAACACTGAATAATGATGACAGCGCCGCAGACAATAATCTCTGACAAAAGAGAATTTATGATAGCTTATCTCAGGGAGTCCATGTCTGAAAAGTTGAGATGACTATTTAATGAAAAATTCTAATCTAATATGATCTATCCAGCAATAACAATGCAGTATATGTGTCTTAATAAATGAGATCATTTAAATACCAGCCATGATTGTAAAGAAAATCATGTGACTATAGGAAGGGAAAATATGTTGAACTTTTAATCTTAATTATCAACCATCAAACAGAATCTCAAAAATCTTCTTTACTAATTCATATCCGTTTCGGGATTCTCCTTTTTGATGAAAGGAAGAGAATCTAGATGATTAAAAACATCCTGCCATACCAGATGAATAATTGAACTGGCGTGGCCCCTTTGACACAGAGTAACAGATGACTATTATCACCATTTCGGCGGCCCTGCAGTGACACTGTGATATCTTTGCAACTGCATAATGGGAGTTGAAAGAAACTCCGCTATGTGGGGTCAAAATATAATAATATGATTATTCAGAGCCAAATACGCAGACAAAGTGAAAGTTGCGTGGTGATGTATAAAGGTCTATCCACGCTTCATGAGTGTGACTTTATTTGAGTGTGTGCCGCAGTCAATACTTGTATGTCAGTGCAGTAATTGACCTGAATTGAAGCGAGCTGAGCCTTAAGGCCCCATCAAGATTAATTACATTCTCACACATGCAAATCAATGCATTGAGTTGGAGGGCTTTTCTGTACATCTCCAGTCACCCTTGTTTTAAAGAGTAATAATTTATTTTGGGTCTGGAGAAAACTGCTGCATAGTGTAATTATGTTGTTCTCAACCCATTTCAAGATCTCTTGGGGAAAAAAATCTAGGAACTAATTAATTACTGCTGCTTGCTAAGGCAATCATCACTGATAATATCACTCATATTAAACTCTGGTGTGTTGCACATGCTAAACTATGCAACTGGGCTTACAATTTTCACCTGCAAATCAGGTGGGGAAAAAGGGATACAATTTACTTATATTAAAGGGATAATTGGGTTATATCAAGAGAGAATATAATAAAGGCTCAGGCCAGTGAACTTGGGCCAGCTAGCAATAACCTAGCAACCACCCATAATATCATAGCAACATCTGAGAAACAACCAAGTACACCATAGAAGCAAATTACTCTACTTAAAAGTGGTTCACTTAAAAGTACTTTGCAATCATCTAGTAATACCCTAGTCATCACTCAGAACATCTTTGTAACTACTTAGCAACCATCCAGAAGGACCATCCAAGAAACAGCTCAGAACACACTAGCAAATGCTGGAAATAATGTTCACTCAGAACAACTTTGCATTTGGGTAGTAATACCCTAGAAACCACTCAGGCCACCTCAGCAACTGCTTAGCAACACCCTAGCAACCACCCAGAAGAGTCTAGCAATGCCAAAAAAACCCTATACAGGACACCTTAGAAACAGATTAGCAAATACAGGGAAATATGTTCACTCAAAACAACTTTGCAGTCACCTAACAACAGCCAGAACATCTTAGTAGCATCTTAGTAGCAACTGTCTAGCAACCATACAGAACGCCCTAGCAACATTTAAATAAAAACTCAGAACACAATAGCAAATATTGGGAAAGATGTTCACCCAAAACAATTTAGCAGTTACCTAGTAACACCCTAGAAACCTCAGCAACTAACCAGAATACTGCAGCAATGTAAAAGAAAAGGTATACCTTAGCAATAGATTAGCAAATGCTGGGAAATATGTTCACTCAAAGAACTTAGCAATCACTTACAGTGGTAACACCCTAGAAACCACTCAGAACACCTTAGCAACTGCTTAGCAAACTCCCAGGATACCATAGCAATGCCAAAGAAAATGCCCAGTACACCATAGCAACATATTAGCAAATACTGGGAAAGATGTTCATTCAAAACAACTTAGCAATCGCCTAGTAACACCTGAGAAACCACTCAGAACACCTTAGAGAATTAGCAAATATGGGGAAAGTTGTCAGGCCAGCTTCAACATCATGTTTATGATTCCCCCAATACACATGTCAGAATCGAACTGTTCTGTTAACGTAAAATAACAAGGCTGTTTTAATGTGTTAGGATGACTTTGAAATGTGAGGCCAAGGTTTTGGATTAAGGTAGCTTCTGGATTAGAAATCCACAGGCTTGGCGCTGACAAAGCGACAAGGCTGAACCTTTATCGGAAAACTGACCTTCCTTTTCATCCGTCCCATTTCTCATTTCTTATTAGCTTTCTTCCTCTTTTGAGTAACCTTTAGCCTTCAGATGTTCTCTCTCTCACCCTCATTTTCTTTCTCTTCTTTTCTTGTGTAACAGTAACGATTTCCTTCTCACAACACTGTCACACAGTGCTATTTCCCTTCACAGTAAAGCCACCTATCAGAGGGACTGGATTATACTGACAGACAGCGTACCTCATTTGGCCCCTCAGGGCTGCTTCTCACCACCACTGTTAGTTTTCAGACTTAACACGTCTCCTCTCATTATCGGCATCACTGGTTGTTTGCCAATCGCAGGTAATTAAAGGAATGTTTGTAATTAAAGGGTTGAAATCCTCTTTGTCAAAACAGTCGAAAGCAGACTGATATTAAGTGATAGTGTTTTTCTCAGAATGTAAAAGAGACAAAAGAAAACATCTTTTAAAGAATGATTTACTAAAAAATTGTCATTCTGATGTTCATATCATTCCAAACTTTTCCTGAATGGTTCGATCCAGTTCACAAAACGCGTCTGAATGATTCATTCACAAGTTACAAGTTCATTCAGGGGTGCGTTTCCCAAAACCATCATTAGTCAACTCTGGTTGCAAGTTCCATTATCAACATAATTCACTGAATTATATTTCCTGAAACCAAAGTGGAAACGAACATTTGCAAACAGAATCGCAAAGGCTCTCGACCTTTGGTTAGAAGCATAGTTTCTTGTTAGTATGGCGTGTGGAGCAAATAGTTCGTGTTCTTCAGGGAAATGAGCAAGCTAACATGCAGTACAATCTATATCTTCAATTCCATATTAATATATTTAATTCAACGTCTTTTAATTTGTCAAGAGAATGTAGGGGAGAACCCGTGATTGACTCAAACATCTTAAAATAAAGCAAACCAGTAGAGAACAAAAAATGCAAAATAGTCCTCAGATGCCATCTTTGCTATGTACAGTATTAACTGACATTAATTAGATCTTGAGATTTCCCCCTTGTGGCAGTTCTATAATGTTGAACCAGTGTGGTTCAAATTATAGATGTGCAACAAAGTTACTATGGTTCAGGAAACAGTTATGTCTAGCTGGAATAATTCACCCAAAAATGAAAATGTCCTGATTATTTACTCACCCCAAGGCTATCCAAGATATTTATGACTTTCTTTCCTCAGCCGAAGAGAAATTAAGGTTTTGGAGGAAAACTTTATATATATATATATATATTTTTTTTTTTTTTTTTTTTTCTCCATCGAAAGTGAATGGTGCCCAGCTTAGACCATTTTTGATGGTCCAAAATCCATATTTAGGCAGCTTCACATGGCTTCACAAGACACCAGTCTATGAATAAGTGTATTCTCTGGGGAAATTATACAAAAAAATTATATACTTTTTAACAGTGTTGGGGAAAGTTACTTAAAAGTAATTTGTTACTTTACTTTTGCATTACTTTTTCTCATCTGGGCTGGGCTTGGACACAGGAGAAGAAAGTTCACTCTTACTTCAGCAAGAATAAACAAAGAAAGAAACACAAATGTGATGTTTATCTAAAGTAATTTTTGCTTATTAGTGTGATTAAATTGGATCATCGAATGTAAGCAGAAAAGACACTGGTTAAAAAAGTACATTTGTGTAATTTAACATATTTAATTATTGCAGGTCCACGTAATATTTTGTATAAGTTTGTATTTCACTGTTTTTATTCATTTTGAGGAATACTAAATCTGTTTTTGAGCAAGTGTGATGAGTAAATGCTTGCTCACATATAGGGCCAGATCTACTAAACAGGGAACATTAACGTGATAGCGCAATTCCAAAAAAGGGCAGAAGGGAGTGTAAAGTTCTGCGTGT
This sequence comes from Ancherythroculter nigrocauda, assembly GCA_036281575.1. Taxonomy (NCBI): domain Eukaryota; kingdom Metazoa; phylum Chordata; class Actinopteri; order Cypriniformes; family Xenocyprididae; genus Ancherythroculter; species Ancherythroculter nigrocauda. The sequence continues at coordinate 5,981,732 of VTFQ01000022.1, forward strand.
GATCTACTGACGAAGGGCAAATTAAAAAACACAGACACGGCCAAATCATTTCCATAATGATCAACAGCAGTGCAAATTAGAGTCTGGTTTAAGACAAGTTTTTGGGGTGGTAAATAATGGCGAAAATACCAGTAAATTGACTAGCGCAAACCTTACTAAATTACATTGCATGATTCATTTAAATACTTTCCTCCCATAAATTTTGCGTCTGGAGGAGAAACTCCTATAAATTTATATGCAATAAGGTCAGTCACAAAAATAACGGTCCACGTCTTTTCAGCGCTAATTTTTCACTGCGTGTCTTTAGTAAATCCTAACAGTATTGTTTTTTAACGCTAAAAGAGGGTTTGCGCTGGTGCAAATCTAGCCCTTAGTCAACAATAACGCAGCGCACACAACTCCTCTGCATTTACTCTCAACCTGAGGATAGGAGAGGTGTCAGTTTATAAATAGGAACTCAGATATTTTGTAGTAAATTTAAAAGTTACTTGAAAAAAGTAATCTGATTCGTAACTTGAGATACCTCCAACACTGCTTTTTTAACTGCAAATGGTCCATTCATGAATGTATCCTGGATGTAAACTCCTCTTGTAAATAATGTGGGGAGGGGGGTCTTGCCGATTATGTCACACATGACACGAGAGAAATCACAAGAGACAAGAGAAGTCGTGAACTCAACTGTCTCGTCAATGTGCTTCATGGAGCTGGACTGAAATAAACATATGTAATTAAAAAGTATATGATTTATTATTTCTGAAAATGACTGATCGTTAAGCTAGAGAAGACCCTTATTTGTCAGCTGTTGTCATGTGGAGCACTTTGAAGCTGCCCAAATATGGATTTTGGACCATCAAAAATGTCTACGTTGGGCACCATTCATTTGTATTAGATGGAGAAAAGCCCTGGAATGTTTCCTACCAAAACCTTAATTTCTCTTCACTAAGAAAAGAAAGTCATACATTACCGCTCAAAAGTTTGGGATCGGTAAGATTTTTAATGTTTTTAAAATAAGTTTCGTCTGCTCACCAAGGGTGCATTTACTTAATTAAAAATACAGTAAAAACAGTAATATTGTGAAATATTATTACAATTTAAAAAGCTGAATTTTCAGCATTATTACTCCAGTCTTCAGTGTCACATGACCCTTCAGAAATCATTCTAATATGTCAATTTGCTGCTCAGAAAACATTTATTGTTTACAATTGTACAAAATATTTGTGTACAATATTTTTTTTCAGGATTCTTTGATGAATAGAAAGTTCAAAAGAACAGTGTTTATTTGAAATCTAATCTTTTGTAACATTATAAATGTCTTTACTGTCACTTTTGATTGATTTAATGCATTAATTTCTTTTCAAAATAATAAAAATAAAAATTCTTACTGACCCCAAACTTTTGAACGGTAGTGTATAATGTTACAAAAGCTTTGTATTTTAGATAAATGCTGTTCTTTTGAACTTTCTATTCATCAAGGAATCCTGAAAAAAAAAAAGTACACAACTTTTTTCAACATTGATAATAATAACAAATATTTCTTGAGGAACTAATCATCATATTAGAACGAAGGATCATGTGACACTGAAGACTAGAGTAATGATGCTGAAAATTCAGCTTTGCCAACACAAGAATAAATTACTTTGTAAAATATATTCAAATAGAAAACAGTTATTTTAAATTGTAATAATTTTTCACAATATTACTGTTTTTGCTGTATTTTTAATTAAATAAATTAAGCCTTGGTGAGCAGACAAAACTTCTTTTAAAAACATTAAAAATCGTACCGATCCCAAACTTTTGAGCGGTAGTGTATATATATATACATCTAAGTAAATACTCACGAAATGTTAATTTTTGGGTGAACTATTCCTAGTGCAAAAGTCATATAGACTACTTTTATGATGCTTTTTGAAGCTTTAAAGCCACAGTGGGACATATTATTAAGTACAATTCTCCTTTTGTGCAATACAAAAACAGTACCGGTATAGAATGACAAGAGGGTGAATGAATGATATGAATGATAACAGATTTTTCATCTCTGGGTGAAGTATAGCTACTGTACTTTTAAATCAGGGATTTTCACCTTGGTGTGTGCTGTGCGCTGGATGGCAGCCAAGCCTTCTGAAGTTTAAAGAAAACGAAGTGTGTTTGTGTGAGTATGTGTGTATCATCCCTGGACAGGCCCACAGGCTGACAGGGTATCTCAATGGACTAGAGGACAATCTGGTGTGTGTCACAACATCCAGACGTTTTCTTGCCCAACGGAGACTAATTACTCAGCATGACAACATGTCTCCTGCCTTTCTCTCATCTTCCCTTTCTCCCAGAACGCACCAAACACCTCCACTGGACAAAGACTCACAGAAAGAGGAAAAAATTGTTTAATGACAGCATGTTTCATTTGTCTCTTCACTTCAATTTTGCTGTCAATTCAACACTGCCGATTTCTTTAGACTGCTTGACACGATTGGGCAAAATTTGCAGGTAGTAGTTATAAAGCGACAATTCCTGAGTGTGAATTATTTTGCGACTGGAATGACTTACTGGTACACGACAGAGGAATTTCATTTGCCTAGTCCAACACAATTTTACAATAAAACAAAATTGCATTTGATTTTCAATGCTTACTTATATGCTAATGCACTTTTGTGATGCGCATTTTGCAAATGAGGTTGTTTTTCACTTTATCTATCTATCTATCTATATTCAAATAAAATACTGTAAAAGAAAAACTACCCTTTTTTAAGAATTTCATTCCATTTCAGCTAAAATAAAGTAATGTTTGCTACCTTCATTCAAATTCAATACATCAGAAATGGAATTTAAAGTCAAAATTTACAATCTTGATTAACTGTCAAAATCTAATGCATACAATTTATATCTATTTGAATTGCAAACAGTACTGTTAGTTAGGTACTGAGCATCATTTAGCAAATGAACGAGCTCTCCGCTAAACATCTTCAATACAAAATGAATGCAGTGCTGATGAAGGTCTCTTATGCCTTCGTCACTGAAGTGTCGTCAGGGAGCAAAATGCTTCCATTAACCTTTTCAACGGCATTTAAAAGCCATGAAAGGACATCGGACGACAGAGTATCATCAATGACAGACTATATACGAGTCCCGCCATTGGCAGACGCATCGTTCTCGACGGCTAATCCAAACAGTCGTGCCCTTGCCAGCTACACATGAATTACAGAGAATTTGTTTCTAATCGAGCGAAATCCCAAGATCGGCACGAATTACGATGATTATGAGGAAAACTAAGCAGCACTATTAGGAGTGACATTTGAGTTGGGCGTTAATTTTCTAATAACATGCCTGAATAGCCGTTATGATAGACGCTTCAGGATAAACACCAGATGTCCGGACAGATGAGAAACCTTGGGAAGGGATCACAGAATATCCATGGATTGAAGTGCTCTGCCACACACACACACACACACACAAACACTTTGGATTTAATTGATGCTACAGGAGAGGAGAGCAGATCTTTAAGGGGGGTTTGAGTAGCAACAGAAGGCCTTTAATCACAGTGCTGGAATAGAGACTCAAGAGCCTCAAAAGCTGTCGATAAGAGAGAAAATCATGGAAAACAAACCCTCAGCACTCACTCATGTGAGAAATCAAATTATATCGGACTCCCATGACATGTATCGGAACGCAATGGAAGTGCAAAAGCGCAGTATTATAGATTATTATAGACCACGGATGCTGTGTGGCAAGAGCTGATATTTACAGGGAGAAGAATGTGGGGAAACAAAAGTAAAAATAGCAGAAATGTATTTGTTCAGCATGGATATTCAGGAGACGTGTTTGCATAAAGATCTTCCATATGGTGATAAAGTTAACTCTTTCCCCACCAAAAAATATTACTCACCCTCATGCCGTCCCACACACGTAAGACCTTCATTAATCTTCGGAATGCAAATTAAGATATTTTTGTTGAAATCCGATGGCTCAGCGAGGCCTGCATAGCCAGCAATGACATTTCCTCTCTCAAGATCCATTAAGCTTCAGAGCGTTATGAATCAGCGTGTCGAATCAGCGGTTCGGAGCACCAAAGTCACGTGATTTCAGCAGTTTGGCAAGCAATCCGAATCATGATTTGACACGCTGATTCATTATGCTCCGAATCTTCATGAAGCAGTGTTTTAAAATCGGCCATCACTAAATAAGTCGTTATTTTTTTTTTTTTTTTGGTGCACCAAAAATATTCTCGGCGCTTTATAATATTAATATTGAACCACTGTACTCACATGAACTGATTTAAATATGTTTTTAGTACATTAATGGATTTTGAGAGAGGAAATGTCATTGCTGGCTATGCAGGCCTCACTGAGTCATCGGATTTCAACAAAAATATCTTAATTTGCCTTCCGAAGATTAATGAAGGTCTTACAGGTGTGGAACGGCATGAGGGTGAGTAATAAATGACATTATTTTCATTTTTGGGTGAACTAACCCTTTAATTATGTACATGTTGAATGACAAAATAACCTTGTAAAATTCATACACTACATGGATAAGTACATAGTGTATAGTGCGTCATTTGGGACACAACTTATATTTCGATCATCGTTCTGAATCTGATCCAGACGTCTTTATCATATACATGATTTTCTCTGCTTTTTGTTCAAAATGTTGCTTTTTTAATGAAACTACCATTCAACAAAATATTCTGGGGGGCATAAAAGTTTTGTGTAAATGATTAAAAATGCTGGCGCTTGCAAAAAAAAAAAAACTTGACAGGGAAAGAGTTGAAATTAAGTATGCACAATACACGTGCACCTCTTACCCCCAGAGCTCGCAATGCCCACTCAGGATTCCCATCATGCTTTGCTGCAGTAAACATGTAACGCTGTGTCGAGTGATGGAGTCAGAAAGGTCACAAGGCAGCGCTCGCAATAAACCAGCCGGTACCTGCACAGCTACAGCTCATAAATATGAAGGAGACTGACATTTCTAAATTAAACATCATGAGGAAATCTGTCAACACTGCAATCACACGCTATGGGGGACTGTCTGAACACTGCTGCCTGAGTAATTAAGTTGTTATAACAACTTTTATTTCTTGACTTGGATTTCAAGCACCAATTTAGTGCACTAAAAAGTGTGCAAGGTAAGGAGCGTGTACCACATTTCAGTTACGCTTTATTTCAATAGTCCACTTTAGACATTCTACTAACTCTCATTAGAGTATTAGCAGACTGTTAGGTTTAAGGTTAGGGTAAGGGTCAGTAGAATAAGTTGACATGTTGCAAAGTTACTTAGTAGAATGTCTGTTGGGGAGCAACAGAATAAAGTGTAAGCAGATAATACTCTAATAGTTGACATGTAGTTGCAAAGTTACTTGTAATTAGTCTAAAGTGGATTAATCAAAAGTGTTACCCGAAATTCTTCCTTAAAAGGGGGACTGCAAGGATTTTGGTAGCATTCTCACGCTTTTGAAGTTGTTCTGTTTTGATCATTCAAATGTGAGTGACTGTTGAGCGCACTAGTTTCAAGAAATGCAAATGAACATTACTTTGTGACTTTGATATATATCAAGTAAAAGTAATAATAAAAAAAGATAAAAACAAAATAAAGCTTTCATCCTGGGCAAAATATTCATCAAAACACAAAGAGACAGATGAAATGAATCAAGTAATTAATGACACACTTCAAAAGAATTAAGGAGATAAAACAACACAGAATTAGACGTATGGATCCGATGAACTCTGATTTTACCGACTTCAAAGAAAAAGATAATTCACTCTAAACAATAAGATAAATCATACCATGATTATGATCATTAAATCATTATAAACTAACAAAAGAATGATCAAATAAAAAAAGAAAGACATTTATTTGTTAGAAAATATTTGATATTGTTAGAAATATTAGTAACACTTTACAATGTTTACATTATATAACTGCTTTATTTAACATAAACTATATATTTCTACAGCATTTATTAATCTTAGTTAATTTTAATTTCAACATTTACAAATACATTACTGAAATCCAAAGTATTAGTTAACAATAGTTAATGCACTGAACTGACATGAACAAACAATAAATGACTGTAACATTAACAAAGATTAATAAACACTGTAACAAATGTATTGCTCATTGTTAGTTCATGTCAGTGCAAACTTATGAACCTTATTGTAAAATGTTACTGAAATATTTGTTATAGAAATGACTACTAATATAAAATAAAATGCTTTAAATATAATAAAATTATAATAATTTAATTATCATCTTTGAACATATAATAGGCCTATCTATGTAACAGACATTTAAACCCACTGGGCCTCATACATACAACAGAAATATAAAATAAAATGTAACAATATTAAATTACTACTACTACTACTGTTACAGTTGCTGGTTAGGAGCATAAACACGCACGACGAGGAGTATAGAAGTATAACTTTCTTTAATAAATCCACAAGGAGAGTAATCCATAAAAAGGTACAATGAGGAGACAACCAAACAACACATGAACGATACCGGACAACACATGACTGAAAACACAGGGCTTATATACATGGGATAACAAGGTGGGTGATGGAACACAGCTGGTGGTGATAATGAGGTGATCAGTAACTAAGGGAACAGACTAGTGGCGGAAAATAGTACAACACAAGTCCAGAAACAAGTCCAAAACAGAGTGCACATGTAACAACTACTACTACTACTATTAATTTAATTACCATTGATCAAATATAATTTTTGTAACAATCATTTAAAAAAAACCCATTGGGCCTTACGAAATAGCACCAGAAGAAATTTTGTGTGTAAATTGTACATAAAGCTATACTCACATAAATTGTCACATGCAATTTAGTGGCACAATTTATGTACAAATGGATTTAGGAATGATTTACTCCTAAATTAGTTTTACTCATCCTGCTCATGAATAAGGCCCATTATTGTTTAAACTAAAATCAGCACCAGCATTGTAAGCAAAACCCATGGACAACACTGCTTTATTCTTTTCACACATAATATCTTCAAAACAACAGAGCACACTCTCAACAAACATATTTTATCATGCACAATAGCTGCCGCTTTCAGAACACTCTCTCAAAGCTGATACGCTTCTAGTAATTCTGAATGGCTCTCAGTTAATAGGCAGAATTAATGAATCAATATTTGATTAATGAAGGTCTGGAGAGCTGTAGATCATCTGCTTGGACTTGAAACAGTCTAAAAAGACAGTAAAAATCAAACACCAATCTCTCTGGGCACTACCGTGACTGTTAATTGTGAATAATTGTCCCAGCAGGCTTCTCAAATGTGTGTGTGTGTGTGTGTGTGTGTGTGTGTTGCGACATCTCTCTGCTCGTGTGGGTGGTTGGTTGGTGTCAGTCTCAATAAGCCACTTACATTCTCAAAGCTCATTTCTCTCTGGGGGTGGTTTTAATATTCCTCATTCAATGTTTGCCGCCTGTGCCGAGCAGAACATGAATAATCTTATTCTGTTGTTTAAGTTCAGAGAGGCATAAAAATAAAGGTCTGTTTTTGTACTTCTTGACTCATGATGGGGAACAAAGTAAGGAAATGTTTGTTTGCCAAGATATAACAAACTACAACATGGATATAACAGTGTCACAGTGTCCAGAGATCATAAACAGCTACGGCACATTGCTATGTTAACTGTTAATAAAAAGTAAATAAAAAATAATGCATTTATATATATATATATATATATATATATATATATATATATATATATATATATATATATATATATATATATATATATATATATAGCTCTGGAAAAAATTAAGACTTGGAGTGGTCTCTTAATTTTTTCCAGAGCTGTATATATATTACACTCCGCTTTGCACCTAACAACGCCCTTCAGGCGTGACTTATTCACGACACAGCACAGCCTCTTGTATTGCTTTTATAAAATGGTTACCACACAATACAAATACAGTATTAAAGCCAGAAATATGTATCAATGCAACTTTCATGAAGTAAACTTTTTCTAAAAGCCTTCCTTCCGCCGGAAAAAATAGTCCCTGACTGTGAACAGCAACAGAAGTTACATTATTATGCCATTAGATGGCGACAAAGACTGTCTTTATGAGTGTGTCAGTCAGTAGAAGACTTTTACATTGAAAAGACTGAATTGTTGTGAACACGGAACAAGACGCAACTGACAAACGCTTTGCTTAGCGCTGTCAGTCACGGGAAAACCCCTTAACTCTTAAAAGGACAAGATAATACATCAGACATTTAAAAAGATGTTTTATTATGAACATAGGACTGACCTGACGGGAATTGCTAAATCTGAATGCAGGTAATAAACTCGCTCACTCAATCGCTTTCTCACAATACTCTTCTACATAATACAGTAAGCTTCAACAAAAAATATCAATTTAGAACATACAGTTTACGTTGCTAAGAGTGGTTGCTAAGGGTGTTGTGTAGTGATACAAGGAACCGTTGGGTGAAGTGGTCATAGCCGTGTTTTATCATGAATAAATCGCAGCTATTGACCAATCAGAATCAAGGACAGGAACTAACCATTTTATAAATACTCTTATACAATATATATATATATATATAAATAATATATAAAAAAAAAAAAAATATATATATATATATATATATATATATATATATATATATATATATATATATATAATAATAGAGAGATATATTACAGTTTGAAAGCAGAAAGCAGTTTCTTTAGCAGGGACCTTCATACCTGCTAAGCTGCCTATTAAGTCATTGGCAGCAAGGTTCAGGCACAGGATAAATCATGCAAAACTGTTTTCAGCATACAAACAAATCCAGCATCAGTGATAGTGTGAGAGAGGGCCTTGGCTCAAATTTGAGCTGTCAGAATGTCAATGACTACATTTAAGGGATGTTGTTTACTTATTAAGTGTCATTGATTTTCTAGTCACAATCACATACTGCAGGCTATTTGGATTACATTCACTTCATTTATTCTGTCTCTCTCCATCTCCATTCAAGGATTTGTTGTGACCTTGCTCTTTGTATGCATGTCACTTTTCAGAATGAATGTACCGACCAGACATCGATCTTCAATCTGCAGAACATCATCCGCACAAACAGAATTGTCATTCAGATTCAGAAGTTAGTTAACCTGCAGTAATGAGCATTTAAAGCGTAATCTTAAGAATATTCTACACAGAACACAGGTCACTCCTGTTATGCAGAACCATATATATATATATATATATATATATATATATATATATATATATATATATATGCTATCTGTCACACAGCACTTTTCTTTGCCTTTTCTTTTCTTTTCTTTGTCTTTTTTTTTTTTTTTTTTTTTAACAGAGAGTGAGGTGTATCAATAAACCTTGAGGAGGTTGTGAATCACATTCCTCCAACCTCAGCCTCTCTCTGAGCTGCAGGATCTCTGCTGGATCTCTACTTGAGATGAAGCCTTTGATACTGTGCTCAGTCTCATCTTAAGGTCTTATGTGAGGAGTTATGACATCTCCAAAACGCATATTCTCATCCATTTAGCAGCTTAGTTAACAGTCTAACAAAGTAAATGTGTTGGTCATCCACAGCAGTTAAACCTGCATCAAATCCAAACATATAAACATAAACACCTAACCAGTCATTATTGATACAATCTGGCATTTCCTGCCTCAAACACATCTCACTGTTTGGGTTTGGTAGAAGGCAATAGTTAGTTTTTCTGACCATTTCATACATACTCTGCAGAGTCTATTCATACACAAAATTGGACTGGATTCTCATTCTTAATAAACTTTGAGTAACACTTTAGTATAGGGAACACGTATAAACTTTATTAATTACGACTTTTCCCTCAATAAACTCTAATTTACTGCTTATTAATAGTTAGAGAGTTAGTAGTTAAGTTTAGATATTGGGTAGGATTAAGAATGTAAAATAGGGTCGTGCAGAATAATAGACATTAATATGTGCTTAATAAGTACTAATAAATAGTCAATATTCTATTAATGTGCATTCTAATAAGCAACTAGTTAAAACACTCTAAAATAAAGTGTTACCAAACTTTCCTTTTGAAATCTTCATTTTCAGGGCCCTATATAGTTCAGTCCCATATGGGGATCTCAAAGCAGCTTCATTTTTAAATTGTTGAATTGTACCCATTTTCAGAGATTGAAAACCAAACGTGGCTCACTTTGCATAGAGCTGATATTTATTGCATTTAAAGAGGAATATCTGAAGAATTAATAATGTTTAAACTAGAAAAGTATCTTGTTTCCCTCTATCAAAAGAACTGCATAAAACATAACTCTCTGAACATAACTACCAAAAATCCACTGAAAATAGTTGAGGATCATTAACTTGCTCTCAAAAGTGTATTTATAAGAATCTATATTTGATTCAGTTTTAGGGATATTTGGAAGATGGGATTTTGTTCATTTTAACAACTTTTGGAGCTATCAAGAGTTATAAAAATATGCAGCATCGTAACTACACGTTATTGCATTAACATCCCTATATCTATGAGATTGAACCATATAGGGCCTTAAAATTAAGATTCCAAAAGAAAAGTTTCATAAGAACAAGAATCTAAAATGACATTAAGATATCTTTAAGACTTCTTGAATTAAAGACATGTAAACTTTTTTGTTTTTGGCACTCAGAGAGGTGTGTTGTGTTCAATTGTTTTGATAGAAGGAAACAAGATACTTTTCTAGTTTCAGTGTGATTTGTTCTTCAGACATTCTTCTTTAAACACAATAACTATCAAATTCAACAATTTGGACATGGAGTCACAGTGGCGTCCCAATATCTATGGGACTGAACTATATAGGGCCGTAAAAATTAAGATTCCAAAATAAAAGTTTATTAAGAATAAGAATCAGTTACAGGCTTGCAAACGCTAGAAAAGTAATATTTATGACACTCATACAGGTATGTTCTATGCAAATGAGCCACATTTCTAGTTTTAAAGGTGCTAAAGAGGATGTTTTGTTTTATACATTTTTGCAATATTACTTGAAACTGTCTTTACTAACTGATAAAAGACTATTTATTAGGTGCACTGAAAGGAATAATATTAATATACATCATCTGTGCACGAGGTAGGGCCTTAAAAACATCAGCCAATCATTTACGCGATCATCGCGTAAACGATTGGCCCTCTGGCTTGTCAATCACTGCCATGACGTTCCTTGTGAGAGACGAGCGCGGCTGCGCGCTCCAGTAACTTTCCACACTCCACAGGCGCCGCATGCGATGTTTTTGTCCGGAGACAGGAGCAACAACTGCAGATTATGAGTTACCTGCGGTGAGTCCGACATAATGAATCCACTAACACGATACAGCGAATGCCGGTGGTAAACACTCGTGTTCCAATACTCGTGCACGAATTTTGGGAGGCGTTCCCTCGAAAGGAAGGGGGGTTGTTCCTACGCATGCGCTCATTTCAAAAACTCAGTAACAGTCTTTGGTTTCTCAGTCGACGAAAAGATCCTCTTTATCACCTTTAACATTATTTGTTCTTTAAGATATTCTTCTTTAAAATATTTTGACCATTTGACCACTGAAAATGTGTGCAATTTACCAATTTACTCATGGGGCCACATTAACGTGTCCATATCTCTAGGATTGAACCATCAAGGGCCTTTAAAACAAAGTTACCAAAAGGAAAGTTTGTTAAGAACCAGAATCTAAATGAATATTAAGATATCTTTAATACTTCTTGAGTTACAGGCATGCAAACTTGAGGCAAAAAACAAAAGAAGTGCTTCTTGCCATTTTTGAACTATCACCGTTGGCATATAATGAAACAAAGATTGCTAAAATAAACAGATTTTACTAAAAGACCTACCAATTTCTGTGTAAAAACTAAAATAATGATGCTGCCGCCTTTCTAATGTCATTTTTACACCCATCTAAATTGGCTCCAAATCTCAGGTGAAAACTGTCATGTTGACCCCCTCTACAAAATAATGGAATATTCGGTAAATATACATCTGTGACATTTAATATTTTGGCTTTCATCACTATTTATGTTTGTCTTTCTACAGTAAAAAAAATATTAACTCAATCAAAAATCTAAGCTGGGGACCTCTGGTTGAGTTGACATAGAATGTCTTATTAGAAAAAGAGCCATCAATGGTCTTATTAGAAAAAAATGCTACAGTTAAACAATTACAAGAAGTATGGTGCTTTTTCATAAGGGCAAGTACAACATAGAATCAAGAGCTTCTGGAACTTCCTGAATTATTGTCCAAACAATTGGGTTTCCCCATGTGTAAAATGTGTTCTGTTTTTATATAAAACATTCCAAGAGATGACATACTGTAGCTAAAATCATTAAGAGCCTGATGAACTATTAAAAAAATGTTGACTAAAGTTTGACTTCCAATGGCACTTTTAAGTAGAACATTCTGTCAAACTGATAAGGTTCCAGGTGCTTAAATAATATAAAATACATCAGATACGCTATGTAAACAAGTAATTCTTAACTAATTGCAATTACATCAACCAACTCTGCATGTGTGGATGAACACAAAAGAACATTTTGCAAAAATGAATAAACAAACTATAGCAAACAAATACATCTCACGACAGAGCATGCCCGGGACCTCGCAAAAACGGTTCACACCTCACAATTCGAAACCAAACTACACCCTTGCCTCCACCCTTGGATTACATTCTTTATTAGTTGATTTATTCTGTCAGTTTGTGATAGTGACATGCAATCTGATTGCAGCTAATTAGCATGCTAATTCATGGGACTGTATTGACTAAGGGATTGATTTGGTTTGTGGTGCTATCACCTGTTCAATACACCTGCCAGAGAGACACACTAGCCGAGAGTTCAGCGTCCTCACTTCTCCTCTCTTCACATTGTCAGCCAGTTTTCACGCCAATCAATTCAATGTGTCGGTCACAGCGCGGAGAGTCATTTCATTTTGTTGTTTGGGGTTTTAAGCTACCGAATAGTATATTTTAAGCTTCATTTTTATTCATACATGGCATGTAAATGACACTCGCAACTGAACCAAATCAGCTGATTATTGCAAGCATAGTATGGCCAGACTCATGAAGAAATAAAGGTAACACTTTACAAGGTTTTATTAGTGAAGATTAGTTAATATTAAAGGTACAGTAAGCGATTTCTGAGAATCGTTGTTGCACGAACATGCAATGCAAGAGTGAATGTCTCTTTATGAAAGCAGAAGTGAAGCGAAATAATGATTTCATGAAAAATAAAGCGAAGACAAAACATGAACATATAGTACATAAGTATACACAAGCAAGAGTTTGTTGTTAGTCACCAGCAGCACACACTCAATAGCAATGTTACTCACGTATGGAACAGAAACAACACAACCTTGGCATCAATTTTCAGGCCTTCCCACTTAGGTCTCTCCGGCACTGGAAAGCTTTTCTAATATTAACACGGGTCCTAACCCTTCTTTTCCCAGTGACATTCCTCTGAGCTTTTGTAATGTCTCTCAGCCATCTCTCTGTCTAAAGTCTTTATTCAAATCTCCCTCTTGCTCACTCTCTCTCCTCCCCCATCATGAGTGGACACGCCCCCTACTGCTGATTGGCTACAAGTTTGTTGTGGTGCTTGTTCCGAATGTGTTTTTTTCCCCCCAGAAACTGTTTACTGTACCTTTAACTAACATATAGCAATTAATTTGTTAAAATATTTGTTAAGCTTTGTTAACATTTGTTCATTGTTAGTTCGTGTTAGCTAAGGTTCATTAAATAATATTAACAGAAACAACTTTTATTTTAAATAATGTATTAGCAAATGTTGAAATTAACATTAACAAACATTAAGAAATGCTTTAGAAGTTTTTTTTTTTTCATTGTTATTAAATAATGTAGTTAATGTGAACAATTAGAATCTATTTTTAAAGTGTACAATGCAAAACAACAATTCTCTTTTATTCATATAGCAAAGCTTGGGGAGTCAATGATACTGATGCTCATTTTGATGCACTGAAGAGTAAAAAACCACAGCATAAAGAAAGATATGCAACTCACACACAAATACATGAAAAAAAGTCAGGTGTTGAAAATTAATCAAAAACAAAACAAATTGGGGTTGAAATACACACATGGGATGGATGCCCAGAACAAAGCAGAACTCTTTAGTCAGGGATTGAACAAAATAAAAGGCCAGCGGTGCCCTTGGCGAGGGCAGAGTTTTGCACCACATCCCCACTGTGAAGTCATCAGCGAGGGTTGTGCCGGACTGGCCTTGGGCAGGAAGAGAGGCTGCTATTTCTGCTAAAGCAGAACCAGAGGGGGCGGTAGGGGAGTTAATTGGCATCAGCCGATGCCCAGATTAACATGCCTGGCTCTGGGGTGGCGGCCAGGGTGGGCAGGATGATGCTGACAGGCACCATGCTGGCACTAAAGGCATGTCAGGGCAGGTGTCGGAAACGGTTAGGGCTGGGAAAAGATATCACTCAGCAGGGATGAAGCTTCAGCGAGGACCCTATAAGAGGGGCGGACGGGAATGACACGGCAGCCAAAACACCTTTTACAAGTTCTCTATGCTCCCATCAAAATATAACATTAAATTTCATTGAATTAGTCTTAATGCACGACTGCTCAACTTGACATCAAACTGTATGTGAAAGTACATCAAAAATGAAACAGTTTCAAACAGTATCATAGAATCAGCAATTGTTTTATGGGTCTGTCTGGACATGTACAATGATAATAGCACTGAAGTATCATGTAAATTGTATATAATTCATACAAATATTTATATTATTCAATACAAATGTTTAAGTAGTTTGAGAGCATAATTACGTCATTCACAGTGCTTCATAAGAGTGGGCTTGCTCCATAGAGTTCTTATGGCAGAATTTACTCAGCAGGATACTAATTATTGGATGATGTGAAATCAAAAACATGGTGAAAACAAGATAGTTGGACTCAGATTCGATTGGTTAAAGACTCAGACTCGAATAAGGTGGACTCAAACCCAACTCAATCAATTACCCTACGGAAAAACTTAATGGGATTGTTACTTCCGGAATCTGATTGTTGCGCTCTATTACCGAACAATCAAGAAATCATATTTTCTCACTTCAGGCACAAACAACTAGGGTAGACCATAGGGGGGGATGACCATAGTCAGACAACAAATATGGGTTATTCAGCGACTGTAAAACTTGGCTTACTGGCCTTAATCCTAAACTTGTTTGTACAGTGTTGCAAAGTACTTATAGTTTTACCATCAACCAGGTCACAATATGTTGATTATAAAGTGTCCAAAAGTGATATTTATTTAAATTACCCTACAAGTTTGATTAAACCATCAAAATATGAGGAAAATATGTAAGATTTATAAAAAATAAATAAAAAGAAAAAGAAAAAAAAAGGAAACACTAAACTTTTTAAGGTATTAATCTGACAAAAAGGGCAAACTACAGCTTAAAAACAAAACAAAAAGTTATCTCATTTTTGCATGTATTCATAATTTCTTTGTATGACATCCTGGTCAAAAATTATGTTTGCACAATTTGGCATGTTCCATTCAATATTTTGCCCCAGCTAACAAATCAGTGCACCTTAATTACTTATAATTTTTGTGCCCTTTACCAATAGCAACATTAAAAAAAAAAAGAAGGCAAAAACAAAAGTTTAATTAAGCTTGACAGTCTAAATAAATATTAAAAATTGCTTCATGAAAGATCTACCACACATTTTGTGTAGTTAAAGTGTATTTTAATTTCAAGCAACATTTAGACAGAAATTAATTTTGTTTTTCTATATATAACAAATTAAAATATTTGATGTTGATGAATGGAGAGATGCAAATTCCTTACATTATGATATAAAAAAAAAACACACACACACAAAAAACATATAAAAATAAAACCTAATATGTACTTTATACTAACTACATTCAGTATCCAATAAATTCTATCCATAGTACTGAGTAAGACACACATATCAGAAAAATAACAGCTTCCTGACAGCTACCCACATGTCAAAGTACCACGGCTTTACCATCTGATAGCATCAATGTACCATGGTACCTCCACAATACTTTAATAGCACAATAGGCGGGCTGCTAAAATGATTTGACGAAAATCTCCTCTATTCTTTGCTAAACTTTAATCTAAATGTGCCCGAAAATGAAGCACTTTTGGCAGAGATAACACCTTCCCCATTATGAAGCTCTAATTGCAGGTTGGCTACATATGAGCGGTGCGATTAGGCAGCCGATCTGATAACAGCTCCAGCACCTTCATGCCTCTCTGCGCATAGCACTTAAAACTCTCCTTAAGCGACCAGACCTTCGGCTCTCCTGCCACGCAGGTTTAAACACTTAATCGTCTTTAATTACACCATTTCAGGAGGAAAATTAGTATGGGAGTAATACATCTAAAAGTCCAGGCTAGGAGATTCATTATTTCCTTATTTGTACAAAAAAGCATATAAAGGGGGGAAAAAAATGGACAGTGTCTTTTTTGCTCATTGATAATAATGCTCGGCATGAGATTTCCTCTGGATTCTGTCTCACATCTTCAAAGCTATTACTGTGCGCTACCACAAGTGACCCACAGGTTTATAAATGCCTCCGAGCTGGATCCATCATCCCAGAACAAAGCCAAGCCGGAGAAGTGCTGCGCTTGGCAGAAGGGATGTCAAAAGTCAGGTGATTAGAATACTTCCTCCTGTCCACCGCAGGTGTTTTTGTGGGGGAGGATAATGCTGCTCGTTTTTGTAAGCTTTCTCCGCCTCATTTAAATAAATCGAAATCAGCCCCAAGACTCTTGAAAAGTGGACCTATACCATTTCTCTCCTTTATCATATTCAGAATTTACACATTAACATATTCATGAATTTAACAGGCAATTATGTTGCGGGTCCTTATAGCACAATTAATCTTAAGTATTAGCTATTGGGATTAAAAGGTGGTGGAGTAAAATAGGTGGGAGAATAATTTAAATCTGAATCTCTTCATCAAATCAAACAATATGGCATCAAGTTATTTAAACAATATAACACAAACACTGTTTATTCACCTGACACAGCACTAGCTGAAGTTTCTTAAATTATTAGTTCACTTTAAAATGAAAATGACCCCAAGATTTACTCACCCTCAAGCCATGGTGTATATGATTTTCTTCTTTCTGATGAACACAATCAGAGTTATATTAATAAATAATGTGTCCAAGCTTTATAATTATATTGTTTATAACACAAACGCATTGCTTCACTTCAGAAGGCCTTTATTTACCCCCCTGGAGCCGTGTGGAGTACGTTTATGATGGATGGATGCACTTTCTTGAGCTTCAAACATTATAAAGGATGTGTCAGGATATTTATTAATATAACTCTGATTGTGTTCATCAGAAAGAAGAAAGACATATACACCTAGGATGGCTTGAGTGTGAGTAAATCATGGGGTCATTTTCATTTTAAAGTGAACTAATCCTTTAAAGTTCTCAAAAAAGTAGCTGTTTGTTTCAGTAGCCGTTTGCACACCATTTTTGCACTGGCATGATTGCTGAGTAGGGCTGCACGATTAATCGCATGCTATTCTCACGCGCATTTCGTCAGTAAAGCCGGTTCCCTGATTACCGCTAAATCGCCATCACCTGTTTTTAAACGGAGCGCCTTTTAATAGATGGAGCCGTAGTTCACGGACAAGCCACGCAATATCGCGTTCATTATCGCAGGCGATTCATCTGCGATATGAACGCGATATTGCGTGGCTTTTCAGTGATCTACGGCTCTGTCTATTAAATGCCGCTTCATTTGAAAGCAGGTGATGGCGATTTAGCGGTAATCAGGGAACCGGCTTTACTGACGAAATGCGCGTGAGAATAGCATGCGATTAATCGTGCAGCCCTATTGCTGAGTGATATGTTATTGCTTTTATACAAAATTTCAGGTAATGCAAGTTAATACTGTGTTACTAACTGCCAGTTACATTGCTGTTTTTTTCACCACGATTGAAAACAAAAAAAGAGATAGCAAAAACTCAGTTTTGTTGCTAAAGGAATTAGTGTTTTTGAGTGACTCATTTGAGAGAATAATTCTATTACTCTCTCATAAAGTTTAGTTCCTGAATAAGTAAGCATTTTTTTAATGAATCGGTTGAGTGAATAATCCAATGACTCACTCATAAAAACAGTTTGTATGTCAGAACTCGCATACTAAATAGATACAACATTTGATTTGTAAAGCTAACTTTGTGACTGTTAAAACAGTATGTTCTATATGTTATGAATGTGTGTAGTATGAATGAACTCTGGATGTAGGCTGTTTCTCAATTCCAAGTATGCAGAGAACGGACTTGCGTTCTCATGGAGTCCGGTCTTGCCAGGCGACCTTGAAAGAACGATCTCGGAAGGACGCGAGGACACAGAACGCATCATTTGAGAATTGAGATGTGCTGCGATCTTGTTGCTCAACTGACCGTCCCAGCATATTATAAGTGGCTAATGCACAATAAATACAACATAACATCACAAACAATTGTCATAACCTGTTAAAAAAATTCTTTCATATTATTATAGACATTGTTTTCATATAATTTTATATCTTTTTATTTCACCGCGTGTATTTATGAAAATAAGCAGCCTTTGGCTGTTATGCTTTGTCAATGTTAAGATTATTTTTTATATGCCAATAAAAATACTGCAGGCTTTCTTCAGATTATCATTTTATTATAATTAAGCAAAACACACGGTTTACTTTCACGAGCCGTCACGTATTTGCGAGCTTGTAGCTGGAATCTCACGAGAACTTTAAAGCTTACAGGCTTCCGTATGTCGGGATTTTTAATGGTTCGATTCCCTCAAGTTTGCATTCGATGCATCCTCGATATCAAGAACACATCCGGGTACTTTCATGCATCCTCCGTTCTTGCGTTCTTGAGTATTGGAAACGAACTTCGACGGTTGATGATGACATAGAGCAAGAACACAAGGACGCAAGATCGCTGAAGAACGCATATTGAGAAACAGCCGTAATGTTGGTTTTGTCATGTGACATATGCCGTTAGTTGCATTGCTTCACTGCCATGCACAATAACCCTCATAGGATGATATGTGGAAGTAGTAGGTCATAATGTTAGTTGTCACCTACTGCTTTATAAATACTACAAAATCAGACATACTGGATTTGTACATACTGTTTTTGTCAACTATATAGAAGGAATGCAGGCGTATACTGAAGCAGAGTCACTTGATTCGTTCTTGAAAGACTCACTCATAAAAAAAGACTGTAACGTCACCATCTACTGGTGTAACCATGAAATCTACAGAAAAGACTCACCACTAATTCACAGACCGACAGTCTGACTGGAAAGCAGCGATACAGGCTGAGTGATACAAAATGTGAAAAGTGTTTTTGGACTGTTACATCAGCACTCTTGGAAAGTTGTGTGACCTATTAGATTTGAGGACAGGAACTAAACATTCTATAGACCCAGAAAAAAATAACGCAAGAGGCTCTTATATCAGCTTTCTGCTTAAATATAGCCAGTCCCTCCTACCTGTACTTGAATTATTTTATTTCAAGAGGGGCACTAGGCTTCATTTGCATGCTCTCTATATAATTGAGCCACATGAGTATAGACTTCTAGCGCAGTGTTGAGTTACAGATCTATGTAAATGCTACATAACATATTTGTGACAATTCTAGCATGTTCTGTGATTTTTATTCCCAAAACTATTCCCATGCCGGTAGGGATACACTATGCTATGCATATCTTTGTATCAAGGTGTTGCATAGATTTGTGAAACATGAAAAGGGTCATAAGGATCCATGGAAAAAAATATATATTTCATCCATTCCCTGTAGAAATTAAGAGGTGGATATGCTCATACTGTACGTGACCATGGAAGTTCCCACCGGACTCCGTAAACAAACCCACCTGCTCAGTTCATTACACATTCATGCCAAAAGTCAAAGCATCTCATATCAGAAGGGGGAAAAAAATAACTAGGGATTTTAAAGAAAAGCAGCCAGGCGACTTTGTGTCTCGGGCCGTAGAGTTTTCTGGGATCAAATTACAGTTCCGTGGCCGGCACCGAAGGGAACGGCCGCTGCTGGATGCGTCACACACCTCTCCCCAGGCAGATCTGCAGGCAGTGGACACAGCTGAGCAAAATGAAAAATGATTTCTGTGAAAGGTTAGCTGCCATCATCCTCTCAGCCTGTCTCTGCTGGCGCCTGTCACTCTCCATACACCAGCTAACCTGATTCACAGCAAATAAAGACGGAACATATTCTGTCTGCTTTGGAGAGAATGTGCTAGAAGCAAAAAATAGAGGTAGATCGAGGCAGGCAAACTAAATTGTTTTTTAAATGTTAGTTTATACAGTCCAAGCCTTTCCTTTATCCTATACAATTCAAAGTTAACATAATGCTTCTTATTTTTGTTAATAATTAAAAATGAATGATTAATCTTTATCTTATACCTCCTTTACTAAACATGTTTAGTGGAAGGAATTTAACAACTTGACAATTCCATTAACAATTATTTTATTACCTGAATATTTGTGTCAAAAAATACACTGTGTGAAGAAAATATCTATGTATTTATTTATGAAACTACAATTTATAACAACAAAACAACATTGTGAATGTAGGTCTCACAAGCCTACAGGGATAGTTCAACCAAAAATAATAATCATTTCATTATTTACCCTCATGTTGTTTCAAACCTGTATTATTATTATTTTTTCTTCTGTGGAACATAAAACATTTTTTGAAGAAGGTTGGTAACCTCAAAAGAAAAGAAAAAAAGTAATACAGGTTTGGAACATAATTTTCATTTTTGGGGTGAACTATACCTTTAAGTACTAAGTAATAGTTGTCTGTTTCAAGTGAATTGATTTAATATGCCAAGAATCACTCTCACCGATTGAGTCAGTAAATGAATCACTAGACTGATTCAAACTGATCCTTTAAAGGCACAGTATGTAAGATTTTTGAATTGAAATATCCAAAAACCACTAGAACAGTGTTATATATTTTGTTGACTTGTGTACTTAAATTATCCCAAATGTTTCCAAGAATGTTTAAATCCAGAGAAATAAGCAATTTTAACCAGGACACGGACCGTGTCTGTGCGTCGCCTATCAATGACAACATATCCGCGTTACACTCGATTTCTGGTTTTATTTAGTAGAAATCATGGAAACATCAAAGACGCTTTAATATATTATGTGTTTTATTAGACAGGTGAGCAACTGCTTGGATACGTTCATCGACAGAAATCTAATCATTGTTATATAGCTCACCACAGTAAGTCTTAGGGCCCTATTTTAACGATCTGAAACGCAAGTGTCAAAGCGCGAAGCGCAAGTAACTTTGTGGGCGGGTCTCGGCGCTGTTGCTATTTTCCCGGCGGGATAAATGGCTCTTGCGCCCGGCGCAAATCTAAAATGGGTTGGTCTGAAGTAGCTTCATTATTCATAGGTGTGGTTTGGGCGTAACGTGAAATAAACCAATCAGAGCGTCATCCAACATTCCCTTTAAAAGCAGGTGCGCAAGTTCCATTATGGATTGCTATTATTATGGCGTATTTACCAGGCGCACGCCAGGAGCGGTTCACAGCCGAGGAGACTGATGTTCTTGTAAGAGCAGTGAAAGACAGAGAAGTTGTGTTGTATGGGGATGGGAGAAACCCACCCAAAATAGCGTCGGTTAAACAGGTTTTTTCACATCTTCGTGGCACACCACAATGATTTCCGTCATCTCATGTGTTAATATTTTTTTAGTGTAACAATTTATGATTTGCAAAAATAACTGTTGCATCTGTGTAGATTACATGAGCAAAGTGTATGCGCGTTGTGCACGCTATACATTATGGTCAAGCATGCGCCCTTAAAATAGCATAATGAACAACGCGCAACGCGCCACTGACTTTAGACTAGGTTTTTTCTGGTCAGTGGCGCAATTGTTTAATGGAACAGCAAAATAGCACCAGGGATTGTTTGCGCCGGAACACGCCTCCTTTTTTTGCGCTGAACCGCCCAGGGAGCGCAAGTTCATTCACTAGTTTAGCGACGTGCTTCTGTGGAGGGAAAAGCGCGCTTTGCGCGGGTGCAAAATAGGAATGACACATGCGTCGGTGTACAAAGTCAATTGCGCTGGGTGCAAGATAGGGCCCTTATTGTTTAAATCTCGTTTTCTGGATTTACCGTGAGTACCATGTTTTGCCATGACTAATATCAATCTAGCTTACTGCAGTGTGCAACAAGTGTCTCATAGTAGCGAACACGCAGAGTAACATTATAACTTTCTCAAGCTACACATTTGTTTTGAACAAGCGACCTCTAGTGGTGAAAATTACATATTGTGCCTTTAATACTTTCAGACGCAACTGAATCAGAACCAGTTCTCAGTATACCTTTGAACAGCATGTCTATATTAATTTAGTGTCATGAAAGTCTGGACTCCATCACAAGTTTCATTGGCCAAGGGCTGCCCAAGAGGCTATCTGACTGACATGTAAAGCAACCAATCACAGTTCTTTTTGTTCCACATCATGTTTGGAGGCATAGAAATGTAAAGTTGATGTCCCTACGATAACAGACCAGCTTGAATCTAATAAATTATTCATTCAAGAATGTTGTGCACATTCACTGCAACAATGTCGCCGCAAACTTCACATAGTTTTGTAAATCATCCCGATAAGTGCTCATTGTCACAGTTGTAAACACGACGGCTTGCTTCTTCCATGAGGGGGATTGGTATCATGACGGCTTTGTTTCCAGGCAGACCGTTAAAAAACGCGACACACATATCTCCCGGATATCCTGTAGAATTCAACCAATCCGATGACGACTCCTGAAGTGTTTCCAGTTGTGTGTGCATTATGCATCAGACGTTTAGCCAATGGTCTGTGGGCGTGTCGTCTAAGGCTGAGACTAATCCTGATTTACCAGCACTAAACCAGCATTGACTAGCTTACTGTAAACTAACCCTTTCTTTGTGAGCACTGCAGATTCTGAATTTAAATCATATGCAAATCAGATGAAATGGTAACACTTTAGAATACTGATCCTTCATTAATGAATAACTACACAGGAACAAATGAGTAATGCATTATTAACACTCTAGTAACTACTATTAACTAACAAGTAACTCTGATGAATGAATTAGTAAGTAATAGTGCTCAGTTAAAGGTGGTAGTTCACTATTAACTAATCAGTAACTACTGTTTTTTTCATACCTCCCAGAGAACTACTAAGAACTACTATATACAGGTTCGTAATTAATGTGAATAATGAATAATGTATAATTAATTCTAGAGTAAAGGCCTTGGTAACCCACTAGTAATGACTGAAGTATTACCAAATACCTAAGAAGGAATTACTAATTATTTGGATCAGTATTCTAAAGTGAAAAGCATGATAACTCTCTAGTAACTACTGAAGTCACTGTAAACTTTTGAGGTTTTTGTAAAGTATTGGATAGTAATAACTCAAGAGTTACTATATAACTCTAAAGTAACTACTTCTTTTTGGATCAGTATTCTAAAGTGAAGATCATAGTAACCCACTAGTAATTACTCAAGTGTTACTACATCCTTCTAAAGGAACTACTAATTATTTGGGTCAGTATTCTAAAGTGAAGATCATGGTAACCCACTAGTAATTACTTAAGTGTTACCAAATATATCATAAGGAATTACTGTACAAAAACATACAAAAACATCAAAAGTTTACAATGACTACAGTAGTTACTAGAGAGTTATCATGTTTCTCACTTTAGAATACTGATCCAAATAATTAGTAATTCTTTCTTAAGTATTTAGTAATACTTCAGTCATTACTAGTGGTTTACCAAGGCTTTTACTTTAGAATTAATTATACATTATGCATCATTCATGCTAATTATGAACCTGTATATAGTAGTTCTTAGTAGTTCTCTTAGAGGTATGAAAAAACAGTAGTTACTGATTAGTTAATAGTGAACTACCACCTACAACTGAGCACTATTACTTACTAATTCATTAATCAGAGTTTATTGTTAGTTAATAGTAGTTACTAGAGTGTTAATAATGCATTATTCATTTGTTCCTGTGTAGTTATTCATTAATGAAGGATCAGTATTCTAAAGTGTTACCGATGAAATTAACAGTGTTTAGCTCATTATGTAGGTTACATGCTACTGGCGAGTCCATGGGTCACATGATGAACACATGCTAATGCACACACACTTAACTTGCAAAACTGCGAACATGTCATGCATAAATATGCATATGCAAAACATTTCAGTGGCCAATTAACTAGTTCTCCACACTGTGTCCTGATTTACAATGTTAAACTTATAAAGAAAAAAAAAAAAAAAACATAAAAGCAACTTTAAGGCCTTTTTCATGTACTCTTTTACAGTAGCTGAATCCATTCTGCAGTCTCCGGTATAATTAACTGCATCATCAAAACATGCTTAAACACTTTATAAAAGACAGAATGTCTCTGTGTCCTCTACAGACTGGGACAGATGGAAGATTCAAAAAAGAAAGACAGTAAGAGGAAAGGACAAAGGGCAGAGAGCTGTAAAGAAAAAACGCAAATGCTAAAATCAATATATAGAACTTTGCTCTTATGCTAGACGGTTCAAAATGACAGATACTCGGTCAGACGCATTTTTGAGAATGGTTTGTTTTTGTTTGTTTCTTCCTTTTGTAGGAAAGGGTACAAAAAACACAAAAGGTCAAATGTTACAGCAGGTAAACCATTATGGATATTGACGGTATCTTTGTTTCATTTATCTGGGCAGGACAGCGCAAATACCAAAGAGGTCATTTTCCAAGGTTTTAAAAGGAACGTTTGCAGTGTAGCGACCGAGAGGGAAGTCATATTTGACAGCCAGATATTTGTTACTAATATCCTCTGTTCTGCCAGACACAGTTCTCTATTCTCTTAGATCAACACCTGGCACTGGGAAAGACAGAGCTAAGGAAACAAGGCTGCTGCCATCTGTGTGATTACTTATGAATACAACTCATTCTGCATTATAAATGTCTGTTTGCTGCTCAAAAGAAATTGAGTCTCTGAAATGCTTCCTCTGGATATTTTTTTTCATGCCAGTTTCCTTTACTTATATGTAAGGGATTATTACATTTTTTTTTCTAAAATAACTTTAGCGTCCTTGACTGACTCTTATGAATACAA
This sequence comes from Ancherythroculter nigrocauda, assembly GCA_036281575.1. NCBI lineage: Eukaryota > Metazoa > Chordata > Actinopteri > Cypriniformes > Xenocyprididae > Ancherythroculter > Ancherythroculter nigrocauda. The sequence goes on from VTFQ01000022.1 coordinate 6,006,850, forward strand.
CTTAGAAGAAAGTATATATTTATTTGGTATAGTACCAATTACCAGAGCAAATAGCTACCAGCTATTTGTATGTTTTTAAAATAAAGTCAGTCTCCTTTTTTTTTATATTTACAAGGATATTACAGGAAGGAAAGGAAATTATCGGAACAGAGGGGTATGGGATTGAGAATGGAGCAAGCTTGATTTTAATTCCTGCGTGTGCACCACAGCTCAGCACGTCAGAGCTTGTATGCTAACCAATATTTGTATGCCAGACTATTATTCATAAGGTCGAACAAAGGCCAATCAGCTTGTGCCCTGTGGTAATGATGAGATAGCTGCAGGTAAAGGACTGTGCCATCTAGAGTTTCATGACTAAACTAGAATTGTATTACTGTAATTACTGTCTAAACATATTGGCTTGTAGCACAAATAGTTTTACAATGTATTGCACTTTGTTATTCTTCCAGTTGTCTGGCTAATGAAACGGAAGTCTCGCACATCCACAGAAAAAGGCTTACTTCCACGTTGCAAAATAAGGCGGATACAATGACTTGAGTACACCTCTTCTATGATAAGCATCTTTTAATTTATGAATTATTATTATTTTTAAAATATTTTTGGGGGACATAAAGTCAAAACCGTCATGACTGGTGCAACCAACATGCAGAGGAAAGAATACAAAACAAAATAGAATATGATTTCATTAACTAGGGGTGTGACGAAACAAGACATGAGATTGGGTTCACGAGAATGAGATTAGACAAGATTTTTTTTACAGTATTAAGAAATCCTCAATGACAAAATTCAAGACTGGAAAAATAGTCTACAAGTGCATTTTGAAATGTTTTACCTAATCATCATGTAATGAACGGCATTTCAGTTCTACTTTTTGAGTATAAATTATCATATGCATTGAAAAACAACATTATATAAGCACTGTAAAGTGTCGCCACAAACTCAACTTACTGGCTTCTCTCCTGTATGATTTCTTCAGACCTTACTGTACATGAATTATGGACTTCCAGAACTTCTGATTGAGGCTGTATGTGACCTCCTAACTGAACTCCTTTCCACAAATTGAACACAGAAATAAAAACAGTATAAATAACAGAGTTTATTTCTTAGGCTACATACAAAGCCAGAGCCTTCCCTATCCAATCTTTTTTTTCCACCCTTGTCTCAAGAAATATCTGCATGCACATGAAACCACTGAAACTGAATCAAAATGATGTAGTATACATGCCAGACCAGTATGTGGCGCTATATTTCTGCCACAGAGATACACTAAAAATGGAGAATAAGACTTGGAGCATGCGGATAAACCTTGTGTGCTGTATACAAACCTTAGTAAAGCTAATAAGCTCGGTAGCTTCTGCAGCACGAACACAAGCATGTAGTCCACAATTGTTGTTGTTGTTGTTACGCGACGTCTGACTAGGGTCGACACATAGGATGATGACAACATCGTTTCACAAAATATACAGATTGGCTGTACACACGAAAATGCAAGGGTGTCGTTTTCAGATTTATCCACTCTGGGACCCGGTTTCAAAAAATAGTGGTTTCAGGCTCTAATCCGTCTGGACAAAACACCTATGCGATACAAAATGTTTGCGTATACAGCTAAAAATCAACTCCGTGTGGGCGGGCCCTTAGTATTATTAAGTGCAAACAATAAGTGCAACCATGATCAGTTGAGAGTACTCTCTCAATATTCAAAGTGCAAAAAGAGACCAAAACAGAAACCAGCTAAGAGGTGATTACAACTACACAGCCCAGCCTAAGATAGGTTTGATATTTAGAGATATTAGGCTATTGTACACAGTGTAATTTGAGCGTATCATGGAGGTTGCGTTTTACATTTGCTTTCGAATTTGTGATCGCATATACTCTGTGCATGGGGAGCGGTGGTGCGTGATATTCTGGTGCGGGTGATATTCTACAAGATATCCTACAAGAAAAGACATTTATCAGGCACTTAGGCTCTGTTGCACAACGAATCCTCTGCCGTGGTCTTGTCAGTCATCCCGGCTTACTCTCGTCACGTGATCAGTGAACAGAGCAGACGTTTACAATAGTTGACAATTGAAGCAACCATTATCCAACTAAATTAAATGTTGTTTTTTTTTTTCTATAAAAAAAAGCAAAACAACAGTGGAGGCGGTGCTGCGTTGGGCACCGTAATGTAATGTAAACATAACGTTGGCATATTCTATTCTAATTTCACCCTCACACTATGGGCCCTATTTTAACGATCTAAACGCAAAGTGTAAAGCGCACGGCGCAGGTGCACTCAGGGCATGTCCAAATCCACTTTTGCTATTTTAACGACGGAAAAACGGTCCGTGCGCCGGGGCGCATTTTTGAAATGGGTTGTCCCTATTCTCTTAATGAGTAATGGGCGTAACGTTCAATAAACCAATCAGAGTGTCATCTCCCATTCCCTTTAAGAGCGAGATGCGCTCTCGCCATGGCGGATTGCTATTTACATGGCGGAATTTGTTGCCGGAAAAGCTGAACGCTTTTCAAGACAAGAAACCGATCTGCTCATGCGCGAAGTTAATTTTTATATTTATGTAGCCTACACAATAATATTCTTTTACACTGTAATCCTTTTGTTTTTAATATTTGGCATGTTTGTGTGATGCGCATCCCTGTGTGTAATAAGCAAAGTCAACGCGCACTGTGAACGCGCCCAGAGGCGCAGTTTCTACCAACGCGCTCTAACAAAAAAATATTGCGCCATTGACTTTAGACTTTAGACCAGGTTTGAGTTGGTCTATGGCGCAGTCTATTTTCAGCCCCATAAAATAGCAATGCGCCGGCAATGCGCCTAAACACACCTCTTTTTTAGAGCAGCACGCCCATGGGCGCACTAACTGGCACAAATGCATTTACTAATTTAAGGACGTGGCGCTGAACGGGAAAACACAAACGGCGCCGGACGCAAACTAGCAAACACACTTGAGCTGTGCCTTGCATTGCATTGCGCCGGGTGTATTATAGGGCCCTATGTGTCATGGCGATATCTTGAGACAGCTTTTCACTCAACCGAAAAATCTCATCACATTTTAATATAGCGAGAACTTGTGGCACGAGATCTCGTTACACCCTGATCATTAACCCATGTAGACCCCCATGACTTTTTGTCAAGGTCAGTATGCCTCTTAAAATATCAGATGATATGCTCTTGTTATAAGGCAAGGTTAATTCAGGCAGTCATGGTGCGACTCAAAAATGTAATATGTACAAATTAACAAGTCATGATAGTTCTAAACATTAGGTTTTTACGTTATATTTATAAACATTTTTTAAAGAATGATTAAATACCCCCTGTGGTATGTTGTTTATATGTCTATGTGGTGTTTTTAATATGTTTTAAGACAAGCCATGTGCAAATTCATAAGTCAACACCAGTGCTGAGTATTTTCTCCTTTAAACTGCAGCGAAAAAAAGACTGCAGTCTCAGAAACACGGTTTGAAATCGCCAATGTTTCTCACATCACAAACTATCTTGTAACCAATCACATCAACGTGTCGGTGGGCTTCAGGGGTGTACATCAGCACGCTGTGATTACCTACGGCACTCGGCCTGATGTATACTCACCCTCATGTCGTTCCAAACCCGTAAGACTCGGCACTCGGCCTGATACACAGCCATATCGCACGGCTACTCGTGTGATATTGCTCATATATATATATATATATATATATATATATAGTTCACCCACATGTATACTCACCCTCATGTCGTTCCAAACCCGTAAGACTTTCATTCATCTTCGGAATACAAATGAAGATCTTTTTGATGAAATCTGAGAGCTTTCTGTCCCTCCATTGACAGCCTATGCAACTACCACTTTCAAGCCCCAGAAAGGTAAAGACATCATTAAAGTACTCCATGTGACTCCAGTGGTTTAACCTCAATTTTATGAAGCGACACGAGTGCTTTGTTTGCCCCAAAAAAATACCGCCTTATTTACAAAATAACCATATCCGACACACATTCACGTAGCAACATCCGCTCTCATCTCAACACAACACCCATGTGTTGTGGTGCTCTCATGAACATGTGTTTGAGATTAATATTATGTAAATAAAGCAGAAAATTATGCCTTTTTTTTGCACAAACAAAGCACTTCAGTGACGTCTTTACTACCTTTCTGATGTTTGAAAGTGGTAATTGCGTAGCTGTCTATGGAGGGACAAAAAGCTCTCAGATTTCATTAAAAAGATCTTCATTTGTGTTCCGAAGATGAACAAAAGTTTAATGGGTTTGAAACGACATGACATGACAGAATTTTCATTTTTGGGTGAACGTTTTTGGGTGAACATTTTTGGGGGACGTTAACATGTGTGTATAAGGAAAATATGTTACTTTGATGGTTACACCACATGGCATTCTCCATTAAAGAGAAATAATTTTAAATAAATTATTCAGAAAGGCACAGATAATTAACTTCAAAACTAATAACAATTTCAAACAAATAATTTTAAAAAAGTACACTGTTAGACGCAGTCACTCCTTGTTATTACTGGATATTACTGGTTATTACCTCTATGAATGAAAATGAATGCTGTTTGATCAAATAGCCATGTTGACATTTCTGATGTGCAGCAGCAAGTGTGTGAAGTTATCACGGTAATTAGATCCATTGACATTGCACCCTGATTTCCTTTCAAAAAGTGTCAGGGACAAAAATTGCAATTTGACAAAAAGTGTTGGGAACCTGTCAAACCTGTCCCACACACAAATGAAACCTCCTCTACTAAAGAACTTTTTCAGTTTATTTACTATTTTGTAGTATTGTTTTTATTGTTTAAATATATTTAAATATATTCACCAAAATTTTGTAATAAAAAGAATAATTGCATATACAATGCGTAATTGCTATATATTTATTATGAAGGGTACAGAGTTTCTTATAATTTTGATAAACACACGGTTTAAGCCCCTCCTACATTCAGGTTTTGTTGAATACATACATTATATGGATACAAATAATTTTGCCATTGCAACAGATCCATATAAAGATATTGGCTTTGCTGCACAGTGGACACTGCCATCATGGGCACTCAATTATAGAAGGGTCACATTTACCGCATTCAAGAAAAGTCTGCTCAAACCCAAAACAAATAATTTTGGCATTTCCTTCCTTCTCCCTGAGGGAGGCGCACCCACTGAGTACCACGGCTCACCATAACTGCAGGTACGGCTGTAACACAAACCTTTAGGTCGGTACAGCGATTGCCACGCTCAACGGGACAAGAGCTATGAGGGGGTAAAAATATGAAACCAACCGCTGGCTTCATTGTTTATCATTCTCACGAGGAGGAGTGCAGCTATGTTTCTGATTCTTCATCTTTATCTAAACTATTAGTGGAGACTTATACTCTCGTCTAGAGGAAGGGAGTAAAAAATGACGAGTCCTGGCCCTCTGATAAAAATGTTAACTAGGTGAATGTCAGAGAGATGGATTGTGTGCTGTCAGGGAGAGCAGGAACATGAGAATACATTGATATTTCTCATTACGTTGCCCTCTCCCCCGTCTTTGTTTTTCCGCCGCAACTCTGGCGCGGAGGAAGGAGGGCCCGACGATAAATCACGCCCCAAATAACAACCGAGGCTCTCCCGCCCCCAACCGCTACACCAAATATGATCGCTCGCTCACTGTTCCGCCATAGTTTGTGAGAAGGAGCCATCGATAACGATCTAATGAACAAAGCTATCAAACGAAATCAGGGTAGAAAAAAGAATAGAGGGTACAAGAGAAAGAAAGTATGAGATACTTGATTTCAAAGTCTCTAAGCGGTTCAGTGTATTTCTCTGAAATTGAGAGAAGGCTGGGGATGATGTATTGATTGTGTAGATAATGAAATGAAGGGTAAAATCAGTGAGATAAAAGACAATCAGAACTATAAATAAGTGAGACTTATTCAATGGCGTATTTTGAGCAGAAGTGTTTTAGACTGGATACAGGAATGATATTATCTCTAACTGAACACTTTTGACTAAAAATAGTGACACCAAGTGAACTAACTGATGCCTAAATTAAGGGTTTTCACTTTATTTTTATGCTAAGGACCCTCAAAAAAGATGACACACTTGCAAGGGACCCTCCTTTTAAACTATAGGATACAGCTATAGGATTTCATGTAAAACTTGATTATTCTTTCTTAAAGGTTCCATGACATGCTACTTTTTGGATGCTTTTATATAGGCCTAAGTGGTCCCTAGTACTGTATCTGAAGTCTCTTTCCCAAAATTCAGCCTTGGTGCAGAATTTCAGCCACTACAAGCCAGTCCCACAATGAGCTTTCCTCAGGACGTGCCATTGCTGGGTCTGTAGCTTTAAATGCTAATGAGGAGGAGAGAGGTGGGGCAAGGTGGAGGGGGGTGTGGCCTTAACCATCTTGTGGTCACGGTACCATGTGCTAATGTTGACAGTGGATATATCGCAATGGCTCGAAGACACGCAGTCGTTCAAGCTTTTCAGTTTGACCCAGAATCTGATCCGGATGGATAAGTTGCAACTCAGCGGCTACAGCAGGACATCTCCGAATGGTTAGTTTAAAACATTGTGTCTTGATACGGTACTTTAGTTGGTTTATGTATGCTGTTACAGTTATTATCATGTAGCTAATGCTAGCCTACATTGTTGGCTCTTCACGTTGCTCTGATTTGCTATCATATATATATATATATATATATATTATATATATAATTATCAGCTATAGACACTAACCAGTGCAACTAAATTAGTCAGACCTCTGCCATTATTACAAATACCTTTTCGGATAGGTGCCGTTGTGGAAAATGTGCTACCATACCAACATCATTTATTTGTTAACATATTTTATATTTCATAAATCTTAAAAGTTTTTAAAATCTTATTACAATTACATCAAGCTCTGCAATCTGGAAATGTGGATATTGCGTGTGCCATAACACTAACAGCAGAACGGTTATCCAAACAACAAAGAAATGTACAACACTCACGTTACAGTGTGTTTATTCACACACATACTTGATGCTGTCTACCTTGACATTAGCGACAGTAACTGGGCTGTATTGGCACACGTTGAGGAAACAGTCGTCGGTGAAATGTGTGGCGCAGACATACAAAACTATGGGAAGTTGTATCGGCGCATTACCAGAGAAAATAAAATTAACCCACTGTTTCTTCATAGGCTCGGATGAAAAAAAATACGAAGGTGTTTATTTGTACATCCAGACACTGAGCAACTGCCAGGATTCGCTCGTTTGCAAGCCATGATGTCTCTCGAGGGGAAAAAAAATATTGTGCTCGAATCTCACTGTAGTAGCTCATTTTCTCATGGGCGGGCAAAGCAGAGAAAGGGGAGGTAACCTTTAATTTAAATAAAGCCACAACACAACGGAAACAAGCCACAACACAACAGAATAAAGCCACAACACAACGGAATAAAGCCACAACACAACGGAAATTCTCCCGACCACTAGGGGGCTCTCAGAGCTTGTTAATATTAGTATTCCTTGCCAATGTTCTATAAAGTTGACAGTCTTACATAGATATCAATACCATGATTAGTTTTAAGTATGTAAACGTTGTATATCGACATGAAATATTACTTCAAAATCACTTGAGTGCACAATAGCTTCATATTTATACCTGTGAATGATTTGACTCGCTACCACGGATGAAGGGAACATCTGACAATTCCACCAAGTGGTTAAAACGTATAATTTGTATTCATTACAATGACTTTGTTTAACATTTAAAAACAGACATGTTCAAATTCCAAAGCTTGTTACTTCCTGTTGGTAAGACTGACAAGCATTGTAATTTGAACATGTCTGTTTATAAATGTTAAAAGTAATTTTAATGAATACAAATTATACGTTTTAACCACTTGGTGGAATTGTCAGACGTTCCCTTCATCATTCGCAGTGGTAGCACATCAAATCATTCACAGGTATAAATATGAAGCTATTGTGCACTCAAGTGATTTTGAATTAATATTTCATGTCGATATACAGTGGTTATATACTGTTGAAACTAATCGTGGTATTCATATCACTGTCGACTCTATAAAACATTGGCAAGGAATGCTAACAATACCGAGCTCTGAGAGCCCCCTAGTGTTCGGGAGCATTTCCGTTGTGTTGTGGCTTTATTTCGTTGTGTTGTGGCTTTATTCCGTTGTGTTGTGGCTTTATTTCATTGTGTTGTGGCTTTATTCCGTTGTGTTGTGGCTTTATTCCGTTGTGTTGTGGCTTTATTTTGTTGTTTTGTGGCTTTATTTCGTTGTGTTGTGGCTTTATTTCGTTGTGTTGTGGCTTTATTCCGTTGTGTTGTGGCTTTATTCCGTTGTGTTGTGGCTTTATTTCGTTGTGTTGTGGCTTTATTTCATTGTGTTGTGGCTTTATTTCGTTGTGTTGTGGCTTTATTTCATTGTGTTGTGGCTTTATTCCGTTGTGTTGTGGCTTTATTTCGTTGTGTTGTGGCTTTATTCCGTTGTGTTGTGGCTTTATTTCGTTGTGTTGTGGCTTTATTCCGTTGTGTCGTGGCTTTATTCCGTTGTGTCGTGGCTTTATTTCGTTGTGTTGTGGCTTTATTCCGTTGTGTCGTGGCTTTATTCCGTTGTGTTGTGGCTTTATTTCGTTGTGTTGTGGCTTTATTCCGTTGTGTCGTGGCTTTATTCCGTTGTGTCGTGGCTTTATTCCGTTGTGTTGTGGCTTTATTCCGTTGTGTCGTGGCTTTATTCCGTTGTGTCGTGGCTTTATTTCGTTGTGTTGTGGCTTTATTTCGTTGTGTTGTGGCTTTATTTCGTTGTGTTGTGGCTTTATTCCGTTGTGTTGTGGCTTTATTCCGTTGTGTCGTGGCTTTATTCCGTTGTGTCGTGGCTTTATTTCGTTGTGTTGTGGCTTTATTCCGTTGTGTCGTGGCTTTATTCCGTTGTGTCGTGGCTTTATTTCGTTGTGTTGTGGCTTTATTTCGTTGTGTTGTGGCTTTATTCCGTTGTGTTGTGGCTTTATTCCGTTGTGTCGTGGCTTTATTCCGTTGTGTCGTGGCTTTATTTCGTTGTGTCGTGGCTTTATTCCGTTGTGTCGTGGCTTTATTCCGTTGTGTCGTGGCTTTATTCCGTTGTGTCGTGGCTTTATTCCGTTGTGTCGTGGCTTTATTTCGTTGTGTCGTGGCTTTATTCCGTTGTGTCGTGGCTTTATTCCGTTGTGTCGTGGCTTTATTCCGTTGTGTCGTGGCTTTATTTCGTTGTGTCGTGGCTTTATTCCGTTGTGTTGTGGCTTTATTCCGTTGTGTCGTGGCTTTATTCCGTTGTGTTGTGGCTTTATTCCGTTGTGTCGTGGCTTTATTTCGTTGTGTCGTGGCTTTATTCCGTTGTGTTGTGGCTTTATTCCGTTGTGTCGTGGCTTTATTCCGTTGTGTCGTGGCTTTATTTCGTTGTGTCGTGGCTTTATTCCGTTGTGTCGTGGCTTTATTCCGTTGTGTCGTGGCTTTATTCCGTTGTGTCGTGGCTTTATTCCGTTGTGTCGTGGCTTTATTTCGTTGTGTCGTGGCTTTATTCCGTTGTGTCGTGGCTTTATTCCGTTGTGTCGTGGCTTTATTCCGTTGTGTCGTGGCTTTATTTCGTTGTGTTGTGGCTTTATTCCGTTGTGTCGTGGCTTTATTCCGTTGTGTCGTGGCTTTATTTCGTTGTGTCGTGGCTTTATTCCGTTGTGTTGTGGCTTTATTCCGTTGTGTCGTGGCTTTATTCCGTTGTGTCGTGGCTTTATTCCGTTGTGTCGTGGCTTTATTTCGTTGTGTCGTGGCTTTATTCCGTTGTGTTGTGGCTTTATTCCGTTGTGTCGTGGCTTTATTCCGTTGTGTCGTGGCTTTATTTCGTTGTGTCGTGGCTTTATTCCGTTGTGTCGTGGCTTTATTCCGTTGTGTCGTGGCTTTATTCCGTTGTGTCGTGGCTTTATTCCGTTGTGTCGTGGCTTTATTTCGTTGTGTCGTGGCTTTATTCCGTTGTGTCGTGGCTTTATTCCGTTGTGTCGTGGCTTTATTCCGTTGTGTCGTGGCTTTATTTCGTTGTGTTGTGGCTTTATTCCGTTGTGTCGTGGCTTTATTCCGTTGTGTCGTGGCTTTATTTCGTTGTGTTGTGGCTTTATTTCGTTGTGTTGTGGCTTTATTTCGTTGTGTTGTGGCTTTATTCCGTTGTGTCGTGGCTTTATTCCGTTGTGTCGTGGCTTTATTTCGTTGTGTTGTGGCTTTATTTCGTTGTGTTGTGGCTTTATTCCGTTGTGTTGTGGCTTTATTCCGTTGTGTCGTGGCTTTATTCCGTTGTGTCGTGGCTTTATTTCGTTGTGTTGTGGCTTTATTCCGTTGTGTCGTGGCTTTATTCCGTTGTGTCGTGGCTTTATTTCGTTGTGTTGTGGCTTTATTCCGTTGTGTCGTGGCTTTATTCCGTTGTGTTGTGGCTTTATTTCGTTGTGTTGTGGCTTTATTCCGTTGTGTTGTGGCTTTATTTCGTTGTGTTGTGGCTTTATTCCGTTGTGTCGTGGCTTTATTCCGTTGTGTTGTGGCTTTATTTCGTTGTGTTGTGGCTTTATTCCGTTGTGTTGTGGCTTTATTCCGTTGTGTCGTGGCTTTATTCCGTTGTGTTGTGGCTTTATTCCGTTGTGTTGTGGCTTTATTCCGTTGTGTTGTGGCTTTATTCCGTTGTGTTGTGGCTTTATTTCGTTGTGTTGTGGCTTTATTCCATTGTGTTGTGGCTTTATTTTGTTGTGTTGTGGCTTTATTTCGTTGTGTTGTGGCTCGATTTCGTTGTGTTGTGAACTTATGTTTGCTTTTTTAATTTCGTTGTGTTGTGCACTACTGGGCCACCGTAGATTCCAGATTGGGTCGTCTGAGCTTGCATTTTCTCAAATGCGAAGCAAAATACCCAGGGCTCAGTTTACACCCATTGCCTTTTCTAGCCACTGGGGGGGACCATATGCAGACTAGGGGAACTCATATTAATGATTAAAAAAAAACTCATAAAGTGAAATTTTCATGCTATGGGACCTTTAATGGAAAAAAAAAAAAAGTTATAAAAATAACATGTGGTTTGTAAAATAAATAACTGATATTTAAATTGTCAATGTACTAAAGCCAAAACATAATTTTTTTTCTAGCATTTTCACAAATCTATATGCAGATTAGTTTATTTCTTAGTGTAAAAACAAGCCTATCAATAACATGAAATAATCTCATGATTTTCAACAAGATTTATTAAACTGTAATAATGTAAAATTCAATAAATGTTAGTCTTCATGAAATCAAAAGTTGACGTTTTGTGGCTTTTCAAACTAATATGTTAGCTTTAAGGTTATCTGTAATCTAGAATACTTATTAGTATGCTCCAAAAAAATCATATTTAGCACATATATACATTCAAAATATACAATCTCTCTATTGTACTACTAATGCAATCAAGAACTTGATAACGTTGATAAACTATGACATTATTCTGCTTCTCAACAGATTTTCTGTTCAATCAAATTCACAATAGAACCTAAAATTCCCAATTTAAAGCATTAAAAAGGAGATCAAACATCATAAACTGTTACACAGCCATTTATAATAAAAAAAATATATATATTATAATGATTTTACAAATCAATATCATGATTAGTTCCAGTATGCTGCTGTTGGTCATGTTGGTCACACAGTTTTAAAGCTTCCCCAACACTGTTATGCATTTATTTTATTCAAACATCAGATCAGTGCCATGAACCTCAAGGGATCTTTTATAGGTGAAGTTTCCATATTGATATCAACATGAACCTTATTTGCTTTCCTTTGGCGTGGACTGGCTGTTTGCCAAATAAATCTTTGGGAAACCTGTTCAGAAACTTGTCATTTTTGCAATTCCGTTTAGGCATAACACGCATTTCGCATTTTGGCATATGTGGCAGACATATGTGGCAGGCCTCTGTTCATCTTGCTTTTCATAATTAGATTCCTTTTTTCCCCTACTAGAGTTTGAGAGAAAGAAAAAAATGAAGATTCAATTTAGATTTCTAAAGTTAGATGCCTGGGCAGAATCTGACTGTCCTCTCAACCCTGAACCATCTTTAGCGGTCCTCCGCTCCGATAGATTGGCAGGAGTGTGATTATAATCCTCATGCTGTCTTTTTAATATCTCCTCATTAAAGTGTTAGTTCACCCAAAAATGAAAATTCTGTCATCATTTACTCACCCTTATGTCGTTCCAAATCCGCAAGACTTTCGTTCATCTTCGGAACACACTTGAAGATATTTTTAATGAAATCTGAGAGATTTCTGTTCCTCCATAGACAGCCTATGCAACTACCACTTTGATGCTTCAAAAAGTTCACAAAGAGAGGGTAAAACCTATATGAATTGAGCAATTTAGTAAAAAAAAAAAAAAAAAATGGTAACACTTTAGTATAGGAAACACATATAAACTATTAACTACGACTTTTCCCTCAGTAAACTCCTAATTATTACTGCTTATTAATAGTTAATAAGGTAGTTGTTAAGTTTAGGTATTGGGTAGGATTAAGAATGTAGAATAAGGTCATGCAGAATAAGGCATAATATGTGCTTAATAAGTACTAATAAATAGTCAACATTCTAGTAATACTGTATGCATGCTAATAAGCAACTATTCAAAAGACCCTAAAATAAAGTGTTACCAAATTTTTTAAAGAGACTCAATCGCTTTATATGATGAACAGATTAAATTTAGGCTTTTATTCACATATAAATATTGATCAGCGATTAGAAACATACTTGATTGGTGTGCGAGAACAAACCTTATTGGTTCTTGTGGAAGCTCAAACATGCTGCGTAACATACGAGAATGAACCTCATTGGTTCTCATGCTTGAGCTTCCCTTTACCATAACTGATGTGTGGTTGATGAATGTTTATATGTGAATAAAAGCCTACATTTAAAGAGTTAGTTCACCCAAAAATGAAAATCTGTCATTAATTACTCACCCTCATGTCGTTCCACACCCGTAAGACCTTCGTTCATCTTTGGAACACAAATTAGGATATTTTAGTTGAAATCCGATGGCTCCGTGAGGCCTGCATAGGGAGCAATGACACTTCCTCTCTCAAGATCCATAAAGGTACTAAAAACATATTTAAATCAGTTCATGTGAGTACAGTGGTTCAATATTAATATTATAAAGTGACGAGAATATTTTTGGAGCGCCAAAAAAAACTAAATAACAACTTATTTAGTGATTGCCGATTTCAAAACACTGCTTCAGGAAGCATCGGAGCATAAATGAATCAGTGTATCGAATCATGACTCAGATCGCGTGTCAAACTGCTTAAACGGCTGAAATCACGTGACTTTGGTGCTCCGAACAGCAGATTCGATACACTGATTCATTTATGCTCCGATGCTTCATGAAGCAGTGTTTTGAAATCGGCCATCACTAAATAAGTCGTTATTTTGTTTTTTTGGCGCACCAAAAATATTCTTGTCGCTTTATAATATTAATATTGAACCACTGTACTCACATGAACCGATTTAAATATGTTTTTAGTACCTTTATGGATCTTGAGAGAGGATGTGTCATAAAAATATCTTAATTTGTGTTCCGAAGATTAACGAAGGTCTCACGGGTGTGGAACGGCATGAGGGTGAGTAATAAATGACAGAATTTTCATTTTTGGGTGAACTAACCCTTTAATCTGTTCATCGTATAAAGCAATCATAAAAGCAAAACTGGACTAAACCGCTCAATTCATATGGATTAGATTTACGATCTCTTTATTAACTTTTTTAAGAGTCAAAGTGGTAGTTGTGAATACTGTCAATGGACGGACAGAAATATCTCAGATTCCATTAAAAATATCTTCAATTGTGTTCCGAAGATGAACAAAAGTCTTACGGGTTTGGACTGACATGAGGGTGAGTAAATGATGACATAATTTTTATTTTTGGGTGAACTATCCCTATAAGTATCCCTTGTGGCAAGATCTCCTTCTATTTCAAGATGTGTGTCTTGACAGAAAAGCCATTAAGTAGCCAAAATAATAAGAATAATAATATAACTTTAGATGCAGAAGGTTGTTTTCACTGTATTGATTTATAACAGCTTTCATTTGACAGATGAATTTGAAAGATGAATGAATGCTAAAAGATCAGATTAGATCTTAGATCCAAAACTGGATTACACTTTTTAATATTACAAGGAAGAGTATCACAAAGCACATTGTAAAATGGATAACTTTTTTAAAGGAATAAGGAACATTTTGTCAACTGTTGCATCAAGTGACATTGACTTGATATTGAAAAACAAGCCTCCCCCCAAAAAAATTCCTAAATGAACTCTTATTAGTTTCAAAACACTGTATTCCATAAATTTTTTAATGTTTCAAGACACTTTAGGAACCATAAAAACAATTGAAAGTTCTGATTTTAGAGCTAAACCCTGATTGTCCTCTTTCAAATTTACAACTGTTAAAGTGTAACGCTTTTGCTTTCCTTCTCATGATTAAAAAAAGGTCACAACACTTATTTCTGAAAACCACTGACCTTTACGGAGAGGATGGAGTTGGTGAGATTAGAAAGCACTTCATGAAACCAAGAACATCTATAGTTGTTTTTGTTCCTTTTTTTTTTTCTGTCTCCATGAGCATGGTGGCATCTTTCAACACACCATTTAGCAAATGGCCATTTAATGCATTAGGGATGAGAAATGAGAGACAGCAAACAAATAAAGTCTTGGAATCTGTCCAGCGCCAAAGAAAACATCCCGTTTAATGCTTCTGCTGTGGCAGGTTTTGGTCAAACTTGAATCTTGAATTATTAAAGGATTAATTTACACACACACAGACATAAAAATAAATAAATAAAAAATGAAAAAATAAAAAGAATATCATTATTTACACTGTGGAGCACAACAGAAAGAAGAACTGCACTGGTCGCTCTTTCACATGCAACTGCTTTCAAGTTTCAAAAAGGACTTAACAACATAGTGTAAGAATCATAAACATAGTTTGTATGACTCATACACTATATATCATATTTTTAACCTCTATGACCGAAATGTTAGTCATTATCCACGAACAAGTAGCGATGCCTCATTCTAGAAGTCACATCCAGTTCACAAAACTGGTCGGTAACACTTTAGAATAATGGTCCGCCATTAATAAGTAACTATGCAGGAAGTAATGAACTAATGAGTAGATCTACATTGACACTTCAGCTACTACTATTAACTAATATAGAAACGAGCTTAACTAATCAGTAAATAATGTCAAATTTAGGACTAAGATAGTTCCTTATTAGCTAATCAATAATTAGAGAATGAGATTGGCATAATTAAGAACTAATTGGTAACTATGACAAATTATAAAGAATTACTAATTAATTACTAATCACAACATTAAAGTGTCTGAGATGTGAGCAACTGTCTTTTTCACTTTCACTTTTTCACATCTTTTTCACTTGAAAATAATGGTCCAGATCACTAGTTCTTGAAGATTGTCCTTTTTTACTCGGAACATGGTCATAAAATGCATCACTAATTACTCAAGTACTAGTCATTCTTCAAGAACTACTAGTGATCTGCACCATTAAAAGATGTTTTTCCACTAGTAGTTCCTGCATAGTGACTAGGTAACACTTGAGTAATTAATGATGCATTTTATGACTACATTCAGAGTATAAATGATGACTGATTACATCTCAGACACATGATAATGTTCTTTACAAATTTGTCCATTAGTTAATAGTTATTAAAGGATTAGTTCTATCTTTCTATCTTATCTTTCTTTCGTCAGGCGAAAAGAAATTAAGGTTTTTGATGAAAACATTCCAGGATTATTCTCCTTATAGTGGACTTCAGTAAACAGATGATCGCCTTGCACATGCTTCCGCTTTCCGTATTCTTCAAAAAGCTTATGCTGTATGTCCTACGCCTTCCCTATTCAACTTATTGTATGAACGCGGCGCCAGTTTTTTTTTCTTTTTTTCGTTAAGTAGAATAGATAAGACCCTTATTCCTTGTCTGGTATCGTTTAAAGCCCTTTGAAGCTGCACTGAAACTGTAATTTTGACTTTCAACCGTTTGGAGGCCATTGAAGTCCACTATAAGGAGAAAAATCCTGGAATGTTTTCATCAAAAACTTTAATTTCTTTTTGACTGAAGAAAGAAAGACATGAACATCTTGGATGACATGGGGGTGAGTAAATTATCAGGAAAATTTTATTTGAAAGTGGACTAATCCTTTAATGATGGTAATCTCATTAGGTAATTATTAATTAGCTAATAAGGAACTAGCTTTTAAATTTGATATTACTTACTGATTAGTTAAGCTTGTTTCTATATTAGTTAATAGAAGGAGCTGAAGTGTTAATGTAGTACTACTCATTAGTCCTGCATTACTTCCTGCATAGTTACGTATTAATGACGGACCATTATTCTAAAGTGTTACCAACTGGTCTAAACAAATTGTTTATGAATCACTGAGTCAATGATCTGATTGACGCAGTTAAAGGGTTAGTTCACCCAAAAATGAAATTTCTGTCATTAAGCACGCACCCTCATGTCGTTCCACACCCGTAAGACCTTCGTTCATTTTCGGAACACTAATTAAGATATTTTTTGATGAAATCCAAGGTTTTCTTTAATTTTTTATCCATCATAGAAAGCAACATAATTACCATCAAGGTCCAGAAAAGTAGTAAAGACATTGTTAAGAGTCAAAGTGACTACAGTGGTTCAACCTTAATGTAATGAAGCGACGAGAATACTTTTTGTGCGCAAAACAAAACAAAAATAACGACTTTATACAACAAACGTGTATA
This sequence comes from Ancherythroculter nigrocauda, assembly GCA_036281575.1. NCBI lineage: Eukaryota > Metazoa > Chordata > Actinopteri > Cypriniformes > Xenocyprididae > Ancherythroculter > Ancherythroculter nigrocauda. Next base: position 6,023,655 of record VTFQ01000022.1, read on the forward strand.
ATGCTTCCATGTATAACAACTTTATTCTCAGTTGAAAAAAGTACAAAAAGTATTCTCGTCACTTCATATCATTAAGGTTGAACCGCTGTAGTCACGTCGACTATTTTAACAATGTCTTTACTACCTTTCTGGACCTTGAATGACGGAAATTGCATTGATTTCTATGGGATCTCATGGATTTCATCAAAAATATCTTAATTTGTGTTCCGAAGATGAACGGAGGTCTTACGGGTGTGGAACGACACAAGGGTGAGTAATTAATGACATAAATTTTATCTTTGGGTGAACTAAAACTTAAATATTAAATTGTTTCTCACACATGCAAAGCTAGTTGATGACTTCAGAAGACTTTGAATATAGAGCATGAGTCATACTTACTTTTATGAAAGTTTAATGGTGTTTTGTGTCTTTTTGGAAACTTGAAAGCTTCAGTCCTCATTCATTGTAACTGCATGAAAAAGATCGATCAGCACAACTTTTCAAAATTTCCAAGAAAGAACGCTATACAGGTTTGGAATGACTTGAGTGAGAGTAAATAATGAGAGAACTTTTAGTTTGGGGAAAATAAAATGGTTTGAAAGGAGAATAAACTACCTTCTACCACCATTAGATTGACTGACAAGAAAATTAAAAAAGAAAAAATATAAAGGTGGCGATAAAGAAATAAAAGCGAGAAAGGGAAGAATAGAAGGGAAGAAAATTCGCGACAACACGCGTATGATATGCAGCGATAGTCTTTTCTTTGGCAAGGTGACACTGCAAAGGGAAGTGGAAATGCCATCAGGTACATCAGAGCAGGAGCACAAAAGCTGTGCTGAAGACTGAATCTTTCACGCAGGAGTTGTCAGACTCTTTATGACCACGCCGCAGGAGTCTACTGTAGCATGTCACATTGTCTCAATAAAGTGACAAATAAAAGCCCACACCGGAGTCCCATTGTTAACCGTGCTGGATAAACACCCTAACTGTGATGCCTGAAATTGTGGGCCCTGTGCTTGTGATGAGGCCTGTGCAGAACTGAAGGAGAGGAAGGAAGATAAAAGGACTCTCAACTGGCACATAGTTTCTTCAAAGTAAGGATGTTTAAAGCTGAAGTTTGCCATTTCTATAGAATTGCATAAAATAATTGCTATTTTCCTCAATACTCTCTTCCATTGGTTGAACAAACAGATAGTCCTGTGCAGTCTGGACTGAATTTGTTCCACAGAATATGAGCAAGAAATGTATTTCTATTGAGGTGTTCTTGTAGTCTGCATGCAAAAAACAACAGTGAGTTTGTCAGTTCTTATTAGTGCATAAAACACAAACAGTGACTAGTGTAGTCATATGAGCTGCTTATTTTAATGAATAGTTTATAAAGACAAATTATCAGTTAATAAGCCTGATCCCCCCCCCCCCCCCCCCTTTGTAGTAAATGAATACATATATATACTCAGCAAAAAAAAAAAAAAAAAAAACATCCTCTCACTTTCAACTGCTTTTTATTCCAGCAAATGTCTTAACATGTGTAAATATTTGTACGAACATTCAACAACTGAGAAATAAAATGAACAAATTTCACATTTGACCAACAGAAATGTAATAATGAGTCCCTGAACGAGCAGGGGTCAATAGCAAAAGTAGCAGTCATTATGTGGTGTTTCCACCAGCTGCTTTCAGTCCTACAGAGCATCTCATCCTCATGGACTGCACTGGATTTGCCAGTTCTTGCTGTGAGATGTTACTCCACTCTTCCACCAAAACACTTGCAAGTTCTCAAACATGTCTGAGAGGACATATGGGCCCCATTTACACTGCACGGTTCAAGTGACCCAATTCCGATTTTTTCCTCCCACGTGGCACAGATCGGATGAGAGTCACGACCGTGTAAGCAGGAAAAAAGCGCATGGATTCCGATTTTCACAGATCGGTTTTAGGCCTCATTCATATGTGGTTATAAATCAGATATGAATCGGATACGTGCGTTTGCGCCTGCAGTGTAAGCAGACAGATCGGATATTCCCCTGTAAATGCGACTCCTGCGTCATTGAAAAGTAAGGGTTTTTTTTACATTTCGCGGTACAGACATACCTATAACAAACGGAACATCTCTAGTTGACTGGCAGATTATTAATTTCATTTGTTTGTGTTAAATAAAAGGCGATCTGACGTTGAAATGTGTTGCTCTTGAAATCACACTGAGTGCTCGTTGCCGCTGATGTCAGTGACGACGGCTCGTGCACAGACGCGCGCTTCAGTCACTATTCCATTGAAACCACAAAATAAAAAGCACACAAACCGCAACTGCCCTTGATATACAGGTGCTGGTCATATAATTAGAATATCATGAAAAAGTTCTTTTTTTTTAATTGTAAATTATTTTTAAAAATGAAACTTTCATATACTCTAGATTCCCTACATGTAAAGTAAAACATTTCAAATGTTTTTTTTTTGTTTTTTTTAATTTTGATGATTAGAGCGTACAGCTCATGAAAGTCCAAAATCCAGTATCTCAAAATATTAGAATATTTCCTAAGATCAATCAAAAAATGGATTTTCAAAATAGTAAAGTTCAAGTTCTTTAAAGTACGTTCATTTGTACACTCAATACTTGGTCGGCAGCACATATTACAGCAAATGACTTGCTCCTAGCACAAATTACAGCATCAGTGAAGCGTGGCATGGAAGTGATCAGCCTGTGGCACTGCTGAGGCACTATTGAGCCTTCAGATCATCTGTATATTGTTGGATCGACTGTTTCTCATCTTTCTCTTGAAAATATCCCATAGATTCAGGGGTCAGGCATGTTGGCTGGCCAATAAAACACAGTAATATCATGGTCAGCAAACCACTTGGAAGTGGTTTTTGCACTGTGGGCAGGTGCTAAAGTCCTGCTGGAAAAGGAAATCAGCATCTCCATAAAGCTTGTCAGCAGATGGAAGCATAAAGTGCTCCAAAATCTCCTGGAAGATGGCTGCATTGACTTTGCACTTGATAAAACACAATGGACCAACACCAGCAGATGTCACGGCCCCCCAAATCATTACTAACTTCAGAAACTTCAAACTAGACTTCAAGCAGCTTGGATTCTGTGCCTCTCCAGTCTTCCTTCAGACTCTGGGACCATGATTTCAACATGAAATGCAAAATTTACTTTTATCTGAAAAGAGGACTGTCGACCACTGTTCACTGTCCAGTTCTTTTTCTCCTTAGCCCAGGTAAGATGCTTCTGACATTGTTTCTGTTTCAGAAGTGGCTTGGTAGTCCTTTTCCTGAAGATGTCTGAGTGTGGTGACTCTTGATGCGCTGACTCCGGCTTCATTTGACTCATTGTGAAGCTATCCCAAGTGTTTGAATCGGCTTTACTTGACAGTATTCTCAAGCTTGTGGTCATCCCTGTTGCTTGTGCACCTTTGCCTACCCAATTTCTTCCTTCTAGTCAACTTTGCATTTAATATGCTTTGATACATCACTCTGTAAACAGCCACCACATTCAGTAATGACCATCTGTGACTTACTCTCTTTGTGGAGGGTGTCAATGATTGTCTCCTGGACCATTGCCAAGTCAGCAGTCTTCCCCATTAGTGTGGTTTCAAAGAACAAGAGATACCCGGAATTTATACTGTAGGGATCGTCATTTAATGAAACTCAAATGTAAATATTCTAATATTTTGAGATACTGGATTTTGGACTTTCATTAGCTGTATGCTCTAATCAACAAAAAAAAAAAAAAAAAAAAAAAAAACTTTTAAAATGTTTTACTTTACATATAAAGTTTCAAATGAAAGTTTCATTTTTTTTTAAATAATTTACAATAAAAAAAAAAGAACTTTTTCACAATATTCTAATTATATGACCAGCACCTGTACAATCACTGATGAATGCATTTGTTTTAATGACAAAAAACTAGTATAGGATGGCAGATTCGAGCCCATGAAGCTGTGAATATCTACCCATACCTGAGTATTATTCAACTCGCAAGCTTCCAGCGGAGCTGCGTACGTATACTGTCGTGAAGAATTTGTATTATTTTTATGTAGTGATGTAACTATTGCATAAAAGGGTTTCTATATGAATTCATGTCAATAAATTAAGCTCAATGTACCATTGAAATTGATTTGTGATGTCATATAGGCTATTTTTGGTACGTTTCGCCAAGTGCAGTGTAAAAAGGAGACATCCGATATAGGTCACTTTTAAAAGAAATGTAAGCACGTCGTCCAAAAAAAAACCGGATATGGTCAAAAGATCTGTGCATTAAGACTTGCAGTGTAAATGCGGGTAAATGTGGTTTGGTACTGCATGGACGATCAGCTGTCCTTCATGTCTCCCTATAGAACTATCGGCGTCTTACATTACGGACATTGCAGTTTATTGCTCTGTTCGCATCTGCAGACCTCATGCCTCCTGCAGCAGGACTATGGCATGTTCCTAATGTTCCATGTGTCCTAAGTTATTGGAACAGTGACTTTAATTGTCTACCGCCTGTACCGTGTGACCTTTCCAACGTGATTATGTAATGCATGCCGCAACACAGAGCAGTGCAAGATGAGCATCTGTGATTAAAAAATATACTTTTTTTTTTTTTTATACTTTTCTTTTTTTATATACTTTTTCATTACATAAGGGTCTTCCTCTGCTGGGATCATGTAGAGCTCTTTGTGTAGAGCTGCACTGAAACTGCAATTTGGATTTTCAACCTGTTGGTAACTACTGAAGTCCACTATATGGAGAAAAATCCTGGAGTGTTTTTAATTCTGAAGTGAACTAATCCTTTAATAACTAGTATTAATTTTGTACATAATCATTTATAAGTGATATATGATTACTGGAAGTGAAAAACACCATATTCAGATATGCATAATTATTAAGCTTTATTTTACAGGTAAAATGGGCCAAAAAAGAGATTTAACTCACACTGAAAAGTCAAATTATTAAATGCTTATAAGAAGGATGCAATACTAATGCAATACAAGAAATTGCAAAATTAAGGCGTGACCATTAGATAGCGAAATGCTCATTGGGTTAGCAAGGTCACAAACAGAAGGAGAAGACAAAACTCATGTTAACTGCAAAAGAATTAAGAATTGAGCTGAGGAATTAGGTGTGAAACCATCAGGATCCCTTTAGTTTCCAATGCCACCATTTTCCAGAACTGCAACCTACTTGGGGTCTCCAGAAGTACATGGTGTCAGGTTTTCAGAGAGTTAAGGTAAAGAATCCTGAAATATGACCCACACTTAATAAGAATGTAGTGAAATTAATGAAGACTTTTGTGATGGAAATATTTTATGTCAACATGAAATGTACAGAAAATGCAGACTAAGGATGCTCAGGTCAAAGACCAGTCACATGATTAGCTTAGATCATTACAAACCAATCACCAGAACAAATCACAGTGATGAAGACATTGATTTTTACTCAACTGTAAGACTTAAATGTGCATGTATCTTTCTATTCATTGAGACTCACTTGGTTGTTGTGACCAGTGATCTCCCGGCCGTAAATAAAACTTCATTTCTACAAAGAGCAACTTGGAAGTCGTGTCAGGTATATGCTGCGCAGCTAAATAGAAGATCCTACGCTCAAAAGACAACAAAAGTAACAGCCAAGTGTGATTGAGGTAGTGAGGAATAGAAGTACTAAAGATTCTATGCTCAAAAGACAACAAATGTAACAGCCAAGTGTGATTGAGGTAGTGATAGTAGCTTCTTGACGGGACGCCGTCACCATACTTCAGGGAAGTATTGTATTGTATTGTAAGTATTCAGGAATTCAGGGAATTACCTTGAGATACTATAGTATTATATTAACAACTAGGAGTTGTTTAAATTGTCAGTGGTGAAGTCTGATTTGTATTGAGAATTTCCACGACACTTTATAGACTGATTTGAGAGTGTCACTTGAGGGACCAGCACCAGTTCAATTCAGACAACAGCAAGACAGATCTTTCAAGGTAGGAGATGGTATATAAAAATGTATCTGTATAAAGTGTTACCCTATATGGTTAGTAGCACTTTTAGCTAGTGACTCCCCAACACTGATTTAATGTGCAAACACTTTCATCTAAAGCAACTAAAAATGAGGAATGCTGCAAGAGAAGCGATTCATCCTTAGGAGATGATTTTACATATACAGCAGTATGAGCGAGGATGAGGATTAATGCTCTTTTTCTTTATGCAGAAGCTGTTGCCATTTGGAAACAAAATTTAGTCATGTTGGTCCTACTTTGTTGTCTACTGTATGATTAAAATATATAGTACAGTACACCCAATGAAGGAACCCTGGTGCCCTAAATACAGTGAATAAACAAATGTTCAAGTAGGGTTTATCACATTTGGGGATATCAGGGATTAGTGTTTTCCTGTTCAGTTTGTTTTATTTAATTTGTATTGTTTTGATTACTTTCTTTTTTGATTGTTTTCACAATACATATTTGTATATATATATATTTTTTTTTTAAATCACATGCCCTTATAATCTTTAGTCAAATTAACTTCCCCTCCCTCTCACAGCAACATCTCTTCTCTGATGATTGTTTACTGGCACAAGGGCAGGGCAACCTGACACTCAAATGAGACTGACCAATAGCAAACCACCAACATTCATTCAAATTCAAATTCCCAATGGACAATCAAGTCCCGTCCTACATTTGTTCTTGTTTGAGAAGCATTTTCACACGGACATATGCAACACTAGGGAAGAAAAGCCTAACACAACTTCCATTTCATTATTTTTGACTTAAACTCAAAAATAAACTGAACCAAGATTGGATGGATGGATGGATGGATGGATGGATGGATGGATAGATATTTAGCATAAAAATAATGACATCTGCAAAAAATTGTGCAGTAAAAAATTACCCCCCCCTGGAAGAAATCTGCCTGGAAGAGGACCTGTGTCTAAATCGTCCTAATGCAATGTGAGGAGGAGACTTTGAGTGGCCAAAGACTCTCCAAGGATCACAGCTGGAGAAATGCAGAGATTAGTTGAGTCTTGAGTCTCAGAAAGTTAAAAAATAAACAGCACCTACATCCCCACAAGTTGATCAGGAGGATTTCAAGAAAAAAACCTCTGCTCTCATCCAGAAACAATCTCCAGCATATTCAGTTGTCAGACAAGACTGGAACTTCAATCGGGACCGGCTTCTATGGCCAGATGAAACTAAAAAAAGGGCTTTTTTGCAGCAAACCCACCAGATGGATTTGGTGCACACACGGATAAAAAGTACCCCATGCCCACGGTTAAATATACTTCTGAATCTTTAATGTTGTGGGCCTATTTTTCTGCTGGAAGTCCTGGACATCTTGTTCAGATTCATGGTATCATGGATTCTATCAAATACCAACAGATAAAAAATCAAAACCTGACCGCTTCTGCTAGAAATCCAATAATGGGCAGTGGTTGGATCTTCCATCAGGACAATGATCCAAAACAAACATCAAAACCAACACAAAAATGTGTCACTGAGCACAAAATGAAGCTTCTGTCATGGCCATCACAATCCCCTGACCTGAACCCTAAAGAAAATGAGTGGAATGAACTGAAGAGAAGAAGCACCAACATGGAGCTGAGAATCTGAAGGATCTGGAGAGTTCCCTTTCGAAAGGGAACTTCTACTCTGTGTTGGAATATGCAATGGGGAACGTCACGTGACCCAGGTGTCTGAAAGCAACTATCCAATAACTCCAATCCCTATTGGCCAGCGACAAGGTATAAAAGGAGCACCTGGAGAAACAGAAGACATCTCATCGTCTTTCGGTCCTGTTCTGTCTGATCGCAAATATATAGACTCCGGTAGGGTTTTTATATATGCCTTACAAACGTTCAAGAGAGTGTGTTTATCCGTGTCCCAGGGTTTGACACTTGATATATTCATTCTTCTGGGCGTTTTCTGTCTGGAGAGGAGCGCGCATAGACAATGCTTGAGGGCGCTGTCTGTGTGTTTGTCTGTTGTTTACTGTGAGCGTCTCCCTATCGGGACGCTCCGTTCTCGTCTGGCACTCTTCCCGAGGGAAGAGTTGTCTGCATCTGTGCCTGGTGAGTCTGGCCCCGTTTGTGCTGAGGCATAACGGTGGCTGCAATCATAGGGCTCGCAGATGAGCTCGTTGGGAGGTTTGAGAGAATTGTATTCTCTCTCTAACTTCCTCGCAGCTGATGAGAACGAGTGGATGACGATGAGGTTCGAGTTTGACGTCATCGCGTCCGGTGGCGAGTGCTCCTCTGGCTTGTGCATGCAAGCTGCTGTGTGTTTGGGACGCGCCTCTCGGCGGGCTGCAGCTGCCGTGAGAGCGCGTTAAGAAAGGGGCCGAGCACGGACGGCTCGACGAGCGGTTCCTTTCTGTCCATTAATGTGGCAGCTTTCATGACTTTCCATTACTTTATGATCTCCGTGTTTGAGATCGGGAGGGCATGGAAAAACCCCTAGCCATTCAGATTTGTATCTGAACCCAGACAGACGGGAGGAGGATGGAGCAAGAGTGAGATGGGTGATCGACTGTAAACACCGTTGCGTTTATAATCAATTCCCCAGCTATATAGGGCGATTTTTATCTACCCTCTCCTTTTCTTCTTCCACCTCCTATATATATATATATATATATATATATATATATATATATATATATATATATATATATATATATACATATATATACACACACACACACACATGCATACATACATATATCATGCTCAGATGCTTATGGTCAGACTGATGGCTGGGCCCATAGTGATTATGTATGTCAGCCCGCTTTTTCTGTTTGATAGTAAGAGGATCTTTTAGGCTTAAAAGAAACTTAGATTCCACCCTTTCATGTAAAAAAAAGGAGTATTAGGAGTCTTCGGTCTTTGAGCCACAGGAGGGTCTATATTTTATGTGTTTAAAATAAGGCCTTATTTTCCTGTATAGTTTTCTGAGCTTGTAGTCATAAAATTAGGGTTTTTTTGGGCAAACTGAAGTTTATAGGCTGGCTAGAGTATATGTTGTGCAGGCCACAAAATGGCCGCCTCTTAGCCACCTGTTTAGAGTAGCTTCTCATCTGCTGTTTTCTAGAGTAGATTGAGTTAGTACTCATCACTTCAGTTAATATGTATGTTTAGGTCGGCCCTAATCGGCCGCCTGACATTGTTTGCTTGTGAGCTTCACTTTATTTCTCTTATCCATGAGATTTGAAGGTGAAGCCCAGGCTTCACTAGGCTTGTGGCCCTGTGAGAAGGCCCTTAGCTTAGCGGCCAGGCTAGAGCTAGGTTAGGTGCGTTATTTACATATAACCCTATGTATACTATCCCTTGTGAGGTTGTATAGTTCCTAGTTCTGGCCTCCTCCCGAGGGAGTTGTTAGGCCATATGCCCATTATCCCCTAGGTGCAATTGTCGAGTTTAACAGCTAGGTTGTAGACTGTTTTTAGACTCCCTGATGCTGTTATCTCAGGTGGTAGGCCCTTATCTTTGCATAGATAAGTCATGCTGTGTGTGCAAGGCCCCACTTTTTAGAACTTTTATGCTATGGAAAATTTGTTCTTTCCTCTGAGCTACTTGTTTTCTTTTATCCAGTTTGAGTTGATGTTGCTAATGTTTAGCATCCATCCTCTATGGCTCAGTACAGATTTGAGAATCTGTAGGGAGAGAATTATTTTCCTCTTTGAAAATAGCATATACATCAAAGCGTTGTGTTGCTTTGAAGTTCTAGACATTTGCCCTACATTATACGTGAGCTTACTTATGCTGCCACAGCACCTGTTAGCACCTGTTTCCATAATAGCAGGCTTTTTTCATGTAGCTGCTTTTGGAGACATTGGTGACCTAATATTCCCCATTTGTAGGTTTATTGGTGTTACTGAGTGCATCACCTGTTGGATTGCATACTCAAGTGCTGTTAGCTGATTATAGTTTGCTCACATAGTTTACAGTATTTCACGAGCTGAAGCCACGAGTCATTGGAATGGTAGGCCCCAACAGGCCTCCTTTCTAGTTCACATGTTGGCACAGTTTGTTTTATTCTGCAAACAGGCTGAACGCCACTTGTTGCTGAAATTGTATGCCCCGCTGGGCCTCCTTTTTAGCTGACTTGTTGGCAGGATGCCTGGGAGTCCGAGAACCCATACCACCATCGGCCACGCCCCACCTCTGTTGAGTAGGCCTTAAGCAGGCCTCTCGTGGAGTATGGCAGCGTAATATACATTCCTTCTCTAAGTAGTGCATGAAAGGTTTTCCACTGAATGCATGGCCTGATGGTTGATATGGTCTTGGACTGTCTGATGCCACGTGTTTACTACGGTAGGCCCTAATAAGGCCTCCTTTTAGTTTTCATGTTGGCACAGTGTGTGTTATATGGACAAACAGGCAGAATGCCACTTGTTGCTGAGATTGTAGGCCCTATGGGCCTCCTTTTTAGCTGACATACTGGCAGGATGCTTGTGAATACAATACCACCATCGGCCACACCCAACCTCTGTTGAGTAGGCCTTAAGCAGGCCTCTCTTGGTGCATGTGGCGTAATATGCACTCCTTTTAGAAACTAATTCTTTGAATGCATGGCCTAATGGTTGGTATTGTTATGGTCGCCACCTGCTGATGCCACGTGTTTACTAAGGTAGGCCCTATGGGCCTCCTGCGTAGCATGCTGTAGTTCAGTTATGTACTCCTCTCACTTTGAGAGTAAAAATGTGCTTTTTCTGAGTACTGTTCTGAGTGGCTAACCTCTCAGGGTGAGTTCTGGTGGTAAAACCTTACTGAGGTTTGGTTATAACTACATCAGCCTCCTTGAGTCTGGATGGATTGTCATGTGGGCACTTTACAGTTTAACTACTGTCATTGAGTCATATGTCCTGCTCCTAGCAAGACAGGTGTTCAAGGTGGCCCTCACAAGCCACCATTGAATGTCCTTCCATGATTATGTGTCCACAGTATGGTCTACCTGTTAGGTTGAGCTTTGTACTTCCCTGTTAGGGTTGTTTGTGTAATAGTGCTTAGCTCCCTAAGCTGATCATGGGTTGTAGGCTTCCATGAGGCCTCCTCCTGAGGTTCAGCCCTAGGCTGGTTTGTGCTCCCCTGTATCAGGGTTTCTAGTGCACAGACTGTTTTTACTCTACAGTTGCTGAACGTAGCTGAGATGGTAGGCCCCACTAGGCCTCCTTTTTAGTTGATTTGTTGGCAGGATGCTTTGGAAAAAACCTGACCACCTTAAAAAGGCCACGCCCCACCTCGACGGATAGGCCCTAATCAGGCCTGTTCGCATTGGGTGGCAGCGTTCTATGTATTTCTTCTGAGGAAGTTTCAATATTAACACTCTGAGGTCTAAAAACGCGCCGGCGCGTTTTGCAGTTTTTTTTTCACATTGCAGCAAAACAGACTTCAAATACTCCGTCATTTTTTGTCATAGAGACATAAGTAATATATCAATTGAAACTATAGAATGTCTTCTTTTATTTATATAGACTCAAAGTAAAAACAAAATGTTGTGCTTTTTGTAAAATAAAGAAAACTAACATGATGCGTGATCTCTCCTCTCCCTCTGAACGAAATCCAATCTGATAATTCTCAGAAAATGAACTGTAACTTAGTGAATACTAATCACAGAAAAATTAAACTTATGTCTAAAAAAACGTTAAGATGTCAGGTTTTAAATCATGTAAGTCAAATCGAAAACAATCCTTCTGTGTTTATGTAATCTGTATGAAAAGAGAGCCATGTCAGAAGTCCGTGATTCAGCTCATTATCCGCTAATGCGGCCACGCCCACGGAGCCAGCGCTATTCAGACGCAAATTCAGAGGCAATACATGCATTCATCATCTCAATCGTGTATTTATTGTCTTGAAAAGTGTTTATCTGGATGTAAAAGTCATGGTTAGCGATCTCTAGAAGACATACAGTTAGTTCCTGTTTACTTTTCTTCTATGGATGAATTTTAGATGAGTTTTTGTTTCTTTAGCGCCCTCCGGCTGCTGTATGTATTGGAAACTCCATTCATGGAATAGCCTCTTCTTCTTTTAGATGAATTTGTGGACTAAAAATGCACAGAGCGCCCTCCGACTTCAAGGATGAATTGAAAACACCAGCGCTCATAGTAATGACAGTGAATATTAAATAAAAATAACTCCTCTGTATAGAAAATTGACATAAGCATATGAGAATCCAATATTTCTCCAAATGTGCATGCTTTTAAACTAAAAGCCTATATTCAGACTCTTTGCATCACAGAAATACATTATATTTTAAAGTATAATATAAAACCATTACTTTATATTGTAATAATATTTTTCTGTATGTTTCATATATCATAATGAGCTTGAGACATCACAGAAGGTTTTTTTTCACAGCCTACCTGACTGAAATGCCTCATTAATATGCAAGTCATTTCAGCTCATTACTATCCAATTCTTTTGTCTTCTCAGGTGAGAATGGCCCATTTTCAGTGGTGATTCACGCCTCCTCGCATACTGTGTTTCTTGGCAAAAAGTGTCTTACAAAAACTAAATGAATATATTGTTTTATATGAAGGAGTAGGCAGCATAATTTTTACATAATTCTGAAGCAAAAATTCTAGTCTACAACCTCCAATACCCAAAAGTCTTGTGAACACAGATTTACTATACTTTTTTTGGCCTTATTTCAGTGACTTAAGTTTTTTGTTTTTTCAATAACCACGCATAAATGTTATTCCTTCAAAAACACAAACATGTACATACATGTTCCTCACATATTATTGTAGCCTAGTTTGTGCTGAATACAGTGTAATGACACTTTTTCCATTAATATGTTTATGAAGAACTGAAAAAAGCACAAATGTCAGAGCATGTCAAAACTTCTCCAGGCCCCAAATCAGCCTCAGACTCCAGAGGGTTAAATACATGGATTTTAGGCGGACTGGTTATGGCAGCCACTTGCTGATGCCATATGCAGGCCTCTTCTCGGCCTCCGGTGTAGCATTTGGAGTTCAGCTGCGTACTCTTCTTGCTGTGAGAATTTATGGTGTTTTTCCGAGTACTTTGAGTGGCTAGCCACTCAGGAAATGTATGCTGTGGTAACCTTACTGAGGTTTGGTTTGAACTGCATCCATCTCCCTGAGCCTGATCTTACGCTAGTTGAGCTAATAGCCACCTAGATGTCTAAGGTGGATCTATTCAATGCTCCTAGAGATGGCCACTGGACTTATGCCATATGTCTAAAGGTTGCTATTGCCATATGTCTAAAGGTTGCCTTTTTCAACATAGTGGTATATGTTGACATGTATTTCTCTCTGAGAACCCTTATATACACTTCTGGTTGGCCAGGGGCCCAGATGATATTTAATCTCTTTTGTGTCGGTTATTTATCATTCTTCAGTGCCTAAGAACACTGCCACAAGCTGATGCCACGTGTCTGTTGAGGTTATAGGCCCACACGGGCCTTCCTCGACTATGTGTTGGGGTATGTTGTACTCCTCTTGCTTGAAAGAGTAAAAAGGTGCTTTTACTGAGTACACTGCTTGTTGGATTGTGTTGGGTAGATTATTATGCGGGCACTTTACAGCCTCTTATGCTGCCATTGAAGTTGTCTGTCTGCTAACCAGTAAGACAGGTGTTCAGGGTGGCCCCTCCAGGCCACTTTCTGAATATACTTATGTATCATATTCAGTTACTTTCATGCTGTAGGCCCTCTTGGCCTCCATGAGTATGTGCCCATTGCATGGTCTACCTGTTAGGTGAGCTTTGTACTTCCCTTTTGGGTTATGTACGTAATAGTGCTTAGCTCCCTAAGCTGATCATGGTGGTAGGCCTTAATTAGGCCTCCTCCTAAGATTCAGCCATAGGCTGGTTTGTGCTCCCCTGAAGCATCAGATGTTTAGCGCACAGCCTCCTCAGTGCATTAATTAAGCGCTGAGTAGATCCTAGGATGAGTGGATCATACTCCCCTCAATATGAGGGTTCATAGCACTCAGCTGAGTTCTGCTCTCCAGGATGCCCATCTCCACGCGTGGGTTTGAGTTGCTCCTGCCCTTTTGCAGTCACCTTTACCCTCTCCCTTCTGTGAAGGATGCGTTTTTGAGATTCTGTGTTCAGACAGGGATTGTCCAAGACTAAGCTTGTCTTACTATAGACCAGGTCGCCTCCCTGGTGGCATTGGGGGTGACTTTGTTCCCCTCTAGTGACTGTTTGGGGTTCCCTTCGGCTCCCTGGCCTCATTCCCTAGAAGAGACCACTTTGTCTGCAGAAAAGTTGGTCTCAGATGCTCTAGCGGCCTTATTAGGCCTTCTCTCTCTATAGAGGAAGGCCTTCTGTAGGCTCAGCTTGGGCTGTTGGCCATAGGGAATGCTGTCACTGACAGCCTGGTGTGACCCGAGGGTGAGTTGCTAAGCGTTTCCTTCTAAACTGCTCGACGTTTGTCAGACATATTTTTTTGGCATGCACTCTCCTCAAGCATGGCGGCGTGGGTATATCATTCCCCATTGTGTATTCCAACGCAGAGTAGAAGTTCCCTTTCGAAAGGGAACGTCTCAGGTTACGTAAGTAACCATGGTTCCCTGAGAACAGGGAACAAGACTCTGCGTTTCCATGCCATGCTTCGGGCTGCAGTCCCTCAAGAAGATAGATGTCTTCTGTTTCTCCAGGCGCTCCTTTTATACATCCGGTTTTTTTTTTTTGAGATTGCAGTCTTTTTCTGCTGCCATTGTTTTCCTTGGATTTGCTTCTCAGTTCCATGCAATTTTAAGCTTTTCGTGGTTCATTCCATGTTTTATAGGCAACCTCTCTCATGCTAATTCAGATTTGCACAGTTGGTTTTAAATTAATCTAGTTTATTTTAAGTCTGGACTCCATAGTCCAGGTTTTAGTAATCTGTACTTAATCTGTGTTTCAGAAAGCCATTTTTTAAGCCACGATTAACTATTCTAGATTAAGGCCTATCCTGGCTTAATTTAAACCCTGTCTGGGAAACCGCCCCAAAATGTCCACAAAAAACCTTTAGCTTAAAATGTGACACTGTGACCCTACATCCGAGCACTACTCCCACTCTCCTGTCAGTTACAATTACTACAGCAAAAAGCACATGGCAAGTACCTGCTTGAAAAACATTTCTTCGGTAATCTTCAGTAGCAGTGGGATGCTAAAGCCCTGTCGCCTCTTAAATAGGCTTTATGAGAGAGTAAATGCATCTAGTTTAGCTTATAAAACATTTAACAGTGTAAGGTAAGCAGGGACAGCCCTCAGTCATTATTTATAGGAGGACAAAAACAGCTCGGAGGGGGGGAAAGATCGCTCTCATTTGCCGTACAGGACACTGAAAATATAAATGGCAAAACTCCACAATAACCCTCATGACCACATGCAAATTAAAAACAAGCTAATTTATCATGCACCGGTCTACCACTGTTGATGAGGCCCTTCATTTCTCTCCAAGTGCTTCTGGGAATTAAAAAACAAGGCTTATAAATGGGTTGAGTGGAATATTCATATGAACCTGCTGATATTCAGGCTAGCATTAGTAAGAACATACTTCAATTATATATAAAATGTCACAGTAAAATATACAGGAAATAAAACACTCAGAAGGATTATACTTGACTGCATGATATACAGTACATGACTGTAATTTACTTCCAGATATATAGCCTAATTTAAAGGGGTGGTTGATTATGATTTCACTTTTTTTAACTTTAGTCAGTGCGTAATGTTGCTGTTTGAGCATAAACAACATCTGCAAAGTCACGATGCTCATGCAAATGGCGAATTCACTGTATAAGGACTACAACAAACAGCTGGTAGGGACTACAACAAGCTTCTTCCTGTGTTAGTGAAATCACTAACAAACAAAGAGGGCGAAGCCATCTTGGGCTGTTTTAGAGAAAAGTTGTTGTAGTAGAGTGTTGTTACCGTAATTTTACGCCAGACTGCTTCACAAAGGAGGGTCAATTCAACGGTGGATTTGCACAAAAGATTAACATGACGGCACATGCTAGTCGATGAGTTGAATCAACACCACAGAAACTACATAAATTTATCCACTAACCGTTCAGAAATGCCCAGAATATTGTAACTTCTTCCTGAGTCTCTCCATCAGTGTCGACTCCGGTTTGAACAATGTAAGGCTGAACACCGTTACTGACAATCCTCATTTTGGCTGCGTGAGATTCTCCAGCTTTGTTGTTGTTGAGCAACCTAAACAGAAGCTGTTAAAGCTCCGCCCTCTTCTGGAAAGTGACAGCTCATTTGCATTTAAAGGAACACACAGAAAAACGGTGTGTTTTTGCTCACACCCAAATAGGGGCAAATTTGACAAGCAATAATAAATGATCTGTGGGGTATTTTGAGCTGAAACTTCATAGACACATTCTGGGGACACCAGAGACTTATATTACATCAAGTGAAAAGGGGCGTTATAGGTCCACCTATATTGATTTTTTTTTCTTTTTTTTTTTTTCCTCCCTGACAATAACAAAGTGTGATTTTGGTAAAGTTTTTATTTTTTAACTACATTTTAGTCTCTTTTTTCATCTTTTTTCCTCAACGATATTGCATGTTGTTATAGTCACAGTTATCATTTCGTCATTATCTCATCTTAGTCATGGAAAAAAAACATTTTTTATGTCATAGATTTCATTAACGAAATTAACACGTTTACACTCACCTATTTCTATGCAAATATTGGGATATTGTTTAAAAAAAAAAAAAAAAAAAAACTGGATGAAAATACCAAGATGCTCATACATTCTTAAAAATGTGCTCACTTGAGGCAGAAAGTGACTTTGCCTTAGCAGTGGATGTGATTGATAACTGGACTAACCAGCAGACCAATTTCATTGCACAGCATCTCAAATGTTGATTTGGTCATTCTGAAATGCCTGATCTAAAGTCTGTCATCACAGTGATGCATTATCCCTCCCAAAACTGACTCAAACAATTGTGTTCCCAAACACCAGCCATCCGAACGCATTACAGCATTTATTGCATTTCATCTGCACACTCGGATTCACTTATGATGAAGGAAAAGAGAAGCACAGTGGCTTCCCCGATTGCAACAATTTCTTTATTACAGATATTTTTCGCCAGTTTCCCAGGAAGTGACGATTTTGTTCTCTTTGTTCTCAGGGATTGAAACTGTGCTTCATTCAGAAATGTTTTATGCAATATTCCAATTTTGCAGCTAAGTTTAATTCACAACTTTGGATGTAAACATAGCTACTGACTTCCATTGTAAGCTAAAAAAGGTTTAAAATATTCATCAAAATACCTTCTTTGGTGTTCAACCGAAGAAAGAAATGCATACAGGTTTGGAATTACATCATTTTCAATTTTGGGGTGAGCTATCCCTTTAAGAATTAAATCAGATGTAAATTTTACTTGCATGATGACAGTCCACAGTTACATGTAGTGACAGAATGTATGTGACAATATGTAATACATGAACTGGAACATGTAAGACATTTAAACCTCACCTCATCATAGATGCTGTCATTCTTCTCGAAGTCTCCAGCCTTTCTCGGAAGCACATGGACATGGACATGCTGTAATTACAAGATGAACAGAGGAGTGGTTAATCGAAAAACTCCTTCATTCAGCAAAGCTGAGGTCACTGCCAGAGAAAGGAAGGACAGGTACACTCAACCACCCTCCATATCACTTCTTTCATTACAACACAGTCTTCTGGCAGCTTTTCAGTGTTAACTTCTCTTAAATCATGCAAGAGTTACTGTAAATTCCACCAAGCGTGCATCCGTAAACCTCTAAGACTACTTCTTTTTAGGCTTTTAAAACTTAATTTGACTTTGTCAGATGTCCTCGGTGAATTCCCTTCTTCAATATGCTGTCACAAACTTGGCCATCTGCACGGTTAGTTTGAAAAATTGTGCTTTCCTTGGGTGCACATTAGCAACGTAATTTGAGTCCCAGTAGAACACGCTCTGTTTTACTGAACAAAACATTAGCTATTGTGTATATAGTGCCAACCCAAAATATTTGCAGTCTTTTAAATACCTTTTTTTTTCCTTCTTTTTTTTTTTTTTTTTTTCTCTCCGTATTATCAGTTTGGTTTGGAGGGGTGGGTGCATTATCTGGGGCAATGACATGACACTACTTTTTTGTCTGAATCTTTTTATTTATTTAGCAAAGTCATGTGTTACGACCACCAAAGTTAACTGATTATATCATAGAAAGAAATTACATCATAGAAAGGAAAGGACCCCTTCAGACCCTGTGTGTCGAGGTCAATAAGTCTATTAAATCATCAGATAAGCTTAGTTAAGGATGTGGTCCCCTAAAACTTGATATTAATGAAATATAAAATAAAATAAAAATAATACAAAAATAAAAATAAAATAATAATAATAAAAAAAAAACTTACCAAGCTTACCTTGAAAAATATTTTTAAAAACCTGTAGTTTTTGTTAGTTAAGACTGTAAAAGTGGTGCAACTCCCCAAAAACTTGATATTGATGAAATATTTATATTTATAATTAATTCATAATATGGTTATAAAAGTAACATGGTCACTTTACCAAATGAGTTTTTATCTCACGTTTGCTTTTGTTAACACTTTAGGCATGGGCACCTTAATGCACGGGCTTCCACGGGCTGAAGCTAATGTGCCTACAATGGGGTGATGGGTGGTGGGCCTTGGCTACTTACTGAACAAAAATTATATTTATATTATTTATATATTAAATGGATATGATTTAGTCTAACTAAATGCAAGCATGGCATGTTTCAAAATAAAAATGTGTAAAAAGTGCTGTTGCGTGTTCTGATGAGTAAAAATGGATCAGTTCTATTTTCGTTGGAATTTCTAGTTGAAAGGCTAACAAAAGGCGGGAAAAGGAGATGTAAAACTGTCACTGTTCTTTGAAGTTCTCTGTAAAAGATATTTAAATGTATAAAAAAATCAAAGTCACACATCAAGACAGTAAAATGGAGGCCTGTCACCAACCTTCCCCTAGTAGTTTTGTAATGTGTGATCATTCGCTATTAATGTATCAGAGCTTTCTCCATGAAGACAAGTGACATGACAGTATAATGTGGACAGCATACATAAAAACAAAAAAAAGAGCAGGTACAGAGTAGATGAGGTACCGATGTGATTGGTGTCTCCTTGAAAAAAGTCATGTAAAGTTTTAATGAACATGACTTTATGACAAAGCCTATTCTGATTGTTTTGTCTAATCAGCAAGAGCCTATCTTTAGCCCAACATACATCGAAACCAAAGATAAGCAAACAATATTACCATCTGCCGTCCAAACCATCAACTTTTTGGAGGTTTTCACACTGTACTGAACTCTACCAGGGTGTAATAACCTAATTACAGTGCTTTTTAATTCATTTTTCATTAGTCTGTTGTGATAAACAGCTCAGGCTTGGCGAATAAGTATTTATAAATGTTACAAACAAGATAACATGTTTGGAGGCATCTGCTTTGTTGCAATGCATTTTCTATTTAATGAGTGCATTTGCATAATGTCTGCATTATTAAACTCATCTACCTTGAGGAAAGTATGGAGAAACACAGCACACACACAAAACCATCTCATCAAGAAGACTTTTAGAGGCTGCTTAGCATGGAGAAGGAAAGCTCAGTAGACCAGAGCGAGTGGCAAAGGGCCACCAACTGAATAGTGCAGAAAATTGGAAGGATAAAATGAATGATTTTAAGAGCAATGTGACAAGGTGCAGGGAAATACGGACGGGAGTTTGGGGTCAGAGTTTGACATTCATTGTAACTCATACTACATGATAAAGAATGTGGATTACCTTGTACATGATTTTATTAGCCTAGTTTCATCTTAAATGCTAAAACATAAAAAAAATAAAAAATAAATTCTGTCATCATTTACTTACCATCACATCATTCTAAAAAGTTGTTCAAATTTGTTAGAATATTATACCTAGGCCACTCTGTTTGCCATATAATGGATGGGGACTGGAGTACTGATGACCATAAATGACCAAAAAAAAAAGCACTAAAAGCATTCTAAATGATGCATATGTTGTATACTAATTATTTTGTATACAGAATATGAAATCTATGTGTGAGATAAATTTAACAGAGGCAAATTTAGCTTGTTATTCAGTGAAAATATTCCACTCTGCTGCAGCTCTTAAGTCAAGTATGGCACCATTAAATGCATTGTGTCAGTCTGTTCCCTGCACAAAACTGACTTCAGACGACTCAGAAGACTCAGAATATAGTTCATAAGTGATATTGACAAATATGTATTTTTTTTTTTTTTTGACAGGTCCAGTTCCCATTCACTTTCATTATATGAAAAAGAACAGACAAGATATTCTTTAAAAAAACAAAAAAACAAAAAAAAAAAACACAAATAAACATGATTTTGGAATATGTGTGAATAAATAAAACGCCCTTTAAATACTGACTGTAAAATTCCATAAAATGCAATTTTATAAAATGGAATCCAGCTGTGCTAAAATACATAATATAGTACAACCCGAATTCCAGAAATGTTGGGTGTTTTTTTAAAATGAATATAATGAAATAAAATGAAAACTAAAAGACTTTCAAATCACATGAGCAAATATTTTATTCACAATAGAACATAGATAACATAACAAATGTTTAAACTGAGAAATTTTACAATTTTATGCACAAAATTAGCTTATTTGAAATTTGATGCCTGCTACAGATCTCAAAATAGTTGGGGCGGGGGCATGTTTACCATGGTGTAGCATCTCCTCTTCTTTTCAAAACAGTTTGAAGACGTCTGGGCAGCGAGGTTATGAGTTTCTGGAGTTTTGGTGTTGGAATTTGGTCCCATTCTTGCCTGGTATGGGTTTCCAGCTGCTGAAGAGTTTGTGGTCGTTTGAGACATATTTTTTGTTTAATGATGCGCCAAATGTTCTCTATAGGTGAAAGATCTGGACTGCAGGCAGGCCAATTCAGCACCCGGACTCTTCTACGACAAAGCCATGCTGTTGCAATAGCTACAGCATGTGGTTTTGCATTGTCCTGCTGAAATACACAAGGCCTTCCCTAAAATGGACATCCTCTGGAGGGGAGCATATGTTGCTCTAAAACCTTTATATACCTTTCAGCATTCATAGTGCCTTCCAAAACATGCAAGCTGCCCATACCATTTGCAGATGCTGGCTTTTGAACTGAACGCTGATCACGTCGGAAGGTCTCCCTCTTCTTTAGCACGAAGCACATGGAGTTCGTGATTTCCAACAAGAATGTCAAATTTGGACTCGTCTGACCATTGAACACTTTTCCACTTTGAAACAGTCTATTTCAAATGAGCCTTGGCCCACAGGACACAACGCTTCTGGACCATGTTCACATATGGCTTTCTTTCTGCATGATAGAACTTTAGTTGGCATCTGCAGATGGCACGGCGGATTGTGTTTACCGACAGTGGTTTCTGAAAGTATTCCTGGGCCCATTTAGTAATGTCATTGACACAATCATGCCGATGAGTGATGCAGTGTCTTCTGAGGGCCCGAAGACCACGGGCATCCAATAAAGGTCTTCGGCCTTGTCCCTTACACAGAAATTTATCCAGTTTCTCTGAATCTTTTGATGATGTTATGAACTGTAGATGATGAGATTTGCAAAGCCTTTGCAATTTTATGTTGAGGAACATTGTTTTTAAAGTATTCCACAATCTTTTTACGCACTCTTTCACAGATTGGAGAGTCTCTGCCCATCTTTACTTCTGAGAGACTCTGCCTCTCTAATACATCCCTTTTACAGCTAATCATGTTACAGACCTGATATCAATGAACTTAATTAGTTGCTAGATGTTCTCCCAGTTGAATCTTTTAAACAATTCTTGCTTTTTCAGCCATTTGTTGCCCCTGTGCCAACTTTTTTGAGACCTGTAGCAGGCATCAAATTTGAAATGAGCTCATTTAGTGGATAAAAGTATAAAATTTCTCCATTTAAACATTTGTTATGTTATCTATGTTCTATTGTGAATAAAACATTGGCTCATGTGATTTCAAAGTCGTTTAGTTTTCATTTTATTCAAATTAAAAAAAAAAAAAAACAAACGTCCCAACATTTCCGGAATTCGGGTTGTAATACCTAGCTTCAAGCTAATGTGTATCACTCCAGAGCACTCATAGAGAACACATTCTGTTTTTGTTTACTGTACATGTCAGTATATACTGTGAATGTGCCTAACAACACACTTTAGCTGTTCATGTTCACAATAGCACAGTCTCAAATTGTATTGCTCAAATTGTATGTATGGCTGAGAAATAAAAACATTCTTAATTATATTATTATTGGTAACAATACTTCATCAGATTTTCCTCTATGGTTAAAGTCACACTGTGGTATCAGTTTCTGAATCTCACAAATCATCAAATCATCACAATATCCTCTCACAAATCATCAAATTGTTAATATAGATTTCAACCAACCTGATAAACTTAGAATACCTTTCTTCAAGCTTGATTTCCACAAAGAGAGAGAGAAAAAAAAAAAAAAATCTGCAGCTGCAACCAACTTCTACTGGACTAAAAGGTTTGTAAAGTGCCTGCTCTTCTAATTAAAACAGATGTCTTTTAATTAGCTTCTGACGATGAACAAATGTGCAAAATGGCCACCATGCTATTTATATTGTTTAGGTTAAATCCAGTCAGACAAGTAGACAAATGAATTTTGTCACCAACAGCTGGCCTCCAATTAAGACATAGGGGGTCAAAAGCAATGGAGGCTCACAGCCCAAACTACCTATTAGAGGAACAGACATTTTTCCCACTATCTTTACAGTCATCCTCTAGCATTACATTGGCTCAAAACTGATCTTTTCAGGCAGACTGTCCACACTATAAATTACAAGTGATCAAATAAGATTTGAGTGTCCAGACATAACCATATATTTGCATGGGTTGTTTAGTAACGACGTAGGCGTAATGTACCCATGTTTCTGACGAGGCTTTCAAAACAGATGAAGGAAAAACAAAGGTGCATGATCTCCCTCGCCAAATAAGCACCCTGTCGAGTTGTTGTGCAGAACTCCTCCATCGCACAAGAAAAACTCAGCGTTAGAGGAGCAGTGTTGGCCATGTTCATACAGCAGCAGAATATGGTTGTGAGTCCTGTATTTGAGTCCTTAATGCGGTTACGTTTACACACAGTACAGGTATTTAAGGGTGTGACAACCGCATTCTATAACCAAACTCACACCCGTACATTTTCAGGACTCACAACCGCACTCTCGGAAACCCGTGCTGTGTGAACGGCACCGGACTGGACAACTAGTTGTCTGTCATGTCATACAGTGCGAAAGAGCCGCTCTGGGGTGCGTTTTCCAACAATGGCATAACTCGCTGCTTCACAACCATAGTACAATGCATCAGCTAATGTCATGCAGGTGGTGGAGTAATAACTTATTTAAATGAGTCCGTTTGAGATTGAATTAATGATAGTTTTTTTTTTTTTTTTGCTATAAATTATGGACATGACATCTGATGACTAATTCTCATTTTTCTCAGTTATTTTGCTTTATTTACAAATCCAACCATAAGCTTGTTCTTACGTACTAGAGCACGTCCGAACATGCTCACTCTTAAAAAACGGTGCTTAAAATCTCTTGACAAATTAAAATATAAATGACATTTGTATATATTTGAAATAAAAGATATACATTGCACTTAATGTCAGCTTACTTATTTTGCTCAAGATAACGATTTAAGTCCACTTACCATAAAAACAGTAAACTATGCTTCTAACCACAGCTCGAGAGCTGTCGTTCCAACCACACAAGGTTGCGATGCAGTTTGCGAATGTTCGTTTGAACTATGGTTTCAGGAAACACCAAATCGAACCATGTAAGTAAATGCAGTTGTCAATGCCAAAAGTTGACAGTGTGAATTTAGATAATATTGTGATGTTCCTTGTGTAAGCCTTGTTTTTCCTACTAGGACAAAACCTGAGATCAAACACCCTGCAAAAAAACCCCAAAAAACAATAAAACTCACTAATCTGGAGAGAAGATCTCAAAGAAATAACATAGGACACTGCCTTGCCCAATCTTCTCTCCTCGCTTATCTATGTATCCCCTCTACCGACTCCCTCTTCTCTCCCCCTGACTCAAGTCACTGAAAGTTCACTAAGAATGTCTATATACCACATATGGGGCCCTATCATACACCAGGCGCAATGCAATGCCAGGCGCGACCCAAGTGTTTTTTTGCTAGTTTCAGCCTGACGCAGTTATCATTTTCATGTCCTGTGCCCATGTTGTTTAAATAGCAAATGCACTTGTGTCCGACCATGGGCGTGCTGGTCTGAAAACGAGGTGTGTTCAGGTGCATTGTTACTGTGTTGCTATTTGGAAGCAACTGAAAATTACTGTGTCATTGACCAACAAAAACCTGATCTAAAGTCAGTGGCGCAGTATTTTATTTTATTTTATTTATTTATTTATTTATTTGTTATTTAAAGGGCGCGTTAGTAATATGCACAACACGCATACACTCTGCTTGTTACACACAGTGAAGCACACAAACATTTATAAATATATATATATATATATATATATATATATACATGCCTACAATGTCATAATGGATGGTCATTGCATGTGTCCTTTTTGCAGTAATGACAAATTAAATTGGCTAATTATTTGACCAATCGTGGCAATACACACATGTATTTAAACTGACTCGTCAGGTTGAGGGTGTCTATATTCCGCCATGTAAATAGCGAATCCACCATGATGCAAGTGCAACTGGCTTTTAAAGGTAATGGGAGATGACACTCTGATTGGTTTATTGAACATTACACCCAAAACACACTTTTAGACCATGCACCTGCCGCGTCGACCATTTTTTTCCATCGTTAAACTAGCAAAAGTGGATTCGGACACGCCCTAAGTGCACCTACGCCACACGCTTCAGACCATGAGCTTAGATTGTTAAAATAGGGCCCATGATGTATCTTGTGAATCTATTGTTTTTTTCCCTTTCATGTTTGGTATCATTTTAAATGTCTCAGTGTGATTGGTAAAATGGTCTCAATTTCACTGCAGTCACTGGTATTATGAGAAAGATTAAAAACTTAGGAGAATTCCGTTCTCCTTTTTGGGTGGGGTTGCTTCAAAATATCTGATAATCCTCTCCTCTCCCACAAAACCAGGTGTTGGTGTAGTAAATATTTACAACTCTTTTGTTCTGGCCTGGGTATTTAAAGGAAAGTGGCAGAACAGCCATTTGGGACATTCTGTAGCCAGAATGGGTGGCTAAATGAGTCTTGAATGGGTCTTAAAAACACTCACACACCACTGTGTGCCCCACTCCCACTGGCTTCTAATTGATTAATTGTGTAATCGGCATAATACATTTTTACCTGACGAATAAAATTTTATTTTTGATTAATTCTGTATTATTCTTAAATCATTATTTCTAGCAGAGTAATGTGGAGTACTGAAGGCTCAATGAATGGAGCATGGGGCACATCATTTGAGACCTTCCGATTTCTGACTATCACTGACATAGCAAGTTGCAGTTTACGTGACTATATAAAAGAAAATAACACTTTTTTATACTTATTGTTGGTCAATTACATTTTCTGTCTAAGTTCGGAATTGACCAGTTTGTGTCTGTGAGGCTACGTTCCGGCTGCCGTAAGTTCTCTGTGCAACATCAGGTCCCTAATGAATGAATAATTGAAAGTACAGGAAACCCAGAATAATCAAATATTTAAATGAATACATAACTAATAGTTATGATTAATTCCTAATTAGAAACACAGTCTAAATGTAATAATCATTTGAAATTGGATTCAGATTAAGAGCGGAGATAAAGGAGCGCTGAAAAGACATACACGCATTATGCTTTCGCCCATGCCGTTGGATTCCGTCGATGGGCCGACGCGTGGTGATCCTTACACTTGCTGTAGTCACAGCCAGCTTCGCTGTGCGGTGTTTCAATCACCGGTTTTGACATTATCATTGTGTGTCGCGTAAAATGACCCAAAGGACAATTTAAAATCCGATTTGAGCAGCCAGAGTGTCCAGACTGAGATGTACCTGTACAAATCTGATTTGAATCGCCTTTTAAACCACCTCCAAATGTGCTCTGAATTAGATTTTTAAAAAATCAAATTGCATGTGTTTTTGTTTGTTTGTTTGTTTGTTTGTTTGTTTTTTGCTGTCTAGACTTTTAAAAATCCATTTGGATATGCAAAAAATCAGATTTTTGCTGGCACTCTGAACATGGCCTTAGTACACTGCCTTGCTGGAAAACATTTTTTTGGCCATCACAGGTATACTTTCGAACAAAAATGCCATCTCAAAATTATAGGTCCAGAAACTGTGATGCCTTCTAATATACCTCATTTCTGCCTGAAATGTAAGGCAATTTTAGAAAACAAGAGCTCAGTGGAGAGAAAAAAAAAAAACAAAACAAAAAAAAAAAACTGGTCATTTTTGGCTCAAATGCGAACACTCCCAAAACGTATATTTTAATATATTTTAAAATGCAACTTATTCATGTCATTTTCAGCAGCCATTACTTCAGTCTTTATTCTAATATGCTGACTTGACTTGCTCAAGAAACATTTCTCATAAATATCAATGTTGAAAACAGCTGTCATGCTTAATATTTTTTGTGGATATGTTTGGTGGTCCCAAAGAGCAGCGTTTATTTGCTAAATTGTTTTAAAACTATGTAAAAGTTTTTGCTGTCATCTGATCAGTTTAAAGTTTGTCTATTATGTCTATACTCATAACTTAAATATATATATATTTAATTGATCCAACTTATTTAAACTCATGAGCAGTGTGAATGCAAAGAGCAACCTTACATGAGCACTTTTTTTTTTCTTTTTTCCATGCAGGCCAGCATATGTCCCAAAAAAACATTTGCTAAAAGGTCCGCATTTGGTAAGGTTGCAGGAGAGTAGCTATTTGATCGATATAAATGCAATAACAACAAGACCTCTTGTTCGGTGGGTGTACACCACTGAGCATGTTTTCTCGTGGATGGAGAACAACAAGATAATGATAATAACAGGAACACAACATGTATCATCTCTCAGTGCATAACCAGCAAGGTTGATCAAAAGTAGTCTCGGAACCGTCTGTTGGTCTGGAACATCATAATGGACCTATAATAAGATGAGAAGAGCAAATAAAGTTTCTGAACCCGAATCCCTCAGAACGTGGATGTCCTCGCATACAAATGATGATTGAACAAGTTCTAAATCCATCACAAATGGCAAGCCGTTGTTCAGAACAGTCCAGATACAACTCAGTTATGCTGGTAATGATGAATATGCTCAGGAGTTTTTAACTCTGAACCATCACGCCGTGCAGGCAAGATAAATAACCATCCAAAGCAAGACAAATGACTGAATTCTTAAGTCACTCCCCAGTTTTCTGCTAGATAGAGTGTACGGAAACCCAATTTCACCATATGAATACTTAGATCTGTCTTCTGTCTTCATATAGCTCCAGGCAGAGAGGTTAGTAAAAATGTATTCGTTTCTATAGTGCGCTGCTCCTTTATTCAATCATAGATCCATTTTTTCGTCCTCCTTGTACTCCCGGCACCGAGCACCTGATTGCAATAACGTAAGTGATAAATGGGCCCAATGCTTTAACATAGCAGATGTGCTATATGCAAACGATAATCTGTTTTCATAAAAGAACTAGGCAGGGTTCTAATTTAGAGTAACTTCATGTTCGAAATTAGTTTATAAATTATGAAAAGTGCGCTACTCAGTTTAAGAACACTGAAAACATCTTTGCTACTGTACGTTTTTGTCCCATTTTGTGAGCTCTACAGATGTGTTTTTGATAAGGACTTTAGCTGTGTCCAAAATCACTACCTACTATCAATATATACCAATAATGTTATATTGGCAAACAATTTTATTCCCTATAGCCTCTAGTTCACTGTTTTATGCCCATAATGCATGATGATTTAATGTGTATAACTATTGTACAACTTGCTGAACACTATATTGTCCATAATCCAATGTGGAGAGGAGCTAAAAAAAACAAAATATAACAATAAATAAATAAATAAATAAATAAACATGACACAGTTTGCAGCTTTCTTTATTCCTACAGTCTTTATTTGCACTGGAACTACTCTTTTAATTTTTAAAAGTAATAGTAATATTGTGAAATATTACTAAAATATAAAATTTTGTTTTATTTTAGCATATTTTAAAATGTAATTTACTCCTGTGATGCAAAGCTGAACTTTCAGCATCATGACTCCAGTCTTCAGAATGATCCTTCAGAAAACATTCTAATATGCTGATGTGTTGTTCAAGTTATTATTATATTGTTGTTATTATTATATACCATTTTTGCTCCTTATATATATATATATATATATATATATATATATATATATATATATATATATATATATATATATATATATATATATATATATATATGTATATATATTTATACAACAGTTCTGTCTGGTTCTCGAATCTGATTGGCTGATAGCCATGCGATATTTCAGTGATAACAGCACTCCTACTGCCTTTTCACCGTTTGTATCACTCCGCTTGAAGTGACCGTCATGGCGGCCGATCAAATCAACCGTAATTTTTACAAATACTACTTCTTGTACCACGAACTGTAGTTTTAATAGTTTTTTAGGCGTGAATGTAGTTGTTTAGACCTGAAATATGTGACTCATATTTAATAACAGCGCCTATTTTACAATTTGTTTTGACGTTTTCGGAGATGCAAGCTCGAGTGCGTCAGCGGCCGTTCAGTGATTCTGTAACCGCCGAGAACAGCTTCATCTCGGCCAGTGACTCGGGGATTTGCCGCTGGCTCTTATAGTGGTTAAACATGAGACATAATTCAATTTGAGTACATAGAACGGGCAATCTTTGGTCTTATTAATCTATTATTTGTTCCAGAGCAAGCCGAAATGTGCTATGTTACATTTGATAATAATAAACGTTACGTTACATCCTTATATAGCATATTGGCTACAACTAGACGGGACATATCAGACTCTTCTCCGCTCTTCAAATACGTAAAACATTAAACTTTATAAACATATGTTTTTTTGAGTAAAGAAAACGCTTTACAATTTATTTTTTTTTTTCAAACATCAGATCTTTATTTACCTTTGCATTGCACAGAGGAGATGTCCAAACTGCGTGCGCACTTCATTCAGGAGGTGAGGCAGATTAATGAGGCTTGATTGACAGTTTGAGGATCCAATGGAGTTAGGAGGTTTTGTCACAAGCTCTTTGTAAAACCCACATACCAGCGTAAATGGTGAACTTTTTTTTTTTTAATAACTAGTGCTTTATGTTTGACTGAACTGTACAATTGTGCTTATTTGTTGTTCAATAAATATTATTTTATATGTCCATTAAGTAATATGGATTGAGTGAACATTACATTAATACGCCATTAGATGGCGGCAACGCTTTACAGGAGAATGAGTCAGTGAAGCACAAGAGACTTTTAAATTGAAATGAACTTTTGCAAAAGGAAGTTGTTTTAGCGCTGTGGTGTAATGGATGTAAAAAAGGACAAATACAAAGATCGCTTTCCTCAGCGGACATTCAAACGGACTTGTATAAAGGATATAATATTATGGACATTGACTTGAAGAATGAATGTAATGCAATATACCAGACACAGGTAATAGCCTACTCTCTCTCTCTCTCGCTCACTCTCTCTCTCTCTAATACTGTACAAAATTCAATGTGTTTCAATGAAGCGACTCAACGTTCCTTCGTTACTAGTTCTAAAGTGACGTTTTAGAGTTAGTAACGGAGGCTTGGTTCAGCTGACAACTTGAGTTTTGAAATGTTCCTTCGTTACTAGTTCTGAAGTGACGTTTTAGAATTAGTAACGGAGGCTTGGTCCAACTGTCAAATTGAGATTTGAATCCGTGGCGGAAGGAAGTAGTGCTGCACAAAAGAGGGTTTTAAAGACACTCCGTTGTTGTTCTTATTTATTTACACACTCGTGCCGTCTAACTGTTGTATAAACGCAATATCACACTCGTAGCCGTGCGATATGGCTGTATATCAGCACGCTGTGATTACCTACGGCACTCGGCCTGCGGCCTCGTGCCTACGGACGAATTACAGCGTGCTGATATACAGCCATATCGCACGGCTACGAGTGTGATATTGCTCATATATATATATATATATATATATATATATATATATATATATATATAAATGCTGTTTATAAAAAAACTTTCTATTCATCCAAAAATGAAACCGTTGTCAACACTGATAATAATAAATGATTGATCACCGATCATAATTGAGTACCAAATCAGCATATTAGAATGATTTACAATACATTTTAAATGGTCGTTTTAAATAGTAATATTTCACATTATTACTTTTTACTATATTTTTTATTAAATATTTTTATTAAATGGAAAAACGTGAAAAAAATAATACTATTTTTTTCTTTTGAGGGCATTGGGTTCATCCATGTGAAAAAAAGGAAAATCTGAAGTCCATTTCTCTTTGACCACTTTTGTATTGACAATCTACACCATCTTATTGTGAGCACACACCGGCTGAAAAATAGCTTGAGTTATTAAATTGGCAAATAAAAATAAAGATTAAAAGAGGCTCCACGGGGACAACTTGCAATCGTTTTTCGCCATTTTACACAAGCTCTGTTTGGGGGCATTTTTCAAAGCACATCAAATCGGCCTGTAAACTGTCCTGACTGCGAGACTTTGGGGCAATCAATAATTCATGGTGCTTATTTTATACATGATTTAAAAACTGGTCAGGCAAGATGGCAGCTGGCCTCTGCGCTGAATTAAAACCCTGACTATCTGCTTTGAATTAACCGCCTTTACCCCAGGTAGACTGTAACAGGCAATCTTAACTAGGGAAGAGCTCTGGAAACCTCAGCCAAACGGACAAACCTGAATTCCATTCTGTAATGCTGTTGTGGGCAGAAGTGGTGATTTAGAACGGGTCTTTGGCAGCGGGCTGGAACTCGAGCATTGCCATTAATCGAATGACAGCGATGCTGTTTTTCTCTGCTGGGGAGGATTGATGTTCCCAGCATGCTGCGTGGGGCTAATGAGCATGAGGGAGATGAGACGTAGGGGAAAAAAGCAACATTAACAACACCAACAAATAGACAGTAGGACCAACAGCTTCCAAACCCATCCATTAAGCACTAGTGAATATTTATGGTGCTGCCCAACATCTTTTTTCCCTGTTTTTGCGCTTTTATTCACTTTTTTTTGTGTTTCCAAACCAATGGAATTCAGAATTGTATTGAAAGACAATCGACTCTAAAATATAGAAATAAAATAAAAGCTCTGAATGTTTACTGAGTGTCAAGGGTCTTGTAACGGTGTGTCACCACAGGCAGAAGAGCTGGTTTCCAAACAACATAAAAGGTTTAAGAATGACTCAAAACATAGGCAATACACATCCACGAAACAACAGTGACAGGACAAAGAGTGAACAAACCAAGGAGTATTTATACAAGAACAAATGAGGGAACTAATGAGCTAATAAACAAGACACAGCTGAACTGAAGACACTAATCAAATGAGTAACCAAGGATACAAATAAGTGGCGGGAAACTAAGAACAAAGCAGAACATGTGACAAACAGAACATGGTGCAAAAACAGACATACATGTGACAGGTCTCAATGGGTGCTTCTCAATTCTTATTTGTGCATCCTCATTTCCTTTCCTTGCTTCCATTCCTCAAGTCTTAGCTCCAACCCTTCATGATGCGAGGGAAGGACACGGGGAAAAGACGCGAGGACGGAGGAATTGAATCAAGTGAAATGATATCCTCGCTCCCTTTAGTGTCACTTCAAAGCGTCATCAGCTGCGCTCAAGGGATCTACCAACATGTTGTTAAAGTTTGGTTATTTAAAAAAATATATAATAAATATTAATAAAGCAGGATGCCCCGTTGAAATATGTGAGATGCAAAGTTTATTTAAACTGCATACATTAAAGCATACTTTTAAATTCTTGTGACAGATATGAAGGGGGAGGAGAATTTATGCGTGCGTCATGTTTCTCAACGAGAAAGACTTCCGCAAAGGATGCACATCTGTATCCTCGCTCATGACTCCTCGATCCTCGCCTCCTCACGGTGCAATTAGAGAATTGAGATGTCCTTCAAGATGCTCGATTGGTTTCCGGGTCATAGGATGGAGGACGGAGGAGTGAGGAAACGAGGGGGGATATTGAGAAGCACCCACTGTGTAGCTAATTCTATTTACACAAACCCATCCTGATGAGTCATGTGACCTTGAGTAAGCCAATATAATGACTTCAGTCATGCCAATTTGCCACAGATGAATGTGGGTGAGTGAGGAGATCTAGGAAATGTAATTAGGTTGTTGCTGTTTCCTTTTCCTGTAAACATTTTTTCCCCCCCTGAAATAACTTATTCTTAATTAGTTCCTTATAGAATATACAGCAAAATCAACTAAGACTTGAGACTCTAAATAAGATAATAACAATCCACTTTTTATATAGCACATTTAAAAGCAGCTTCTCAAAGCACTGTACACAAGAAAAACAATGCATAAATGGAAACAAACAAACAAAACGTTAATAAAAACCCAAGCAATAAAATAAAAGAGCAAAAGTTAACAAGCAAATGCTAGTCTAAAAGAATGTGTCTAAAGTTGAGCTATGTTAACATTAATCCGAGCTTCTCTAAGTTCAGGACGAAGAGAGTTTCAAAGGATAGGAGCATAGGAAGAAAAAGCCAGTAAAGGGCCTAATACTGAGCCCTGAGGAACACCAGTGAGTACCAAACTGATTTCAGACCTGTAACCGCCCATAGAAACAAACTGGCGATGGTCAGTAAAATAAGATTTACATCAGTTTAAGATTGTCCCCGAAACACCAAAAACACTTTCAAGGCAAGTAAGTAAAAGATATGACAGTACAATTACAAATAACTGTAAAGAACCTAGTATGCACACACTGGACTGAGTAAAAATCTTAAATTAAGTGTATTTTTCTTAACGGAATAGTGAATACATGAAAATACTAATACACGTGTATTAGAATGTTGAAAATAACATTAAGGTTAATAAATATTAAATGCATGAAAGATGAAATAAACTAACAATTAAAAGGGGTGGTTCACTGTTTTTTTTTAGGCTTGATTGTGTTTATGGGGCACAGTTTAACATATCTTAATGCTTCGTTTAAAAAAAAAAAAAAAAAAAAAACATTGTATTTTTCATATATTTTACCTTTATTCTACACCGCTGTTTCCATTGTCATTTGAACGGCTGGTTTGACTTCCTGCTTCTATGATACCACTCCCTCCGAAATACGCAATGTGCTCAGATTGGTTAGCTGGCTCAGTGTATTGTGATTTGCTGAAGCGTCCGGAAATGCCACGCCCCTTGCCATTAGTTGTTATATGTGCTTCAGTGGAAATGTAAATAATGGCATCTATATTATCAAATTGAGCCCAAATCAGACCCAAATAGCAGTAATGATGAAGAGGGTCAAGCAGAACCTCTGCAAGCACGGCTTTTAAAGGACGTTTATTTCCGTTTGTATTTGTGTCAACGTGTTTAGATGCTGTCACTTGTAAATGTTACTGCTGTTTGTTAGCGGTTTTATCCTGATTAAAGCTTTACTGTAGCTGAACACATGACTGAGTAGTATCATTTTTGTAAAGGTAGCGTTTAATTTATAGCATGAACAACTGTTTGTCTATGAACATAGAAGTTTGTTGGCGTTTGTTGGAGAAGTATGCAATAGAATTTAGCTAACTGGCTAGCGAAGCAAAAAAGGGTTGGTCTTTGTTTACATCCTTGATGCAACCAAAAGAATACAGAACTATACATTTAAAAAACATGTACAAACAATAAAACATACTTAAAGTTAGGGGCCCATAAACAGCAGTTTCTGCTTTTAAAGAGGAAACTGCTTCTAGCCTTGGTGCAAATCCATCATTGAACTCGTGTAGATTCTGGAAGCTGTCTTCCGTGCTGCATCCAGTGTATAGTGTAGACAATATCACTGATTATTCTAATGGGTTCTATTATCTTTTGACGCGCCGCATCGCGCCGCTTGCGTCCGGTGTACACAACTCTTCCGCTTCCATTATGCTGCATGACATGGCCTCGCCCACTTTGTTGCATGTTCCCGGAGGCGTGTTTTGCAGGGTTTATGATGTCACCAACCCGGGAAGAAGCTTGTTGTAGTCCAAACCGGTCATTTTTATAGGCATTAAACTGCCTTAACTTTAAAAGACAATATCTCTGTTTGCATTGAACTTTCAGCGCTGTAACTTTGCAGATATTGTTTATGCTTAAGCAGCAACATCACACACTAACTAAAGTTAAAAAAGTGAAATCGTAATGAACCACCCCTTTAAAAAGTGTTCTAATGAAGTTAACTAATGTTAACAAATGGAACCTTATTGTTAAGTGTTACCAATTTTATTTAATTTTTGCTTAAAAAAAAAATAAAAAAATAGAAGAAAGACAGTCATACAGATTTCAAAACTGATGATGGATATCTGGATGAACTATTGATTGAATATGTCATTTTTTGCTGGTGAAATACAGTCATTTCAATAGGAATCCACACAATCAGGAATTTGGTGTGAGGGCAAAATACTTCCCACACAGATTTCGCATCGGCTTCAGTTGGTCATGCAATTACTCTGCGTTGATCAACAGAAAGCTTCTCGGTTTGAAACTGTCTTCTGTGTGAGCTGTGCTTCATACATGGCTACACTACTGACAACAAGCAATGAACCTTTTCGACTACTACATTTCTGCAAAATTTTGCTAATGTGACAGCACCTTAAGGCTACATTCATTTGCTAGGACTTACAAGCAGTGTGAAATCCACATCACATCTTTCCTCCCGTAAATAAAATCTTAAACAGACTGTAATGAAAGCAGATTAGAGGCTATGATAATAGCCTTCAGTCACTTTCTCGCTCCACAAAACTTGACCTCTCATCAGGAACACTGAGCTCTCAGACATAACAAATACTGATGAATATCAGCGTAAAATGCAGGCCTGTGCTTTTAAATGGATGCCTATCAGTGAAATGCTATGGTATTGACCTAAATGTGCTTGTTAAGTAGGCGAAATTCTAACAGCTCTTTCATTTTCTGAAGAGCTGGCGCTGCGACTGAGGAAATCATGCCACTTATTTATTTTAAGACCTCTTCAAACCTCTATAAAAACACTCAAATGAAAAGCCATTTTTTGTTGTGATTAAAGTGACTAAAAATTTCAAAAAAAAGAAAATTAAAAGAGGTGTTTATAACAGCAGAGAGACTCTGATGTTTCTTTCTTTGATTGTCATTTTAAAGCTAATTAATTGACTGAAAGTAGCATGTTCTACAGTCCAAAAAAGAATGGGTTGTTCATGTTCCAGAATCCAACGATATGCATTGGAATTCTGTCAGGAGTCTTTGGAATTCAGACCAGTCCCACCACAATTAACATAATTAACACTACTGCCATTTTAATATAGCTCCACACCTCAGGCCACAGGCAGGCTACTCTCATGGAAGCTGCTATACATGCATAATTAATATGCCTTACCACATGCAATTAAATATGTCTTCACACATGAAAGACAATGTAACTGATGTATTCAATTAGATAATGTGCACAAAGTAGTACCGCAAATGTGGAAAGGCCACAAAAATCACTCAAAATCACAGACTGAGCTGCTTGGGCTGTGTGGGGAACGATAAAGGTTGAAGTCATTTGTTTTGTCCTTAATAAACATCCCTGGTCTAACTGTGTATGATTCGTCAGTGCACATTATTAATTATAAAAATCTGCTTTTGTAATTTTGTTGATCATCAAAGTGAAATCATTTGCTCTTACTCCGAAACAACTTCCATTTTTTTTTTAATGCTCTACTCAGAAAAATGTCAAATGTACATGGAAGTACATGAGCTGAAAAGACCATGTCATATTGAACTGATATATACATTATCTTTAATTATGTACTTGCCACTATATATATATATATATATATATATAATTTTTTTTTTTTTTTTTTTTTTTTTTTTTTAATCTAACATCAAATCTGGGTCCTGGAGTAAAACCAGTCGAGAACTAGAATTTAAAGTTTGTTTCTGTGTTCTTTTGGTAAATGATCACAAAAGGGTTATTGTAAAAAAAACTAAAACCATTTAAAAAAAGAATTACTTAAAACAAAATAAACATTAGCTGTATTTCATTATATATATATATATATATATATATATATATATATATATATATATATATATATATATATATATATATATATATATATATATATATAAATATATGATTTTCTTTAAAAACTACTTTATATATATACCCAACATGGCTGTGAGTGTCAAACCAGCAGCAACAACAAGCAAGTAATGACATTTTAAGATGATTGTAGGCAAACTGGCTAAA
This sequence comes from Ancherythroculter nigrocauda, assembly GCA_036281575.1. NCBI lineage: Eukaryota > Metazoa > Chordata > Actinopteri > Cypriniformes > Xenocyprididae > Ancherythroculter > Ancherythroculter nigrocauda. Next base: position 6,059,979 of record VTFQ01000022.1, read on the forward strand.
AAAAAAATCATAAATACAGTCATTAGAAATATGATTGAAAAGTTTATCACAGTCGACAAATTGGTGTCGCTGTGACCAAACTGATGTGGTGTGGTCAGAGTAAGGTGTCAACGAAACATGTGAAGTTTGGTGTCAATCGAGGAAAGAAGTGCAGAAATACAGCTTCAGAGTCATTTTGGCATCATGCCTCAAATTTGATGCTGCACTTTATGAAAACAGTTTTGTCCATCAACACATAATTCATAGCTTTTTGCTGGCATGGTCTGAAGGTCATCTGACTCAAATTTGGTGAAAAACGGTCTAGGAGTTCAAAAAAGTAGTTTTTAAAGAAAATCAAAATGGCGGACAGCAAACTTGGCCAACTATGGCCACACTGGTATCATAACATGACCCAAGGAATCTATTGAGACCAGTGTCAAATTAATCAAAAGCTATCAGCATAATTTTATATCATAATACTGTATTGCAGTTAATGGCAATTCCATGTTTTGTTTAATTATAGCACCACCAAGAGTGACACATTTATTGAAAATATCTAATTTCGTTTTGGAGTTATAAACATTTATGTGTATGAGAACATATTTTATTTATTTTTTTCCTACATACTATACAAATTTTGACATTTGGGCATTAGCGTCCAGTTAACAAACTATGGTTCCGAATTTCGTATGGTGGTTTCGAAGATATTCACAAGCTTTTTAAGCGCTAAATCACCACATGAAATCACCTAAAAATAATGTACAAATACATACAAATCACTACGCTTTCCAGCTGAAATGAAAACTAGAGGCAGCAAAACACCAACAACTGGCAAATTCTCATTGTGATGCAGCAAACTTACTCAAAAGCTCACTCGGTACAGCACTGCACTTGTGATGCGGAGCACGCGGGTCTCGTGAAGCACAAGTCACAACGGAGATCAAAGACTTGTAGAAGAAAGCGAAAATGGCATGGATGCTTCAGCAAATGTGTTTTTGTTGTTGTTGTTGTTGTTTTTTCTCACATTTGCTTTCATTAACACTATCTGGTATGTTTAGGGTTTAGTATGTTTAGATGGTACGTTATTTTAAAACTCAATTAACCTTGTAGCTCCACTCGTTTCAATTAGAACTGCCTTGATCATTTAGCAAAAATCCCACACACACACTAATATATATACACCGATCAGGCATAACATTATGACCACCTTCCTAATGTCGTGTTGGTCCCACTTTTGCTGCCAAAACAGCCCTGACCCGTCGAGGCATGGACTCCACTAGACCCCTGAAGGTGTGCTGTGGTATCTGCACCAAGATGTTAGCAGCAGATCCTTTAGGTCCTGTAAGTTGTGAGGTGGAGCCTCCATGGATCGGACTTGTTTGTTCAGCACATCCCACAGATGATCGATTGGATTAAGATCTGGGGAATTTGGAGGCCAAATCAACACCTCAAACTTGTTGTTGTGGTTCTCAAACCATTCCTGAACCATTTTTGTTTTGTGGCAGGAGCATTATCCTGCTGAAAGAGGCCACAGCCACCAGGGAATACCGTTTCCATGAAAGGATGGTCTGTAACAATACTTAGGTAGGTGGTATGTGTCAAAGTAACATCCACATGGATGGCAAGTTTCCCAGCAGAACATTGCCCAAAGCTTCACACTTCCTCCACTGGCTTGCCTTCTTCCCATAGTGCATCCTGATGCATCCTGATCCACACGGACCAGCCTTCGCTCCCCACGTGCATCAATGAGCCTTGGCCGCCCATGACCCTGTCGCCAGTTCACCACTGTTCCTTCCTTGGAGCACTTTTGATAGATACTAACCACTGCAGACCGGGAACACTTTGCCATCACAATTTGGCCCTTGTCAAATCCTTACTCTTTCCCATTTTTCCTGCTTCTAACACATCAACTTTAACGACAAAATGTTCACTTGCTGCCTAATATATCCACCCATTAACAGGTGCCGTGAAGAAGAGATAATCAGTGTTATTCACTTCACCTGACCTGTCAGTGGTCATAATGTTATGCCTGATCGGTATGTGTGTATATAACAAAAATTACCAAAATATTAAAAACTATAATACTATATCAATGATATTAAAACAACACTAGTTCTCAACTAAACAGTCTATTAGATGCATCTGCTTCAATTGCTCCGGAATAGCAAAAAAAAAAAAAAAAAAAAAGAGCAAAGAGCAAGGAAATCCAGATGAGATCACCACACTTCACCAGTGGCCGCTAGCACAGCTTTGGGCAAAGTCAGAAAACCTAAGAACTTTCTGAATGTGCAGTCAGCCGTCTCAAAGCAAGTCAGTGTCACTATCCCCGCAAGATTTGGACAAAGCATTTTAAACCAGACACATGCATAATTGAGATGCTCAAAGGGTTTAGGACTGTAAATTAAATACAATTATTATTTAATACAAGATAAGTGTCACAGAAACCTCATGATAAATTTAGAGGGAGCGCTTATTAAGACCCTACCTTCACCGTCTGTCCTGCCTCAGGTCCGTCCTATTGGGAACAGAAGCAGATAATTAGTTGAGAATTCAGGAATACCTCTGTCAATAATTCAGCAGCATTTTACTTGCAAATGAATCTCTGCACTTTCACGTGACCATGTGAATGTCAAAGTGCCTTTTTATTTTTTTTTATTTTTTTTCTCCACCTCTTTAGGTCTGTTAATGCTTTTGAGCCAAGATATATTTAAAATATGTTTTGAATCATTAAGTTTAAATAATAATAATTATTGAATAATTATTTCATTATATATATATATAAATGTATATTGTACAATTAAAGTGGATAGACAATTATATGTAATGCAAATTAAAATTTCACCTTTTAAACATTATTTTCTACATGGCAAAAATGATATATCCCATTGCTTTTTGTAAAAAGTGTAGATATTTATTTAATATTCTCTCACTTATCATTTTCACATGAAAATTAAACACCTCAGATGCATCACCTTTTTGGAGAAAGAAATTTAACTGTAGAACAGCATCTTACTATTTTATGAAAGCAAGGAAATCTAATCTCATATCAACTCCTGCAGAAAAGGATATTGATTATTCTCTTTTGTCTGATAAACAAAATGCTTTTCTTTTGTTGGTTTGTGTGTCTTGAAATAGGAAACCATTTGAAATAAGCATACAAAATGTATCTGTTATACACACACTGAATATGAAATACACTTTTTTGATAGCAATAAGAAACAAGAAAAAAGTGACCCCAAAAGTATTTGTATTCTTAGGTAACACTTAAACATGTATGTATGCTACAGCATTATGCACGAAACCACATGTGTCAAACTCCGGTCCTGGAGGGCCACTGTCCTGCAGAGTTTAGCTCCAACCAGCTCCAAAACACTTGCTTGGAAATTTCTAGTAATCCTGAAGTCCTTGATGGTTTAGATGTATTTACAGTAATTATGGTTGGAGCTGAACTCTACAGGAGAGTGGCCCTCGATGAACAGAGTCTGACAGCCATTATTAAATAAAATTAAACCAAGAGTCATTTATTTTAACCCTGTAAAGCCTGACATATGATTTTTTTTTTTTTTTTTTTTTTTTTTTTTTTTTAAATGGAACCATTTATTGAACCTTTTAAACAAAATAATGATAATAATAATAATAATAATAGTTGTGTGCTTTATGTTGAGTAACCTATTTGATAAATCAGGTTTTTATGGCTCATATTATGATATTGGTAAATATGTTTATGCTAAGGATGAAAAAACACCTTGATTTTAATTAAGAAAATTAAATTATGGTAGCTTGTAACGTAAATCAATGCTATCTATGATGATGATACATTATAGCAGACAACTAAAAATGATATAAATATCAGTTGTCACTATATCTCTCATTATGGTACCATGGTAAGATGATATTTAAATGCTTAGTTGTAAGCTCTGTAGATTTTATTGTGGGGGGGCAAAACATACAGTGGTGGCACCCTTGGTAAATACGATCAAAGATGACTATAAAAATAAATTTGCATTGTTTATACATTTGACCTTTAATTCATAATATATGCAAAAATCTAACCTTTCATTGAAGGAAAAGAATTGAAAGTGGGGGGAAAATCACACTATAAAAAATAAATGTTTTTCTCCAAAATATGTAGGCCACAATTATTGGCACCCTTTTATTCAAAACTTTTTGCAACCTCCTTTTGCCAAGATGACAGCTCTGAGTCTTCACCTATAATGCCTGATGAGTTTGGAGAAAACCTGACAAGAGATCAGAGACCATTCCTTCATGCAGAATCTTTCCAGATCCTTCAGATTCCCAGCTCCATGTTGGTGCTTCTTCTCTTCAGTTCACTCCACTCATTTTCTTTAGGGTTCAGGTCAGGGGACTGGGATGGCCATGGCAGAAGCTTCATTTTGTGCTCAGTGACACATTTTTGTGTTGGTTTTGATGTTTGTTTTGGATCATTGTCCTGATGGAAGATCCAAACACGGCCCATTATTGGATTTCTAGCAGAAGCGGTAATTTTTAGATTTTTTATCTGTTGGTATTTGATAGAATCCATGATACCATGTATCTGAACAAGATGTCCAGGACCTCCAGCAGAAAAATAGGCCCACAACATTAAAGATCCAGCAGTATATTTATCCATGTGTGCACCAAACCCATCTGGTGGGTTTGCTGCCAAAAAGCTCTTTTTTTTAGTTTCATCTGAGCATAGAAGCCGGAAGCACTGAAGTTCCAGTCTTGTCTGACAACTGAATATGCTGGAGATTGTTTCTGGATGAGAGCAGAGGATTTTTCTTGAAACCCTCCCGAACAACTTGTGGGGATGTAAGGGCTGTTCGATTTTTTTTTTTTTTTTTTTTTTTTTTTTCTAAGACTCAAGACTCAACTAATCTCTGCCATTCTCCAGCTGTGATCCTTGAGAGTCTTTGGCCACTCAAACTCTCCTCCTCACCGTGCATTAGGACGATTTAGACACAGGTCCTCTTCCAGGCAGATTTGTAACATCTTTAGTTTATTGGAACTTCTAAATTATTGTCCTTGTAGTGGAAATGGGGATTTTCAACGCTTTAGCATCTTTTCTTACAGCCACTTTCTATTTTGTGAAGCTCAACAATCTTTTGTTGCATGTCAGAACTATATTCTTTGGTTTTACTCATTGTGATGAATGATTACGGGAATTTGGCTGGTGTTTACACATATTTATACTCCTGTAGAACAGGAAGTCATGGCTGGACAATTTCATGTTCATGATCACCCCGGTATGCCAAATAAATGTAAATATGAATGGGAATATACTTTAGAGATATTTTACTCATTAAAAATCCTAGGGTTGCCAATAATTGTGACCAACGTGTTTTGGAGAAAAACGTTTATTTCATAATGTGATTTCCCCCCCCACTTTCAATTCTTTTCCTTCAATGAAAGGTTAGATTTTTGCTAATTTTATGAATTAAAGATTGAAAGGATAAACAATGCAGATTTATTTTTACAGTCATCTTTGATCATATTTACCAAGCGTGCAAATAATTCTGATCACTACTGTATAATGCAATGCAATACAATAATGATTAAGAGATGTACAAAATAATCATTCCTCAAAAGCCTGATGTATTACATTTGACACTGGCATTTTAACATGATTTTTTTTTTTTTTTTTTTTTTTTTTCAGAAAAAAAAAAAGACTTAGTATCCTGTAAGTTTAGTAGCTATTTTTTTTTCAGTTAGTGTTTATCTTGAAATATTACTAACAATATACTTATTTATATTCATGAAGTTATTGTTATACTAAAAGGCCTTTTACTTGTAAAATAAATAAACAAAATAAAAAAGAAAGAAAGAAAGAAAGAAAGAAAAAAAAAAGAAAAAAAAAGAACAACTATCCATTAGATGACAGAAGGCATACAGTATAGTAGATCGTGTACAACAGGGTTTTTTTCAGCAAAGGTTTGTTTGTATTGAAAATTTAGAGGCCTTACATACTGTATAATATAAAATATGATACAGTAGGGCTTATAGCAGGGAGAGGCAACGTCAGTCCTGGAGGGCCACTGTCCTGCAGATTTTAACCCCGAAAAGAAAAGAAAAAAAAAAAAGAAAAAAGAAAAAAGAAAACCTCGCCTGCCTGTAGCCTTAGTAATCCTGAAGACATTAGCTGTGTCTCATTTCGGAGGCTGTGTCCTCCACAGGTCACAGTTGAAGTCTGCATACATCATCAAGATGTTTTATTCCTCATGAGGTGTAAAATACTGTAATTTAACGGTTACTTTTCTTAAATGAGACCGCCTCGATGACATATGCAGCTTTCAAATGCGACCTCTGGAGGATGCAGCCTTCGAATTGAGAAGCAGTTTATGATTAACTTGTTCAGGTTAGTTTGATTAGGGTAGGAGCAAAACTCTGCAGGACAGAAGCCCTCCAGGACTGAAGTTGGATATCCCTGCCTTATAGGGTTAAAGAAAGACACAAATATATTATTAAAAATGAAGAAAAAATATTTGGGCACTTTCAGGTTGTTAATTGTTAGTGGAATATTCTCTACACCTGTTGTTACTTTGCGGCACCTGTGTGAAATTGAAGAGAAACTACTTCATACATGCCCCCAAAATCACCTTGACAACAGTTAGTAGTAAAAGTGAAGGTAATGTCCAGGTGCCATTTGGTATTATTTTCATGTGTGATTTTCAAACTCATGCTGATATCTGATTTTCAAAAACGATCTTACTGATGACATGACAGACTTGAAGTGCGCGCACAAAGATGCCTCAGACATTGTGCAATCCCGATATGCAGAATTACAGTATTTACAGTATTACTGTCTTGGTGAGTATTCACGCAAACATTATCTGTTATGTCTCGAATGAACGTTTGGTTAACTGTTGGGGAAAAACATCTGATGTGTAACATTATATTAGATCTTTTTGGTACAGTAGGTTTGACTTTGTCGACTACAAACAGGTGTAGCTCAGTCATTTTTTGTCGGATTCCAAAAAAACCATACATCATTTTGAGGGTTTTTTTTTTTTTTTTTAAATAGAGAATGTGAAAATAACAACTCATTTTTGAAAATTTGCTCATTGCAACTCATTTTGCCTGCATGGGTCACATATATATTTACATTTTGAAAGACTAGATCACCATGCTAAATTTATCACAATGGACTTGTATTTGCTGAATCCCATCATACCTGTATGGCGATGGTTAGGGAGGATGCTTGGAAGTGTTTCTCGATTCCATTGGCTACTCTCTGTGTGGTCATGAACAGATCTGCCACCTCTTCAGGACGAAGATCCCGAAACCGCTCAACGACGCGAAGAGGACACACTAGAACATCTGTAAGAGGAGCTTGTCAAGGGAAAAACCGTTGAATCGAGAAAAAAGCACATTATCTACATCAAACTCCTGGAAATGTGAGACATGAGGACAACTTGAGTGAATATTACATTTACATTTTACATTTATTAATTTAGCAGACGCTTTTATCCAAAGTGACTTTTTGACAATTGACAAGTGACAATTGAGGAATACAACAAGCGATTCATCATAAGACTGCAATAAACATGAGATGTGCCAGTAATACAAAGTTTCAGTCATCGTTCAAAATAGTACAAGCTAGGACAGGGAATGCATTCTGGATTACATACAATTCAAGCTCCATTGATAACACCTGTGACGTGCTGTTGAATAACTGAATATTATAAAACAGCTTCACATTTCTGCTTCAATTCTTCTCTTAATCCTGCACAATGCTTTGCCCAATTGACTTCCCTTTAGAATACATTATTTTAACCCTTAAAGGCATGAATGTTTCGCCAATCATTATAACATATTCAGGTCTTCAGTGACCCGAATCTATATCTAGCACAGATGGATCTCTACTTGTTGCGATAATATAAAACTCTCCTGATATTAGAGTAACAATTACAGAAGAATTAAATAAAACGTATTTTGTTACCCTTTTGGAGATTGGAAGGGTTCAGTTTGAGCAGATGTTTTGGTAACACTTTACAATAAGGTTGTATTAGTTAACATTAGTTAAAGGGTTAGTTCACCCAAAAATGAAAATTCTGTCATTTATTACTTACCCTCATGCAGTTCCACACCCGTAAGACCTTCAACCACAAATGAAGATATTTTAGTTCAAATCTGATGGCTCCGCGAGGCCTTCATAGGGAGCAATGACTAAATAAGTCGTTATTTTGTTTTTTTTGGTGCTCCAAAAATATTCTCGTCTCTTTATAATATTAATATTGAACCACTGTACTCACATGAACCGACTTAAATATGTTTTTATTACATTAATGGATCTTGAGAGAGGAAGTGTCATTGCTCCCTATGGAGGCCTCACTGAGCCATCGGATTTCAACTAAAATATCTTAATTTGTGTTTAGAAGATTAACGAATGTCTTACGGGTGTGGAACAGCATAAAGGTAAGTAATAAATGACAGAATTTTGATTTTTGGGTGAACTAACCCTTTAATGCATTAGTTAACATTAACAAACCATGAACAACACCTCTGTTCAGCATTAGTTAATCATTGTTAACGTTAACTCGCACATATATTTATGCATCTATTCATGTTAACAGCGCAAGTAGTTAACATTAGTTAATGCATTAGATAATATGAAATAATCATGAACAATGCCTGTAAATAGCCTTAATGTTTTAAGGTTAACTTACTGTACATATTTACATTAGTTTATGTAACAGTTGACACACTAAGGGTGAACATTTCTAACTTACCATCATACCCTAAAGGTAAAAATGCCATTGTGTACCTTATCAGCATTATTTAATTACAAAGCACTGATTTGGGCTGTAGGCCTAAACATAATTCTGAAGTGGAAACCATCTGAACATGAACAGATATGTTGTTCATGTTTATATGCACTTTACTATCATTACTTACATTCAACAAAGCATTCATTAATGGAATTTATGAACCTTATTGTAAAGTGTACACTTTAAACATTAACAGATGTGTTACTAACATTTGTACACCCTTCACATATTCTCAAAACTATCATTTTCAACTTCTTCAAAATCAATATTTTGATCACTGACAGCTTCTTCACCAGATCCACCATCAAGTGACAGTGATACTTCCTATTCTTTTGTTTTCTGCCTGCGGTAACTATGAGTGAAATGTCACTTCATCATTGTGCATCAGACATTGCCACCTTGTTGAATAAAGGTGAATTGCACTTATTCAGTCATCAAAGATTCAATTAAAAAATACACTTACACTGTTACACACCTTGGCTCGTTAACGACCCTATTCAATTTTTTACAAAAAAATGAATGGGAAAATAGGCACTCTTTTATAATTGTATTTTTATTATTATTATTATTATTATTATTAACTTATTGTGGAATACTAAGAAGGTTGATTCTAACTTTGAAAAATGAATGGGGAGGAGGGTAAAGAATGATGTCACTAAACATCCAAGGTATGCGTTTAATAGGCGACCTCAGTGGCGAAAATTGACATATTGTGCCTTTAACTAGTTTTGAACATGGAATATTCCATTGTATTTACAGTAATGCAAAACATTCCTTTTAGCCTTTGTAACAGATTCACCTTTAACTGACAAAGTGTTTTCTAAAGTTATACAATGGAAAGTTATTGGAGAATTCGAGTAGAACAAACCTCTTAATGCACAAGAGATGAAGACAAACAGAGTGGCCAGTATCACCTAACTTAATACAGACGAATGGAAAACTCTATATACAATAACTACCAGTAGACAAAACATGGGCAGGCTGAACATATAAATGAAGAAAGGAGCTGTGGACCTTGAAATTTTTTGTCCCTGCCCTGAATACTAATAAAATGAGATCTACAGCACACACACATACACACTGATGTAAACCCACACACACAAGCCCACATCCTTCTACACAAGCAAAATAGAGCAGACCCTCCGTGCCAGACAAATTATTGGAATATCAATGGTTCTGATGTGGGAGAGATAGGCCCAATTTGAATTGGAAATGGATGAATGATTCTGATAGGCATCAGCACTCAAAAGAGAAAGCTCAGAGAGAGGAGTCCTCCTTCACAACCGCCCTGTTTGACTCCAAACAGCTTTTATTAAAGAAGATTCATACATCTCATATCATACGTCTAATTTTTTGATTGTCGTTTTCTTCCTCCCAAATGCTCCGTTTCTATTCTTCCCGTCCTTCACCCTACGTAACAAATCAAAACATTTCACAGCAAATCAAATGCATCACTGATGTGCAATAACCTTACAATCAAAGAATAAGACTTCTGAATATTGCTAATACAAAGAATCAAACAGCCCATGAAACTCTTAGCCAATAAGATTAAAGATTAACTGTTTTATAATGTGATATTAAAAGCAATAAAGCATTTGATTGCATTTCACCACTAATACTACCACCATGCTTCCGATAAATGTTCATAATTTAGTAGCATTACTTTTAGTAAGCTGCTTCCATGTTTCTTTTTGCTTAAAGTCTGCATGTCCTATTTTGTCCTATTATGAACAGTTCAAACAAGCATATATATATATATATATATATATATATATATATATATATATATATATACACACACTGATTCATAACGCTCCGAATCTTCCTGAAGCAGTGTTTTTAAATCGGCCATCACTAAATAAATCGTTATTTTGTTTTTTTGGCGCACCAAAATATTCTCGTCGCTTTATAATATTAATATTGAACCACTGTTCTCACATGAACTGATTTAAATATGTTTTAAGTACATTAATGGATCTTGAGAGAGGAAATGTCATTGCTGGCTATGCAGGCCTCACGGAGCCATCGGATTTCAACAAAAATATCTCAATTTGCGTTCCAAAGATTAACGAAGGTCTTACGGGTCTGGAACGGCATGAGGGTGAGTAATAAATGACAGAAGTTTCATTTTTGGGTGAACTAACCCTTTAAACTCCCCCTCTTTCTTTCAATTGACTGCAGGCTCACATTCACATTCAGCCTCCATCCAATCAACAACTGATGGATAGAACCAAGTCCCCACCATACATTTTAATTGAATGTATGTCACAATATGTAAGAAAAGATCTGTCGCGACTTTAAGCTTTTTTGAGTTCCTGAGGGCTCAACGTTGGTCATTGTTCAAAGAAGTCTGACAATCCATAAACTCTTTGAAAGAGAGCATAAAAAAGTAATAAAACTCTGTACCTATTGCAGGAAACCAAGGGGTTGCAGGTGGTACCCTCGCTCATGAAAAAAAAAAAAAAAAAAAACATTTTGCCTCTATCTCAAGTCATAAGATCAATAGCCATTTAGTTCCCACAAAGAGTCAGACATTTTTACAAAACCAATTTTATAAACTCTGTAAGCCATTAAAATTCATGTTCAAATATGAAAGAAAAACTTATCAGGAGGGATGTTAAACATGCTGATATGAATACTGCAGTAAATGGGCTCAGAATAAGTTTTTCAAACACATTTTTTACATTCTTATATCAGTGGGGTGTCTGTTATATACCCATAAAAATAGTACATATATCTTAAAACAAAACTTAAATACATTCTTACAATGTAAACTTATTCTTACAGCCAGACAGAATTAGATCATACCGTGTCTTGCTGTTTGAAGGACTACGAGTACATTAGGCTGCTCACAGCATTGTGGTCACATCAGAACTGAATTCATCTCAGGAGTGTCCATGAGAGGCACACAAGATACGTTTTGGCTTTCATGTGCAGCTTGCTGGAATGTAATCAGATACTGTATTAACTGGTATATTTCTTCCCAACATGGGCTGCCACACACGTGTCATTGGGGATGGAAAAACAGCCTTTGCTTCAACAAAGAATATGAGGGAAGAGGATGATTAGGAAAGAAAAGAAACAAACACTGTCATTTGGATGGTATTTTTACTAGGGTCTGAGTTGAAATCAGACAGATCATGAAACATCTGTAAATATTAAACATATTTGAATATGTAAACATTGGCGTGCAAACACACACACACACACACAAAATGTAATCTATATTGATAATATATAGTTATAAATCAGACTATATACAGTTCTTGATACAATATTAATATAATTATATACAACAGTTAGTTCTGGTCCTCTAATCTGATTTGCAAAGAAGCCCTCCAGGTGTGCTGATATCACCATTATCAGCACGGGGACTGTTCACTCCCCTTGTCTCTGTGCCATTCTAAACAGGCAGCGTTTCTCAGTGAGTAGCAATGGCCATTATAATTATAATTATAATGGCCATTATAAAAATAATTATAAAACCATTATAATTTTCAAAATATTGTTGTTGTGTCACAAAATGTCATTTTAAGAGTTTTTTGGGCAAGAATGTATTTGCTTAAACCTCAAATCTGTGGTTTATTTATAAAGATTGTGCCCATTTGAAAATTTGCTCTGTGAATTTTGAGTTGTGAGGTTCGGGCATTCTCTGTGCAGTGTACCCCGGCAAGTCCTTCTGTATTGTATAGCACTATGTGAAGCGACCTTGAGCTATGGAAAGGTGCTATATAAATAAAACTTCTTCTTCTTCTGACATTTGCCACTGGCTTTGATGTCTCTGATGGTGTTTAAACACAATTTGTTTTGTGTACTGTATATCACTGCAGTTTCAATGTGAAATGTCCACTGAGTGGTGCTAAAAGTATGTTCGTTGTTTTTGCCGGAACAGAGAAACGTGAATATGGTATGTTTTTATGACGTTGGTTTTTATACAAATCACCACAGTTCTGATTTGAAATTTTGTCCTGTGAGTGGCACTAAAAGTGTAGTGCTCCATTATATGTTAAAATAACGTACCACCAACACTACACCTAAACCTACCCGATGGTGTTAACATAAGCAAATGTGACATAAAAAGCATCTGGAATCATGCCGTTTTAGCTTGTTTTGACCTCTCATCTTTGAGCTCTTTTACCGTAACTCATTTTTCCCCGGATTCGTACCGGCTTCCTCGTCCTAAGTCCAACTCCGTATCAGCTGAGCTACCTAGCAAGCTTGTTTTGTCAGAATAGCAAAACATTTGGACCTAGTTAACCGATGCAAAGTCCAAAATATATTAGTTTTCAAATCGTGCACTTTGGTAAAAAGCGTTTTGAAGTCATAACATAATATTGTGCAAGGAGACGTAAAAACAAGTCTTTATTAATCTATAATCTGACCCTGTAATTGTAACTGTGTATGAAAACGATTAAAAGCGCTTGCTGTTTTACTGCCTCTACTGTTCTTTTCTGTTAGAAACTGCAGTGATATGTACGTATTGGTACGTATTTTAGCGACTCACGAAAATGTTCCCACAGGTACGTCTTTCCATGAGACCAGGTTGGATTAGATTCATATGAAAAGTATGATTTGACTGTCAGGGAAAACAACAACAACAACAATGACGACAACAACAACAACAACAACAACAACAAAAACTTGTATTGGATTGTACAAATTCATATGAACTCCCCACCAATGATCCAAAATGTAAAATAGTTACAAATTGCCATGGCAGTGTATTGTAATAAATATGCAGCTTGATTGTATCAATCATATGCTCATTGATATCTTCCACTGAAAAAAAAAAAAAAAAAAAAAAAAAAAATAGATGCCACTATTGCCAGAAACATTCATAAATAGGACAAATTTGATTTCTCATTTACACCATGTGAAGTGTTTTGCGTGACTGCTCACACGTGATTTCTCACAGTACAGAAACATCAGCTCAGTGGCATTATTCTAAGTCATAGCAATCATTTGACCGCTTTAATCTTTTTCTCTTTGCAGGTTTACAGTCCTTTGCTGATGCCTCCTTTCAAACATCTGGCCTTAAACCTTATTATTCTACAGCAACATTGACAGATCTACAAAAGAATTGAAGCTCTGCTAACACCAGCAGACGTGTGGTGGGCAAACTGAGCAGCTGGGTAATGTGATTGGACAATAACCACATAAAGAGAAAGGCATGTAAATAAATAAGGTAGACAAACGGAGATGCCATTGGAAGCGCCAATGGATTGCAAATCCCCAATTAACACTTGGAATCACATTTGGGAGCTATACAGTTAGCTGGAAATTAAAATGGCAGAAGCCATGGCAGCCAACAGGGTGAAATTTAATGCAACAATTAGTGCTTAGCACAGGTAACGTGACCTCTCTGATAGAGTAGGACTGTAGGCTCAGGATCTAGTTATGTGTGGTGAAGAGCGGGTCAAGAAGTCAATACAGTGCTAAATGTGACCAAGATGGAACACAGGAAGTCTCCACCTCATAATTTCAGAGCAGTGTAACCCATCTGCACTGATGAGACGATTAACAGAGGGACTCTGCGGCCTTTGACTTTGCATGTGGTGCTCTTCTCTCCTTGATGGCAAGGTGTGTCAAGTATTTGTTTGCTTGTGTGATTGCTTTTTCCCCCGAAAATAAAGATAAAGCTTAAAAATAAAAGATGTGAAGGTGTAAAAGGTAAGAGAGAGAGATTTTCTCTCTTTTTTGCTTTTCTTTTTTCCCTCCAGCTCAAGTTTTGACATTTAATAGGGCTATTTTGGACACACAAAAAAGCAGGACACGAACTGAGCGATACAGACAGTCTTTTAGCCTGTGATGAACCCAGCGGGGGGAAAATGAATCAAACTGCCTTTATTCGCTTCACACCCTAACTACAGGACTGTCAGAACAAAGAGAGCTCTCACACAGCTACCAATCCAGCCTGTCTGCCTTATTACAGGCCGCCTAAACCGGCCAAAACATGCCAGCCGCCCACTAGAGTGACAGAACTGCTGGCAAAGGGCTTTTTTTAGCAAAGCATCTTTTTTCAGCATTTCAAAGATGCCCAGAAAAAAAGAGACAGTGAGACAGGTAGAACAGAATGTCACTCTCTTATTTATCAACCTACCAAACTGGCTCTTCAATATGCTAATTGAACCCCTCATCATTTTGTATTGTCCTCATTGCAAAAACAGTCATTGCAGACAAATGGCTTTTTGATTGCAGTAAGAATCCCTGCAATCACAAGCTCCTAACTTTTATGGCATCAATCATCTAAATGTTTTAATATAAGCTCTGACTAATTCAAAAGCCTGGTGTGGTCATTATATTTTATGTGCCATTGACATCATACAGTTGCGTTTACCCTCTGCACAGATGCAAACATAAGCGCACAAACAGTAATTAAACCTACCAAAAAGAACCAGGGCAATTAAACAGCATGCCAGCCAAAAGAGAGAGACGGTTTATGTTCTGGCGGGGGTGGTGGGGCGAGGGGTGGTTGTTGGGTGGGATTAGGAACAACAAACAGGAAATTTGTTTTTGCAGTTTTGATTACAATATTGACAATTTGATGTTTTCCTGAAATTGGGGGGTGGGGGGAAGAGGAGTGTATTGGAGAGAAATTCTCCTGAAAGGGTTTATTTCACAAAAATTACTGTCCTACTCTACATTATTCTGTTTAATATAAAGCTACTTTACAACTAAAGTCCCAGCACTATTAAAATTAAAGTCTTTTGACACCTACTGGATGACAACTAGTCCAAATAAGCCTATGAACATTATTCCAAGCCATCAAAAACTATACAATAGCTTTCAGTAGTTGGCGATGTCACTTTGTAAAGAATTACTATGTGCCTAGATACTGAACATGTAATACACATGTACATGATGTCAACGTTTTCACAAATTCTCATTTTTGTTTACTTGAGGATGATAATGGTATTGCTTTTTAAAAGTTTGCATTTTCAGGCCCCCAGAACACCATTGTAGTGTAAATAAATGGCCAAAACGCATAACAAATGTTCTGTTTTTAGTTGAAAATGGTGTTGTGTAAATGCCCCCTTAAATTGAACCCCTGTCTGCTGAAAATCTAAAAAAAAATGTGCATAAAATACACATAAATTTCATGTACAATTGTTTGTACACATGTTCAGAAACAATGGCATTAGCTGACATCTGAAAACTACTTCCACTAGTAGTATGAATGACTTTTGGTGCTTTTTGTCCTTTGAATGAATGAATGAATCAATGAATGAATGAATGAATGAATGAATGAATGAATGAATCAATCAATCAATCAATCAATCAATCAATCAATCAATCAATCTAAAAAAAAAAAAAATAAACTGGTAAAATCTACCAGCTCCAATCTGATTGGCTGTTTTGATGCTAAGCAACTTACAGACTTCCAATGATTTCCATCCATCAGAGAACCTAAGAAGGTTTGCTGTTTTCTGCCAGTTTAAATGGTCTTAAATTTTTAAAGATGGTCTCCCAGCTTGACCAACTGCAAACTGCCCAAAATATCCCTAAAAGCAGACCAACCAAGACCAGCAACCCAGGTTAGAAGACTGGTTTAAGATTGAGTTGATTGGGTAAAGAAAGACTGGTTTTTTTTTTTATCACAGTAGCCACTAGATTGGCCACATTTTATTTTCAGGTAAAGGCACTGAATTTTGTAAAATATAAACATATTATTTAGTATAAGGCAGTTGGCAGTAAGTAAACTTGATTTCACTAAATGTTAGCCAATAGCATTTGAGCACACTAAATTACATAGCTACAACTTTGTTGCACAACATCAAAGGTTTTTAAACTATACATCATGCACCAGACTTTATGCTAATAGTCAAAACTCTGGCTTTTAGAACTATAAGCGAAATTGCCTTAATCTGCAAAACAAATTCCTTCACGTTCTGATAGCTAATCCAAAAGGAACCATCATTCTCTGTCATAAATGATCGCCCAATATGCCACTTCGCAAGGGAACAGGTGCGTTCAAGGTGACAGAAAACTTTTACTATCTAATAAAACATTACAGATTGTGAGAGCACATGTGGGACACATCTGCATATATCAGGATTATTAGCAGAGGTGACAAAAGCTCACTAGCGTTCAGTCATCAGAGAGTAGGTAATGCCGCGGTCTAGATATCACCGCTTGCCTGAAAATGCGGCATCCTAAAATTCAAGGTGGATTTTTTGAGGCTCTGATCCATGAACTTGCTCATCATCGCTCTACACACCTTGCTGCACCTTCAGGTTAATGGCAGTATTCACACACAGGTTCATCCACGTGTCTCTGTCCTATTACGCTGTGACAGACGGTCTCTCTGCGGCCTGCAGGATCATCCTTCACACTTGATTAGCAAGGCAAATAGGCAGGAACGGGAGCGTATCAGGGGAGAAAGACTTCACATGTGACACCTTCAAATGGACGCCACCAACCCCAGGGAGAGTTTAATATGAACACAACCCGTTTTCCTATGACACACAGCATGACAGGAAAGCAATAATTAGGAAAGGTTATCAATGTGATGACAGAAAATGACTAATCTCAACAGTACTGAAGGCTAAAGAGAATAGTTAGCAGTATCCACGTGGGATTCTTACAAACTGGTTAGTGAAACAAAAATGTTCATGACAGCAGCTGGATCCCAAATGACTGGCCACAAATGACAGGGAAATTAATATCTAAATCAGTCACAGTACATCACAGTAATTAAACCTGCTGCTTCAGTAGAATTGCTAACATTGGTAACAGATACTCAATTTGAGGTAGATATCAAATACTTTAAAGTGCTCCTGTTATGCTATTTTAAAGGTTCCTTATTCTACACTGAACAAAATTATAAACGTGTAGTGATTTTGGATTGGCCTCACTCGAGGGTACCACACATTTAGTGGTTTATGGTCTTAAATATTAATATTTCGTATTAATATTAATATTGAGTCAGATGATTCCTTCCAATATTTTTGGGGCACCAGTCAAAATCAGTCAGTATCTGGTGTGACCACCATTTGCCTCACGCAGTGCAACACATCTCCTTCGCATAGAGTTGATTAGGTTGTTGATTGTGGCCTGTCGAATGTTGTGGCCTTTTCAATGGCTGTGCGAAGTTGCTGGATATTGGCAGGAACTGGAACACGTTGTCATATACGCCGATCCAGAGCATCCCAAACATGCTCAATGGGTGACATTTCCAATGAGTATGCTGGCCATGAAAGAACTGGGATGCTTTCAGCTTCCAGGAATTGTGTACAGATCCTTGCAACATGGGGCCGTGCATTATCATGCTGCAACATGAGGTGATGGTCGTGGATGAATGGCACAACAATGGGCCTCAGGATCTCGTCACAGTATCTCTGTGCATTCAAAATGCCATCAATTAAATGCACCTGTGTTCGTTGTCATACGCCTGCCCATAACCCCACCGCCACCATGGGCCACTCGATCCACAACGCTGACATCAGCAAACCGCTCACCCACACAACGCCATACACGCTGTCTGCCATCTGCCCTGTACAGTGAAAACCCGGATTCATCCGTGAAGAGAACGCCTCTCCAAAGTGCCAGACGCCATTGAATGTGAGCATTTGCCCACTCAAGACGGTTACGACGACGAACTGCAATCAGGTCAAGACCCCGTTGAGGATGACTAGCATGCAGATGAGCTTCTCTGAGATGGTTTCTGACAGTTTGTGCAGAAATTCTTTGGTTATGCAAACCGATTGTTGCAGCAGCTGTCCGGGTGGCTGGTCTCAGACGATCTTGGAGGTGAAGATGCTGGATGTGGAGGTCCTGGAGGCTGGTGTGGTTACACGTGGTCTGCGGTTGTGAGGCCGATTGGATGTACTGCCAAATTCTCTGAAACGCTTTTGGAGATGGTTTATGGTAGAGAAATGAACATTCAATTCACGGGCAACAGCTCTGGTGGACATTCCCGCACATTTTAGAGTGGCCTTTTATTGTGGCCAGCCTAAGGCACACCTGTAGGCGGGCGGGCATTATGCAAATGTGTAAACTTGTGACGTGTGAACTTTACGGAAATGGGATTCGTATTACAAATGACTCGTTTAAAGGATTAGTCCACTTTCAAATAAAAATTTCCAGATAACTTACTGTCCATGTCCTTCTTTCTTCAGTCAAAAAGAAATTAAGGTTTTTGATGAAAACATTCAAGGATTATTCTCCTTATAGTGGACTTCAATGCACCCCAAACAGTTGAAGGGCAAAATTACAGTTTCAGTGCAGCTTCAAAGGGCTTTAAACGATACCAGATGAGGAATAAGGGTCTGTGATGAGCAGGGCGGGCGAGAGCCGTGAGGGAACGGTGCGAGGCCGGTGACGCGAGATAATGAGCTCCACCTGCGAGGTGCACCGGTCTTGAGTCTCGAGAGAGGACCAGGCCTGGACTTTATTTTATGTTTTATTATGTTTGTGTGGCCGGCAGACGTCTGCGAGGGTCTGCCGGCATTACTTTCATTTTATATTTGTTTATTTTGGTATTAAAGTTATGTTTAACATTCGCTGGTTCCTGGCTTCTTCTTCCCGTATCTACGAACTGTGTTACAGGGTCTTATCTAGCATAACGATCGGTCATTTTTAAAAAAAATAAAAATAAAAATGTATATGCTTTATAAACACAAGTGCTTCTGCCAGACCACCTTCCGTTTTCTTCAAAAAGCTTACGCTGTATGTCCTACACCTTCCCTATTCAACTTGCGGAACGAATGCGGCGCCAGTTACGTTTTTTCCGTGAGTTGAATAGGGAAGGCGCATAACATAGTGTAAGCTTTGTGAAGAATACGGAAGGCGTGTCCCTAATAGGGGCACTTTAAATACTAATAAATTAAATAAAATTGTCAAATTTACATTTCATTTAAAATACATACACTACCGTTCAAATGTTTGGGGTCAAATGTTTTTGAAAGAAGTTGGTTACACTTTATTTTAAGATGTCCTTTTTACAATGTAATTATACAATTAAGTAGAGAGTAATATTAATTAACAACATATACTTAATTTGGGGTCAGGGATATGAGTCGGCATTGGTTTAGGGTTAGTTGCTTGTAATTAGGCATAATTTTATGTTATACTACTATAGTGCATGAGTAACATGTAACAAGGACACTGTAAAAAATAATGTTACCAAGAAGTCTCTAATGCATTTGATGACAGATTCAAAACAGAAGATTCATAAAGGTTTCAAAGTTTCATGAAGCAGTGTTTTGAAAGTGCCCATCACTGCATATTAGAGCCTACTGATAGTTCAACATAAAATGTCCCAGGCTCTTGGCCCGCCCTGCTTCATACCACAGTAAGGTTAATTAAACTTTAATACATTAGCATGTGCATGAGGTGAAGATGACACCTCCCATGATTTAACGCTCATTTACTGCGTCATCAAGCTACGCCTTTGATATTGTTTTGAATAAGCAACCTCTGGTGGCAAAACTTACATACTGTGCCTTTAAATCTACTCTGCTTTACAATTTGCCTATATAATATTTGGTTAAGTTTTGCATGGAAATAGATTGTCAGGATCTTGAAGTCATTGAGTGTAATAAAGCTTTGTTGAAATTTAGTTTACAATTCTCATCTAAAGTAAGCTAGTCTTGATGATGATAATAATACTAATGAGGTATCAAAGCTTCAACAAATACAGAAAAGTGTAAGAGGCTGTTTTTGCTGATGCTGTTTAATGTGCCTTTTTTTTTGTTTGTTTGTTGCTGTCAACACCTCATACCATCTTCAGTGTAGACTTCACAGTGGGCTCTAAACCTGAATTCCCATCAGTACACTGAGTGGCAGTGAAACAGCGGGCGCTGCCGTGATGAAGACTGGCATCAGTGGGCCAGTTAGCACTGATTTACAGACAGTCGCACCAAGACAATACGGAGGACGTGCAGAAAACAGATCTCCACAACCCATCACACTCCTTTCAGAGGAACAAAGCCATGTTTTAGCATCTTGGCTGTGTGGCAGGAACAAAACGTCAAACCATTTTAACATCCAGCCTGGATCATACATCATCTGGAGATATACAGAAGGAACAGCGAGGCCGAGGGAAAATCATGCATCTCATTTTGACAGATTCAGTCGTTTGTAAGGCATTTAAAAGCATCTGCTTTCCATTTGAAAGATTCAAAAGAGGACGCTCGCATGTTTCTGCAAGGGCACAGATCCATGTCCTTTCATTTCTCCAAGAGAACAGCTCTCTTGACTGACTGCTCTCATTCCACTCTGCCAGCACTTAAAAAAATGAAATAAATAAATGCTTTGTACAATGAATGATCCATCAAGGTGGCATTTGTCTTATGATTGCATTTGTGTTTGGAAAGAGCATATACTCACAACATTTTCCATGCAAGGTGGAAAACAAGCAGACAATTAGGACATGATTTATTGTCTTTCTAAAACAATCACGGCTAGCCTGCAATAACGGTGCCTAAAATGAGGGCCTTGTGATGAAATATTCAAGAGAGATGTTTCCACGCCGTGATATATTGCAAAGGATATCACTCACCCAAACGTACACCTGAAGGATAAATAAACAGACGGCCAATGGTTGAAATTATGTGCGCATGACTTCATATTTGCTCCATAAAACTGACATGAGCTCTTTAAATACGGTTCAAATTTACAGCTGGCGTTCCAGTGAAGCGTCCAGCACAGGAGCCTTTCATCAACTAACATACCCTGGATGTTTTTGCTGTAAACCTATCCTCTGAGATTTTACTGGATGTCCTGCCTGAATGCACTTTTATTTTTGGCCTTTTACTACTTTTATTTATAAGGATTCAAACCCACGTGGCCCACAATAGCACAATGGCAAAATATATTGTGGCATGTGTACTAATCACTTAGCCTTGTCACTGAGATAATAGGTTTTTGTAGTTGTTGTTGTTTTTTAAGAATGTACGTAGTTGGTGGTACAAAATCTATAAGATATACAGTATATATATATATATATATATATATATATATATATATATATATATATGTATACACTCACCTAAAGGATTATTAGGAACACCTGTTCAATTTCTCATAAATGCAATTATCTAATCAACCAATCACATGGCAGTTGCTTCAATGCATTTAGGGGTGTGGTCCTGGTCAAGACAATCTCCTGAACTCCAAACTGAATGTCAGAATGGGACAGAAAGGTGATTTAAGCAATTTTGAGCGTGGCATGGTTGTTGGTGCCAGACGGGCCGGTCTGAGTATTTCACAATCTGCTCAGTTACTGGGATTTTCACGCACAACCATTTCTAGGGTTTACAAAGAATGGTGTGAAAAGGGAAAAACATCCAGTATGCAGCAGTCCTGTGGGCGAAAATGCCTTGTTGATGCTAGAGGTCAGAGGAGAATGGGCCGACTGATTCAAGCTGATAGAAGAGCAACGTTGACTGAAATAACCACTCGTTACAACAGAGGTATGCAGCAAAGCATTTGTGAAGCCACAACACGCACAACCTTGAGGCGGATGGGCTACAACAGCAGAAGACCCCACCAGGTACCACTCATCTCCACTACAAATAGGAAAAAGAGGCTACAATTTGCACGAGCTCACCAAAATTGGACAGCTGAAGACTGGAAAAATGTTGCCTGGTCTGATGAGTCTCGATTTCTGTTGAGACATTCAGATGGTAGAGTCAGAATTTGGTGTAAACAGAATGAGAACATGGATCCATCATGCCTTGTTACCACTGTGCAGGCTGGTGGTGGTGGTGTAATGGTGTGGGGGATGTTTTCTTGGCACACTTTAGGCCCCTTAGTGCCAATTGGGCATCGTTTAAATGCCACGGCCTACCTGAGCATTGTTTCTGACCATGTCCATCCCTTTATGACCACCATGTACCCATCCTCTGATGGTTACTTCCAGCAGGATAATGCACCATGTCACAAAGCTCGAATCATTTCAAAATGGTTTCTTGAACATGACAATGAGTTCACTGTACTAAAATGGCCCCCACAGTCACCAGATCTCAACCCAATAGAGCATCTTTGGGATGTGGTGGAACGGGAGCTTCATGCCCTGGATGTGCATCCCACAAATCTCCATCAACTGCAAGATGCTATCCTATCAATATGGGCCAACATTTCTAAAGAATGCTTTCAGCACATTGTTGAATCAATGCCACGTAGAATTAAGGCAGTTCTGAAGGCGAAAGGGGGTCAAACACAGTATTAGTATGGTGTTCCTAATAATCCTTTAGGTGAGTGTATATATATATAAATATATATATATATATATATATATATATATATATATAGTGACGAGCAGGGTGGGTGAGAGCCGCGAGGGAACGGCGCGAGGCTGGTGACACGAGAAGATAATTAGCTTCACCACGGAGGAGCTCCGGAAGCATAAAAGGAGGAGCGACGACAGTGAAGGACGAGAGAGGACCAGGCCTGAACTTTATTTTATGTTTTATTATGTTTGTGTGGCCGGCAGACGTCCGCGAGGGCCTGCCAGCATTACTTTAATTTTGTATTAGTTTATTTTGGTATTAAAACTTTGTTTGAAAGTTCGCCGGTTCCCGCCTCCTTCTTCCCGTATTTACGAACTGCGTTACACACACACACATATATATATATATATATATATATATACACATTGCTCAGCGTAAACAATATCTCAATGAACACAAGAACAATTTCCAAAATGTTCAAAAGTTTTATATAACATCTGTTTAACTTATAACATGAAAGTAAGGTTAATAATATAACTTAGAGAACAACATTTTTACTCAAATTAGTATAATGCAAAAATGAGTACACCCCACTGAAAGTCTCTGGAGCAAAGGTACATTTTTAGACTACAAATGTCTAATTTAACAAGAATTCAACCACAGGTGAGTCTAATTATTCATTACACAGGTGTCCAGCAGACAGTTGACTATAAAAGGGAGTTAAAACCCCTTCCCATTTCATGCTGTCAGCAATGGCACCACATGGAAGAGAAATGTCACAAGACCTGAGAAAGAAAATAATTTCTTTACACCAGAAAGTTGAAGGCTACAATAAGATCAGCAAAGCTTTACTTATCAGTCAATTACAACCATCTCAGAGACGTCCAGGTCACCCATGAAAGTTAACACCTCAACAGGAGCGTCTTCTGATGAGAAGGGTTGAAGAAAATCGGCATGCAAGTTCACTGCAGTTATCTAAACAAGTAGAAAGCCAAACTGGGGTGACACAGGAAATAGTCACCCCAGTTTGGCTGCATACACTGCAGAGGAATGGCATGCATGGGTGCCGTCCACGAAAGAAGCCTCTCCTAAAGCCCAGGCACAAAAAAGCCCGGGCCCATGCTGACAAAGATGAAGACTACTGGGATTCTATACTCTGGAGTGATGAGACCAAGATAAATGTTTTTGGAACTGATGGCTTCAAAACTGTATGGCGTTGCAAAGGTGAGAAATGCATGGTGCCTACAGTGAACCATGGTGGTGTCAGTGTCCTTATGTGGGGCTGCATGAGAGCTGATGGTGTCGGGGAGCTGCATTTCACTGATGGTATCATGAATTCATAGATGTACTGCTCTATACTGAAAGAGAAGATGCTACCATCACTCCGTGCCCTTGGTCGTCATGCACTTTTCCAACATGACAATGTCAGACAACCCCCTCTGTTCATTCATGTTCCTGCAGTGCAACAATTTTGTGAGGTTTCTGCTTCAAATAAGAAAAAAAGAAAAAAAAAAAAAAAAAGTGAATGAGGTAAAAAAAAAAAAAAAAATTAATAAACAATATATTCTCTGAAAACAACTCTTATCAAATTCTATATTGCCTGAAGTAAACTGATTTCAAATTAAGGCTGTTAAGATATTTTTATTGAAAAACAAGAAAAAAAAAAACTGATTTAAAAAAAAAGAAATTATTAAAAAAAGTGTGAAGGTTATTTCACACGCTCTAAATGAAGAGTTTGCCTTCAGTTGCGCTCGATGACGGGTGCTCCGTTCATTTGATAGTGAGTGTCTTGGGTGAACTTCTCCCGTGCAATTATCATTAAACTGTCAGGTAGGATTAGGGCCTCATAAGCTTTTGTGAGCGATCGGCAGCAGAAGCCCTGAAGAGATTCAAACCAATCCAAGGCCTCACATTACATGGCTGAAATGAGGGGGATGCAGACGCTGAGTTAAAGCCTTGAGACCTGCTGGGATTGTGAATACAACCTTTCCTTTACAAAACCTTTCTCCTAAGGATCACCATAAGCTTCCAGGATACAAAGTACGGATGTAAGGGCTTTAATAATCCCATAAAAGAGTTCCTTCTCTGAAAGGAAAGAGGGCAGTAAGTCATGAGAGTTGTGAGAGTCATGTGAAATAATGTTTGCTTCTTATCAACAAACACGTCAGCACAATAAAAGTGTACTTGATGCACATCTGAGGCTTTTATACAATACACTTTATCAAATACTGCAAAGATGTCTGGTAGATCAGAAATAGGTAGTGGGGTGTAATTCACAAAGTACGCTTGTCCATTAATGTCTACATGAAAACATTCGACACACATTTTACTTTAATAATACGCAACATATTTCCAACAAATACAAAGGGCCCTATAATACACCCGGCGCAATGCGACGCAAGGTGCAGCGCAAGTGTGTTTGCTAGTTTGCGTCCGGCGCCATCCGCGTTTTCCCGTTCAGCGCCACGTGCTTATATTAGTAAATGCATTTGCGCCAGTTAGTGCACCCATGGGCGTGCTGGTCTAAAAAAGAGGTGTGTTCAGGCGCATTGCCGGCGCATTGTTATTTTAAGGAGCTGAAAATAGACTGCGCCATAGACCAACTCAAACCTGGTCTAAAGTCTAAAGTCAATGGTGCAATATTTTTTTGTTAGAGCGCGTTGGTAGAAACTGCGCCTCTGGGCGCGTTCACAGTGCGCGTTGACTTTGCTTATTACACACAGGGATGCGCATCACACAAACATGCCAAATATTAAAAACAAAAGGATTACAGTGTAAAAGAATATTATTGTGTAGGCTACATAAATATAAAAATGTAATGATGAATAGTCATTGCGTGTATTAGAATTAGGCTACCTATTTTCAATTCAGCCTATTACTACTTATAATGATGAACGAAATTGGCTAATTAATTGAACAATCGTGCCAATACACACACATATATATTAACTAACTCATCGCGCGGAGCTATTTGAAAGCCTGCATTTGCAAGCCCGCTGTAACTTCGCACACGAGCAGATCGGTTTCTTCGCTTGAAAAGCTTCAGCTTTTCCGCCAATAAATTCCGCCATGTAAATAGCAATCCGCCATGGCGCGAGCGCATCTCGCTCTTAAAGGGAATGGGAGATGACACTCTGATTGGTTTATTGAACGTTACGCCCATTACTCATTAAGAGAATAGGGACAACCCATTTCAAAAATGCGCCCCGGCGCACGGACCGTTTTTCCGTCGTTAAAATAGCAAAAGTGGATTTGGACACGCCCTGAGTGCACCTGCGCCGTGCGTTTTACACTTTGCGTTTAGATCGTTAAAATAGGGCCCAAAAATTTTGACCAATGGTAATTGAATGGATTCTGAAAAACAATAAATAAATATCTATTTGGCTATTGGTTAACTTTGTTTTCCCCACCCATGCGATCTAGGTGACATCAGACAAAAAGGAAAGTCATTTTGGATGACGTTGTTGTACAGTTGTAAATTAAATGTACAATATATATGTATTGACAGCATTTGAAACTTAAAGTATGCACAGCTTTAGAATCACAAAATTCTTTACAAATTCTTTATATCTACAAAAGTATTTGTATAGGCAGAATTTACAAATATATAGCTAATTTTGAGTCATTTTCAACAATATAAAATAACATTAAATAAACATTTCACAGAAATGTAGAGTAACAATAATTTTAACAATTTATTTTTAAAATATACTTTTTACTATTTAATAATAGTATTAATCATGAAGAAAAATATTTAAATATGACTATAATATTATGTCATGTCAGATCATGTAAATGCATAAATAAATGTGATTGCATTGAACATATTTAATTTCATTGATTAAATACAATGAAATCAACCTCATACTTCAGTGACAGAATTCGTAACCATTTGTACTCTAAAGTTGTTCATATATAAAATGCTTGCATTTTATATGCTGTCAATAAGCTTATTATGTACACTATCATTCAAAAGTTCGGGATCAATATATATATATATATATATATATATATATATTTTTTTTATTTTTTTTTATTTATTTTTTTTAAAGAAAATAACAAAGCAAGGATGCATTAAAGTATTATTATTATTATTATTATTATTAAATAAATAGAAAAATTAATAAAAACTTTTTTCAAATAACGCAATGTGCTTGTTTGTTTCAGCTGTCATTCTGACTGTTATCTAACACCTAGAGTTCCGGTCTGGAAAAAGTACACAAATACTTTTTTTGGGGATTTTTATGCATTGTACTTCATGTTGCGTATTTATTAATCTTGATGTGCTTTTTTGGGGCAAGTTGGAGCCGTGCACAGAAAACCAACAGCCAAGGTCAGGATTTTCTTTAAATAATACATTAAATTTCAGTTTGTTTTTCACCAAACCCTATCATATACTCCCAGAACACTTGGAATATACGGCATGTGTTGCATGGGATCATTCTGTGATCTTTTTTTTTTTTTTTTTTAAATCTCCTTTTGTGGTCCAAAAAAGAAAGGGCATACAGCATTAGAATAACACCAGGGTAAGTAAATGAAGACTTTTATTTCAGGGTGAACTATCCCTTTAAGGTCAAAGGGCAGTGGAGTAACATGCACAAGGTTCCACTGGTGTAAACTGAGAAATGACATGAGATCAGATTAAAGATTCCCCAATTCTTTAACACTTGAGCTCTCAAAAACATATTGATTCTGCCATGTTCATTTAAATTCTCAACAATCTCTCCATAAAAAAAAACATTCTGCCTCAAAAAACAAGCCAGCAGACAGGAATTGACAGTTTTGTCTGACTAAATCAATACCATCAATCTAGAGCCATCTTAAAAATCTGATATGATTAAACAAGAAGGGGGTGGGGGGGTTGACGTGCGCCCAAATCGATAAACTGCGGTAAATGCTTCCAAAGAGTGTAGCCATGAGATGAAATCAGACCACTCTCACTCTCTCTCCTCTGAATAGCAGCACTTACCACAAGAGGAGCTTGGCAGCATTTATGGATCACAGGGTTAAAAGGGGACGAACAAGAAGGGACCAGTGAAACAGAGGGATGTCAAAGCATTAAGACTCGACTGTCACATCTCTAATACGAACGCTTTGAGATGGCCTTTCTCCATGGCCCACAGACAGGGTCAGTCAGAATATTCTAGAATGTTCCAAATATCAGAGCTCTACAGACACGTAATGGACAGCAAACCAGAGGAACATATGCATTACTGTCAGTCTTTGTTATTTTGTTGGGTTGTGCAGCATATATCAGCTTTGTTCAAAAATCTAGAGCTGTCTTCTTAGCATTTAAAAGCTACATTAAAACCATTTTTAGAGGTCACACATTTAATGTTGTGTGTATATGAATTGTTAAAGGGTTAGTTCACCCAAAAATTAAAATAATGTCATACTCATACTCACCCTCATGCCGTTCCACACCCGTAAGACATTCATTCATTTTCGGAACGCAAATTAAGATATTTTTGATGAAATCCGATGGCTCAGTTGAGGCCTCCATAGCCAGCAATGACATTTCCTCTCTCAAGATCCATAAAGGTACTAAAAACATATTTAAATCAGTTCATGTGAGTACAGTGGTTCGATATTAATATTAGAAAGCGACGAGAATATTTTTGGTGTGCCAAAAAAAAAACAAAATAATGATTTATTTAGTGATGGCCGATTTCAAAACACTGCTTCAGGAAGCTTCGGAGCATAATAAATCAGCGTGTCGAATCAGCGGTTCGGAGCGCCAAAGTCACGTGACTTCAGCAGTTTGGTGGTTTGACACGCGAACCGAATCATGATTCGATTCATAACGCTCCGAAGCTTCATGAAGCATTGTTTTGAAATCGGCCATCACTATATAAGTCGTTATTTCGGTTTTTTTGGCGCACCAAAAATATTCTCTTCGCTTTATAATAATATTAAACCACTGTGCTCACATTAACTGATTTAAATATGTTTTTAGTACATTAATGGATCTTGAGAGAGGAAATGTCATTGCTGGCAATGGAGGCCTCACTGAGCCATCGGATTTCAACAAAAATATCTTAATTTGCTTTCCGAAGATTAACAAAGGTCTTACGGGTCTGGAACGGCATGAGTAATTAATGACATTATTTTCATTTTTGGGTGAACTAACCCTTTAATGCACAGACATATGTAAACAGAGACTACTGTAAAATTACACCAATTTCATATTTTTTTGTACTATATATTCAATTGGCTTCTATAGTGGATATCAGACCTGCTTAAAATACTGTACAAACCTCATCCTTGTTTTGTTTTGCATTTTGGTCAAGCTTGTATTGATAATGTTTAACTAAAAAATATGTTAATGTGTATATGTATAATTTAGGAATGTATAAATACAAAATTATACATTATTTCATTTTTGTAAACATTTTGGAACAACCATCAGCCCATACTTGGTTATTATTATTATTATTATTAGTAGTAGTAGTAGTAGTAGTAGTAGTATCGTATTTCTGTCTGACACATTTGAAGGACAGTTCTGTTAAACTGACAGTTACATTTACCTTAATTACAAATATAATATAATGTAATGTAATGTAATATAAAGATGGATTGTTATACCCATTATTTGTCTTAGGTGTATTAGTGTGCTTTTCAGACTGTTGCAGCAGGGGCATTTCCTCCAAGGAGGCAAAAAAAAAAAAAAAAAAATCCACAGTACAAAAATAAAACAATGCAAATATTATGAAATATGACATTTAAAAAGTGTATAAATCGCTCGTTTCTCTAAAGTAACATTATCCAACAGCGACACCAGCAGGTAAAGTTACAACAGGAGGCCCAACTCTCTTGCCTCCTCTGAGCCCATTGAGTTTTAACAGACCCCCTAAAGCAGTGTTTCCCAACCCTGTTCCTGGAGGCACACCAACACTGCACATTTTGCATGTCTCCTTTGTCTGACACACCCATTTCAGGTCTTGGAGTCACTACTAATGAGCTGATGACTTGAATTAGGTGTGTTTGATTAGAGAGACATGCAAAATGTGCAGTGTTGGTGTGCCTCCAGGAACAGGGTTGGGAAACACTGCCCTAAAGCATGCAGTGGGTTTGGTGGGGGGTAAATGAGAATGCATGGGAAAAGTCACATGAGAGAAGGCAATGTCTCTATAGCATTATGATTGCATATGAGTGGTCATGAATGAATATGATTGGTTGTGCTAAAAAAATCCCACCTCTCGTTTTCATGCATGTTCCACATCTGTATATCGGTGTGAGTTAATAAATGACGGTGTTAATGGAAGACTAATTAAAAAATGAGTAAACAACTCACCTACTTGAAAAACCAGATAAAACTTGAGAAAAAGCACAAGCACAATATTTATATACTGGCTGGGGCTGGGCCCCCTGGGGACCCCTGTGGCGTCAACACCGAGCACATATAAGCGCTTGGAACAAAGCTATTGTGTTTTCCATGCTAATTATAAGCACTTGGGTGATGTACACATAAAGCCATGGAAGAAAGAGACGATAAGATTATTAGACTGTTAGGCAGCCGAGGTGAGGCGAGACCTTGAGCTGTGTTTAGCAAGTCCCTGAAGGCAAACCTCCAGGTATGAGACCGCCACTGAGGTTGTTTGTTCTTAAAAGCTTTGTTAGAAAAGCAGAGCAGTGCAGTAAGATTAGGGCACTGCCTACCCCTGACTGCACGGGAAAACATTCCCCGCCGATTTTGTGTTTGAAGTTAGAAGGTAATAACCTGCTGGGACAATGTTTGTGTTTGTTTTTGATGACAGTTGAGAGGCATGACAAAATGTTTTTTTGTGTATTGTGTCTTTGGCCACCTGGTCTGGAACTGCGTGCGGGGAAATTGGGGACTATCAGTTTCCATGTAATACAAAAAGCAACAACATCTCACTTCCAATTCATCATATCAGCGTCTCTTTGAACCTGCAACCTAAGAAGTAAAGACGATCTGTTTGCATTCATTTTGTCTCATTTTGCGAGAACAAAGTGTGAATATCACAGCAGTGAAATGTTTTCGAATTGCTATGTTTCACCTATATCTTGAAAGCACTAACTTAAAAGCCACAGAGTGTACTCTCAGAGAACTTTTTGTAGAGTTTGTGTCCCCTACGACAACATTGTGTTTTTACTGAAGTGCCATTTCTTTAATGGATACTTCCCAAATGCTTTCGACAAACAACAATCAGCTTCGACACAAAGGAAAGGTGTATAGCGGTGCACTATTATTTAGTCCCTTTGAGATCCACCTCTATGCAGCCTGTAAAAAGCTCTGACAATCACAGGGATAAAAGACCGATTTGTAAATGTTCATGAGAAGCAAATATGTGACCTTCTATGAACAATGATGTATATCTACAATTCAGTGGAGTTTTGTAAAACGTTGTGACTATTATAGAGAGGACAGTAATCGTTGGATACTGAAGAGTCTGAATATGTAATACCAATAATGTATTTGAGGGGTAAGCCCACCCCTCTTACAGTTCATGTAAAGCATTATCTATAGTGAAGGGTCGTTTCATTATGGTTGTTGTAGCTCTGAGCTGGAATTTATTTTCAATATATTTCGAATAAATCACTTTTTCTTTAGTGTTCTGTTGTATAACTTTTTTTTTTTTTTTTAATATATAAAGTACACCTGTTTATCCCTAAAGAGTAATATTGTAGTTTTATCTAGAGTAATATTGTAACAAATGGCTATAACTTGCTTAGAGATTGTTCAATTTATACAAAATTGCATATGAAAATTTAAAACATCCAAATATAACTTTTTAAAAGAAAAAGAATCAATCTTCATGAGGTTTTGTGTGAGTTTACAGTGAAAAACACTAGATCAGTGGTTCCCAAACTTTTTTAGCGTGGAGTACCCCCTGAAGGGATTACCATCCTTCCGCGTACCCCCTCTCTTCCACTTGGACTGCAGTCACACCTTTACCATTAAGGGACAATATTTGCCCCCTAAATTGATTTTCCATTGCATATTTTTTTAACTTTATGAATAACTTTAAATAAATTTTAAATAAAAACGTTCAATAGAGAACATAGTTTTACCATCATTTTATGCAATGATGGTAAAACTAAGTAAAACTTTTAAATATTAAACTAAAACCGCCAGTAGGTGGCAGCAAGTCACTGTTTTTATGAGTGAGTCATCGAGTCATTCATTCAGTAAAGAAGCAAGTGGCTGTGAATGAATCATTTACTCTCACGGTTTGCGAAACACAGACGTGTGTTGTAGTTCTGCTGTGGTTTTCGTTATAATTATTATTTAATTGCAATATAGAGTAAATACTGACAGTACTGTGTTTAAAATGTACGTTTTTTTTACCTGTTGTATAATAATGTCACGTTTGCAGTCATGTGGATATTTGGGAACAATTGCGTTCTTACTCGTTATCATCATTAAGAACTCACACAAGA
Organism: Ancherythroculter nigrocauda; assembly: GCA_036281575.1. NCBI lineage: Eukaryota > Metazoa > Chordata > Actinopteri > Cypriniformes > Xenocyprididae > Ancherythroculter > Ancherythroculter nigrocauda. The sequence goes on from VTFQ01000022.1 coordinate 6,092,305, forward strand.
TATCGAAATTAATCCACTATCTGTGTCTATCTGTTCTTCATGTGAGTAAGTGCTAAATCCCCAATTTTACAAAGGTGCATTGTCGAGAACGACAGTAATTTAGCGCGATTTAAGGCAGCAGACTGCACGCAATCTATCATATGCATGCTGCTTGCGTGGAGACTATATATATATATTTTTGACTGCAAATGATGAGGTAATTTGGTTAAATGTACTGGATTTACGGCATTTTGGCAGTTAGAAAAACATGCTTGGTTTTAATATTATTTTAAAGTAGAATTAAATGAACTACTCAGCATTTTGTTTGCGTACCCCCTTTTGTCACCTCACGTACCCCAGTTTGGGAACCACTGCACTAGATTTTTGCTGGCATTTTTTTTTTAAATTCTGGGAATTTTATCCATTCTCAGACAAAATAAATGTAAAATTGGCACTTTAAATGAGATAAACTGAAACTTCAAGTTGTCCTGTTTAAAATGATATATGGCACTTGATGCTGACTGCAGAGAAAACCAGAGAAAAGTGCAGGTGAGTCAGGAGCCCCAAAAATGCTCTAGGTGTTTAAGGGTTAAAGGGTAAAGCTATAGTAACAGCTTCAGCTAGTCAGCTTGAGATCATTTCCATCTAAACTGGTTATATCTCTTATAATAGTGAATGTTAGAATGCCAAAAGACACATAGTGTACCTTTAAATAATAGTAATAATGCATTTTATTTAATGGTGCCTTTCATAACATCCAAGATCACCTCACAAGCAAGCAAAGATAAAAAAATAAATAAATAAATAAATATAAGAATATAGATCACTACACAAGACAAAACACACAACAAACACTCCGCATATACAGATAAAGTGCAGTAAAGACTTGATAAAACATATTATTAAAAAGCCTATATAAAAAGATATGTCTTAAGATGCATTTTAAAAGTCAGCAGGTAATCGCTATTGCGAACATCAAGGGGAAGGGAGTTCCATAGACGGCGGGCAGCAGCGCTAAAAGACCCATGGTAGTTAGTCGAATCCAAGGTACCAGAAGAGAAATTGAAGATCTTGAATTCAACTCGATACTTTACGGGAAGCCAGTGCAATTGCTGAAGAACTGGAGAAATGTGCTCAGTAGAAGGTGTTTTAGAAAGAACACGAGCTGCAGAATTCTGAACAAACTGAAGCTTATGTAGCAATTTAGAGGGAACACCAGTGAGAAGAGCATTACAGTAGTCTATACATGAAGTGACTAATGCGTGAATAAGAACTGCTGTATTATTGGTTGAGAGAAAGGGACGGAAACGATTAATAGTACACAAGTGGAAGTATACAGTCCGTGTGATATTGTTAATTTGAGTTTCAAAGGATAGTGTGCTATCCATGATAACACCCAATCTTTTAACCTGCGAGGACGAAAAACAATTAGATTTAGATAAAACAGATCTACTGCCAACAAGTAAGGCCTCAGTTTTGTTGCCATTTAGCTTCAGGAAGTTAGCTGAGAGCCAATCTTTAATTTCAGCTAAACAGCTGGACAAAGATGGTGGAGGAAAAGAACCAGGGGGTTTGGCAGACAGGTAAAGTTGGGTGTCTTCCGCATAACAATGAAAATTAATACCATGTTTCCTCAAAATATAACTAAGAGGGAGCATATGAATAATGAAAAGAAGCGGGCCCAAAACAGAACCCTGGAGAACACCAGTTCTGACTGTAGATGTTCTTGATCTAAAACTTTTTAATTGAATACGCCGAGTGCGTCCAGAACGTTACGACCTAAACCAAGACAGAGGAGTGCCAGTAATTCCAATAGAAGCTAACCTGTCGAGAAGTATCTTACGTGAGACATTATCAAAGGCAGCGCTCAAGTCTAGAAGGACAAGTATGGTTAAAAGCCCAGAGTCAGCTGCCAGCAGCAGATCATTGGTTATTCTGACAAGAGCAGTCTCAGTGCAATAGTGGGGACGAAAACCAGATTGAAACTGTTCATACAAATTATTATTAGAAAGATGTTCATGAATCTGAATTGCAATACACTTTTCCACTACCTTAGAGATAAACGGTAAATTTGAAATTGGACGAAAATTATCAAAATTAAATGAATCAGCCCCTGGTTTCTTAAGTATGGGAGTAATAATAGCAGATTTAAGAGATGGAGATACAGAAACAAGTGAATCATGAACAATTTTAGTAATCAATGGCGACAGGGCTGGTAAAGGAGTTGGTAGAGGGTCTAACTGACAAGTCGAAGATTTTGATTTATTTATCAGACCCACTATCTCTGAAGTAGTTGGTAGTGTAAAGGTAGAGTGGGGAGGTGCGTGAGAGATAAACTGACAGGAGTCATGGTGGAAAGTACCAGAAAGTAATTGCTGATGTACATTTTTAACCTTAGACTCAAAAAAGTCATAAAGCCATCACATAAGTCAGTGGAATACATATCAGATGGCAAAGAATCAGGAGGTCGCAGAATATTGTTTACCACCGAGAAAAGTGACCTGGAGTTCCCATTGCTGACTCCAATTATGTTGGAATAATAATCAGATTTAAGGGCACCTATTATGTCCCTTTTCACAAGATGTAATAAGCCTAGTTCAACAAAAGATCAATATGTATAAATGCAAATGAGCTGCTGCTCCCCGCCCCCTTTCCAGAAGAGGGCGGAGCTTTAACAGCTCGCGCTTCGGTTGCTCAACAACAACAAAGCCGGAGAATCTCACGCAGCCAAAATGAGAATTGTCAGTAACTGTGTTCAGCCTTACATTGTTCAAACCGGAGTCGACACTGATGGAGAGACTCAGGAAGAAGTTACAACTTTTAGAATGCAACTGGATGTTTCTGAATGGTTAGTGGATAAATGTACTGGCCTTTGCAAATAAACAGCATTTTTGATATCTTGTCTTTACAGAAAACGTCCACAGTTTTTCAAGACAATCACCTTTTACACTGTTCTTTACAAACGTGTGGTTATACAGGGCGGGGCCTGATCAGTGTGATGTCACACTGCTCAGAGAATCAAAACGGCATGTCTAATGGGACTGCTTTGATTTTAATGGGGATTAAAAAATGGAGTGGGTGGATTTTTATCATTGTAGAGTGGTTGTGTTCACACACTGCTAACACACGTTTATGTCCAAACACCAATAGGTGCCCTTTAATAAACGAATACTAATATAATAAATATCTGTAATAATAATTATAATAATAATAATAATAAAAGACTTTTACCCATTTCTGTCATGGAGTTTGGGTTCCTTGCCTCTGGCTTGCTTAGTTAGGGACACTTAATATTCAACTATATTATTGATTTGACTGCACTGACACTATTGGATGAGAACTGAATTGAGCTGGATGACGATATCACTGTTTTTCTGCAGAACTGCTTTATAGATGAAATGAACTAATTTAATAACTGATGATTTTTACAATGGAACTGAATCAACACTGAATTGACTGAATTATCATCATTTTCCCGTTATCACTGTAAAGCTACTTTGAATTTGTATTGAATAAAGCTCTATATAATTAAATGTGACTTGACTTGAGATATATGCATGCTAAGATGTGAGACATTGCTATAGTGAGAAAATTTATATTCTGTATAAATAAAATGGATATTGACATCACTTTTGATAAAGTTAGCTAAATAGCTAATCAGGCACTTTTTTAGCTAATTTTATTGGTATTTAATGCATGCTTTTAACCATCCAATCAATTTCCAATGTGAAATAAAAGCCCTGCCCTACTTTTCTTTCTCTTTGAATATCTTGTTTCACTGAAAAACCCTATGATTACAGAAGCAAATTACAGTAGGTTGCAAATGTCAAAGTATGTTTCCAACACATTCCATGCACCAAACTGTGGTAAGAGACTTGCAGAGTAATTATGTTATGCTACCTTAATTAAAAGGAAGTGACATCAGTGTGAAAATACCGCTCCCTAATTAGTGATTCTAAAATAATTTAATTGCTTTTGAGAAATATCCTTCACATTTTTTTGTTGCTTTCCACAAGGTTTTTTCGCCACGAGGAAGAGGACATAACCACCAGGGAAAACGTGCAGATCAAAGCACTCAGCAAGCGATGAAAACCGCTGAAGGTCCCTCTGGTGCAGGACATGTTCTGCTGCCTGTTGTCCCAGGTGGAAAAAACAGCGTTAATGGTGCAACATCATATCCTCCCCTCTGGATCACTGTCTTCCTCATCTAAGAGCATGCAACGCAAAGTCTCGTGAGCCTCAAGCGATCCATATTTCAACCAGATAATGATTTCAAAAGCACAGACACACGTCCGCCCAGCCGACCCTTCTGGTTCTTACCTTTAAGAGCAGGAGTCATGAAACTTATGGGTAGACACAGGAAGTAGAAGCCTGTTTATCCTAAAGCAAGAGCGTATAATAAAGAATAAAAGAGACCAAAAGAGAGCAGAAAGTCAAAAGTTGGATAAAAAGGTGAAGCACAACTCCCTTGAGCTTGATGTAATGATAGTTTTGAGGTTTTGAGAACACAGACCTTTTTCCACAATCTCCACTTCTGCCTCCAAGAAAGCTTTGCAATAACTTTTGGTATATTGTGCAGACTCTAGTTAAAGTTCACTCGAAAACATTATTAATCGGCCAAAATCAGTCAAATATTGGTCTATTCCTCACACAAAGCTATCATATGACTTCAGAAGACCTGGAATATTTCACCCAAGTCGCGTGGATTACTTTGAAGTCACCATTAAATCAAAATGTACCTTTTTTTTAAAGAAATTAAAAAAAAGAATTGAATATTGCAGTATTTGATATCTGATATTGATTTATCCATCTACCTGTCTATCTGTCTAATTGTATATATACAATTTATAATTTCATTTATTTTTCTGTTCCATTTTATGCCCTTTTACAGTCATGATTTTGTTTTTGGGCTCTAGTGGAATAGGTTTTCATGCTTGAATGTTCAAAAACACATTATTCTCCACATATTTGACATTGCTACAGCACCTCACTTGCTAGTCTGTCAGTAACGCTCTGGGGTGCTTTTCCCAAAAGCATCGTTAGCCAACTATGGTCGTAAGTCCCGTTGAACTCTATTGGTAACGACGGAACTTGCGACCATAGTCCGCTTTGGGAAACGCAGCCCTGTTTAGTTCCTGTCGCTATAAAGCCCCTCCTTCTGAAAAGTACAATGTGCACTGATTGGTCAGCTGAATCGGTGTCTTGTGATTGGTCAACCGCTTCAAGTATTTTTTGAAAATGTCACAGCCCTTACCAACTGCGAGTTTCAACACACTAATGCAACTCAATCAGGCCCCATTTTATTTTGCGTATGCCTTTGGTGGGAATTACTTAATTTAAGATCTCAAAGAAATAGCATAGGACAACGCCTTGCCCAAAACTCTCCTCACACATGTAAAGTATGTGTAGATACCAAGCGGCAACCTCCCCCTTTCTCTCGTGAAGCCAATACGGAAGTAACTTAAACTGCGATTCATCGACTGGCCGCTAGGGACAGGCTCCAAAAGAGAGCAGAATCTCATAGAGTCCCATGTTAAATTGGCCAAGTTTATCGCAGAAAAAAACATGTTTACAAGTTGGTACAAATTGTGGTTTTGGTCTATACTGCTATTTTTGCCCTTCATGACAACTCTGAGGGGGGTGAATTTTTTTATAACTTATCCGTTTAAATTATATTAAGCCTTAAAAGTTCTGCATAATTAAGGGCGTGGTCACTTGAGTGACAGGTAGAGTGCGCTGCTGTCTGAGCCGTCATGTTACCTCAGCTGCCGCTGAATTTGGCATCTCAGCCGTTTTTGTGCTTTTTTTCTCGATTATTTTATACAATTATAAAATATGGCTTGCTGCATAATATTCGAGACTGATGTGTGTCTGTGTAGATGTGCATGCATGCGGAAGAGACAGAACACACGTTGTTGGATCGTGGCTGAAAGTTTTGATTGCGAGATTTAACGTTACTACAATGACAAAACCAGGAGGATATACAACTCTGACAGCACTGCTTGGATATTATAACTAAAACTGCTGCACTATTTTGAAAAAAATATACTTTGGACACGGGCTCATTTGTTTGTTAGATACGATCGCTGCTCAGATTGCATCCTTTCTTGAAGAACGATGACAGAGAGCAGATCATTCAGAATAAATGTGAGATGTTTTTTTTTTTTTTTTTTGCAATGGACATTTATATTTTACCCAAGTGCCAGATTGGATTCATCTCGCGATCTCTATTATAAAGGTATGAAGTCCCATTTGATGTTCCATGTTGTTATTTGCACACCCAACACAAATTACTGGTGTTGGAGCATCTATATCTTAAAAAAACACCGTAAATTGACAGTAAACCTTTATAACTTTCTGATGTTAAAACTTATCTTTATTAATAATTTAGATAGTATCTAGATAGATAGATCCTTTGCTTGCTAACGTGGTCACGTCGAGCTAGGTGGGCGTGGTTTCAGCAACCAATCACATCAGCTCAAACCACCTCCCCGCCTCTTTGCCCATTTTCAGTTATCCGGGAGTGACGTGCGGTGACGCGCAGCTAAGATGGCCGCGTCCTCATTTTCGCTTCAAAACTGCTGTTCAGAACTCTATGGGTGACGTCACGGACGCTACGTCCATATTTTTTTACAGTCTATGGTAGATACACACACACACACACCCTCCTTCCTTTCACCCTGACACAAGTCACTGAAAGTTCTCAGAGAATGCATATACTATGTATAATGTATCTTGTGAATCTATCGTTTTTTCCTTTCATGTTTGGCATCATTTTAAATGTCTGACTGATTTACTCTGGATTCTTCTGAAATCATTATAACCAGTAGATTATTGGAGTCCATATTTCTGCAAATCTACATCAGGATAGGTCAAACTGGAGGCTCAATAAAAGGAGCATGCTGCACATCACGTGAGACCTTCGGATTTCTGTCTATCAACTGACTTAGCAAGTTGCAGTATCGTGACTATGAAAACTGTGTTTTTGTATGAACAAGCATGTGGCGGTTCGACTCAAATGCATTAGTAAACTCTGCACCCTCTGACAAAGAATCAGAAACTGACAAATTTGTGTCGTGAGATCGGCGCAAACCCGGGACGTGTGACTCTAAGCGATATGGGTCCGTAATTAACGAATAATTGAAAGTATGTGATACCCAGAATAATCAAATATCTAAATTAATACATGACCAACTATTAATTTCTTAATTAGAAACACAATCTAAGAGTAATAATCATTTGAAATTGGAGTCAGATTAAAGAAGCAGCTAAAGTAAAATTGAAATCAAATTCTAAAAATTGAGTGAACTTCACAGGGGCGCTGAAAAGACATACACGCGTTAAACCTTCGCCCAGGCCGTCGGATTCAGTTCACTGGGCCAATGGGGGGTTCCTTACATAACGTTTTTACAGCATTGATCATTGAAGCCAATCACAGACATATCTGATGAGCCGTGAACACAATGGCCAATCAGAGGTGTTTACGAATCCGCTCAACAGCGCTCAAAGCGTCACATTTTTAAAATTTCAGTACCGACTAGGTACCAAAGTCGGTACTTTTGACAACTCTACAATCTTGGATTGACTGACAGACTGTAGCTTATAAAATAGATTGGCTGTTGACTTTAAGTCAGTGATAGGCATTTTTTCAATGATATAGAAATAAAAAAAAATAATAACATTTTGACTTCTGAAATGTTTATCCTTAGTTATTTCACATTGTACTGGTTAATTGTATCACTGTTTCACCAGAGTCTACATCCTGACTATATAATAAGTGTAATACTCATCTCATATCCAGAAAAGCTCATCTTAGTTATATGAACATCACTATATGATTTTTTTATAATAAATTTCTGCCAAATTTGATGCCTGCCTGGTGTAGCCAAAGCCAAGCATGGAAGTCTGGCATGAAAGGATGTATAATTAAATGTATGCTTGATAAATTTTGAATATCAGTGAAATTAACAGACAGCAGTGTTGCCATGACTCCCTTTTAGAAAGAAATAAATGTCTTTTTGTGGGTAAGTGGGTGAAATATGTATGCACGGTAAAAATCCATTAACGTTCGCTACAGAAATGTTCTTCTCATCAAGGGATCTCAACCTCTGATTCAAATAAACCACTTCAGCTCATCTATTATTCAAACCCAAGTTCCATCTACAAATTTATTCATCTATGCAAGTCTGTAAATTGAAAGAGATGGGGGGGAAAAGATGGAAAGGTGGAAAAAGAGCAAAATGATTGTTCTGTATGTTGGCAAATTTGTGTAATATAACTAGGAATGTGTAGGTCCTTGTAAATCATTTCTATTAAAGCAGTAATAACATCCCTGAAGGATAGGGAAATGCCACCTTTATTCACCACCACATGTTTATAAAATCAAACAGACTAAAGAGGAAGTAAAACTGACTAAAATTAATTAAAATGCCATGATGAAATATTAATCACTCTTAAAAAAAACAAAACTATGGCTTAGCTTCACAGACAGGGCTTAGATTAAGTCAGGATTAGGCCTTAGTTTAATTTGGACATTTAAGTAGCTTTTATAAACATGATTTAGAAAAAAAAACAAAAAAAAAAACATTACCAGTGTGCATCTTGAGACAAAACAATGGCACTGACATATGTCAGTGCGAGTTGCTTTCAGTTAAAACGGCTCAATAACGCATTTTAGTCTGGAACTAAACTTAAGCCTTGTCTGTGAAACCGGGGGTATAAGTATAAACATTGGCATTGCTTCTCTAAGAAATATATGCAAAGCTGTTTTCAAAGCTGGCGTCTGGGCAGGCCGCTCACTAGGTTTTGGAACAAACTAGAGAGTACATTAACGTTATTATTGTTAACTAAAACTAAATGAGCCTGTGCTGAAAATATGGCAACATGTCTCATTTTAAAGTACTAAAATAAATAAAACTAAATAAACTAAAGCTAAAAATTAATACTTTGTAGACATATTTAAAAAAAAAAAAAAAACTAATAAAAAAATAAAACAAAAAAACAACACAATTACTAAAACTTTAACTCAAAGTAAAGGAATAGTTCCCAAGCGAAGCGAAATATCCATATTTAAAACATTTTAAACTTAAGCTTAACAAGAGATTTGAGTTCCGGAGGAAGAGTGAACTCTGACCCGACGTAGGATGTAGCGTAAGCTTAAGGTGCGTTCACGTGGCCTCGTAATTCCTGTAGTTACGAGATTCTAGCTTGTAAAAAGCGTTCACGTCCTCGTAGAGCTCGTAATTACAGCTCTAAATAAGCTGGGAGTTTTCTGAAAGCTCCCACATGTACCACCTGACCGCTGTAGATTGATTTAAGCGTTGATAGTGGTGCCATGGAAACTCATAATTCCCAGTCCAAGGACCAAAAGGACATGAACAGCTCCGAATATAACGTCACATGTTGTTATCTCAAGATTCCAGTAAATATGAGGTGGCATGAACGCAGCATTAGATTCGTAACTGACGAACGCGGAAGCGCAGAGTATAGAGCAAAACAAAACGCTAGTCATGAATTAGAAGTTTAATGCTGCGTTACGCCACCTCGTATTTACCGGAATGTTGAGATGACAACACGTGACGTTATATTCGGAGCTGTTCACATCCTTTGTCTGGGAATTATGCGTTTCCATGGCACCACTATCAACACCTATGAATCTACAGAGGTCAGGTGGTACAGCGGCCACATGGTACATCTGGGAGCTTTCAGAAAACTCCCAGCTTACAAGCTGTGATTATGAGCTCTACGAGGACGTGAAGCTAGAATCTCGTAACTACAGGAATTACAATGCCACGTGAACGCACCTTAAAGAAAAATGTTAGAGGATTTCGATTTAAGAGAAGACGTCCTACGTCGGGTCAGAGGTCACCCTTGCGCCAGAATTCAACTCTCTTGTTAACGCACATACAGCTGTTGCCAGAAGCCAGTGATTACAGTTTAGAATAGGGATGCTCCAATCCGCCTTTTTCGCTTCTGATACCGATTCTGATACCTGAGATTCAGTATCGGCTGATACTGATCCGATATTCAAATAAAAATAATAAAAAAGTGCTGAATTACCTAATAAACTGTATCCCTGCACTGTGTGGAAGAGCTTGACTTAAACATTACTTTCCTAACTTTGTAAAACAAAATAACAAACAAAGAAAAATGTAGTGAATTATGTATTAAATAATTGTGCATCAGTGCAACAACTGTAAATAATAGCTTTACTAGCTTGGTAGACATTCAAAATAATCAGGAGTCCAGCTGACTCCTTCATCAATGGCTCATGAATGTTTGACTCATACATGACATAAACTAAATATATTTATATATAAATATATACTATAAAATTAAAAAGACATTTCTTCTAAATTTATAACGCAGTTTGTTTTTAATGAGGCAGCAACATATGATAGGACAGAACAAAAAAAGGCTATTAACAATCTTTCATTGCGCAAAAGTATTATAATACGAACGGCTCTCATACAGAGCGGTACAAAGCGCTTATTCGCATCCCGTGTGCAGAATGATGCGCTTGAAGCAACATGGAGTCACAGCACGCAGCGGTAGCGCTCCGCATTGAAAAGTTAGATATATTGATGCGTAATGTATCTTTGTCTGCAGATGAAGTATAATAATAGAAACACTGAATCATCTTGGAAAGAGTTTCATTGTGTTGACTGTCGTAACCGAACGCGACACGCAGTTTGAATGCTGAATTGAGAATGACTGACAGCTGCAGCGGAGGGAGGCATTTACACGTACTAATTTAACGACTTAAATATTCATCTGTACCTCACATTAAACTATGGAATGGCTTCAGAACACTTGGAATATAGTGCATGAAAACTTGGTGCTTTTAATGTTTTTGTGCCTTCTGTGGGGCTTAACAATAACAGAATATTACACACACAATATCGGATTTGGATCGGTCCCGTCCAACCGATACCCAACCCGGCAAAAATGGCAGTATCGGAGATGATACCCGATCTGAGTATCGGATCGGCGCATCCCTAGTTTAGAAAGTTTTAAATATGGATATTTTTCTCACAAAAACCTATTGCTTTGTGTCAGAAGGCATTTATTAACCCACTGAGGTCATATGGATTACTTTTATGATGGATAACTCAGGCACTATTCAATGCCATTACAAAGTTGGGAAAAGCCAGGATATTATTTAATATAACTCAAATAAAATAAAATCTAATCCAAAATATCAACAATAATTATAATAGTAAAAATATCCTAAAATAACATTATTTTACATGTGTGTAAAGTAGGAAAGGAACAGAGAAATGTGTGCATTTGTGTGATCATTCAGCAGGCTTACTAAAGCCCTGAGTTGGGCGGAAATGAAAGCCGCTTCTGACACTTATCTGCCACATCCCTCACCTGGGGAACGGCAGCACAGCGCTGGACCACCCCTGATAACCGCTTAATCAGTCTCGGCTATTTATGAAGGACGACCCCCACGCGGACAGGATTTTTAATTTGCCGTGTAATCGTGTACACTGTTAAATTGGAGCACAGGGCTAGATTAAATTTAAAAGTCAAATGATTTGTAGAGGACTAAGTTTGTGCGTTGTGGTTTGTGAGATGATGATGATATTATACATGCCGTCCTGCGTTGACAACTAACCAAACTTTTTGAGATTGGAGTCCTGCAACTTTGTAGATTGGCTTGACATCGGCACAGTGGGCGGCACTTTCAATCAAGATAAACATGATGTTGTCAACGTAACTAATGTACTGAAGAGATGCTTTTTCTATATTAGCATATAACATATGCCATTGTTTGAGAGGTATCTGCTTTAAATGGAAACATATATATTTAAAGTTGAATTAAAAACTTAATGAATAAACCATTAAGAAATATTTGTTTCTTGTTTGCCTTCTCGTGGGTCTGCGTAAAGCTGTTTTACAGCCAGAGTGCGATTCATTTCAGTCTTGTATAAATCCATAAAATTAGCACCTGAAAGTGGAAATTCATTCCAAGGGAAAGTGAAACATGAATATCAGCTTAGGAGAAAAAGGAAAATGTGTGTGTGTGTGTGTGTGTGTGTGTGTTGGGGGGGGGTATTTTATGCAGTACTTTATCAATGCAGAAAATCATCAATGATAATCAAGTTATGATTATTTAAGGCTAATGTCTGTGGCAAAAAATCAGACATTTGTGTGATGCTGCATCCACACCAATAGGTGTCAGTATAAAGTACAAGGCCAGTATGTTAGCCATCAAAACAAAAAGAGAAAATATTGTGGACCTAAAAATGTTTTTAAAATCAAACATCTATCATTCATCAATGTAACAGTTTTTGAGGATTAGCCCGTGATAGTGTCTACCAAATGACAAATGAAATTGAGTCACAATTTTGCTTGGAGCTTTACAACAACAACAAATCTTATTGGAAGCTATCTAAAGTATGGATGATTACATGGTTACTGGCATTTTATTAACATTGTTTTTCCCCTTCTGTTTGTATTCAGAACAGGCATACGACCCATTTTTAACAACCAGTAACAAACAGCCACTACTGTATATATTCAACATATTAAACATCTGCCCTCTCATCAATGTATTCCTACTGTATTCAATTAAGAGGCCAAACAACCCCTTAAGACTGTATTTACATTTGTCTCAGTACATTTAGCTGCAGACCTCAATTTTTCCATTTCTTTAGCCACGGCCTATGGTTCCTCCCCCTCATTAAAAATGGTTGTTGTCAGTATCGAGACATGAGTACACAATTAATAGCTCCAATTTGTCTCTGTTCAAGCTTCTCTAATTGCAGGAAACCAAGTTTTTGCAAGAGGATGCACATTATCAGCTTGAAAAATCACTTGACTAATGGGCCTTAATTTGATATAATTACCAAGTTCATTAAGAGGGGAGAATTAAGACATGTTTAGCCAGAGGGCTAGTCAATCCTCCTCTATGTTACTCACTACTTAGCATGATTTGGTTAATATCAGAAGAAAGGTTGTATGTTTGTGTGGGTGTATACATATGTTGAACTTTTCATCATTCGTTGCGGTTTTGTATACATGGCCACTCAGAAGAGTTTACTTTGAGGTTTCCGATTCATTTGCATTTCTAAGGTGGGAACAAAACGGTGTTGGCAAGCTAATTTTGCATGCATCTTAATGGTTTGCCTGTAGCCTAGTGCAGCGGTCCTCATTAAACAACAGTACAACATCAGTAGGAAGGACTTGCTTGGCTTCTTAGGAAGACCGTCTTTTGAATCTCCACCTTTTTCTACAGTGGATCAGTTTTCGAAGATCTATAAGTAAGTAAAACTTTATTTATATGATTACCTATTAAAACAATGTGTTTACAAAGTACTTTACAGAATAGAAATACAAAAACATACACACACATATAGAAATAAGACAATACATTGAATAGAAATGAGACAATAAAATGAAATACAGACAAAAAAAAAAAAAAATCACATCGTAGAAATAAGATAATGAAATACAACAATAAAATGAGTCAAGGAAAGGCCCTAGTGAACAAATGTGACTTTTTAAAAGTGCACAGTGAGTCAATGGCTCATAGGTTGTCAGAAAGAGAGTTCCATAGCTTGGGATCGAAATGACTAAAGGCTGACTCACCAATTTCTAGCCGTGTCTTAGGCACAACCAACAAATTACTATTTGATGTTCGGAGTGATCTTGCTGGAGTTATTCAACAAATTCGAAAGGTATATTGGGGCAGTTCCATGAAGACATTTAAAAACTAATAAGAGGATCTTGAATTCAGTTCTGAACGATACAGGCAGCCAGTGAAGGGATCTGAGTGTTGGAGTAATGTGATTTCTAGTTTTAGAGCGATTTAAGCCCTGTACACACCGGGACGAATATCGCACGCGTTTATCGCCAGCGTTTTTTGAGACGTTTTTTGTGTTCATACCCAATCGATTTTAACTGGCGATGCGTAGAGTGAACGTGCAAATTCACTCCCTGACAGTATGTGGCGCTTGTGCTGAACGGTAGTGCAAATAAACATATTTATGATATTAATAAAGTTAAAGAAGATAAAAATGCAGATATTAAATGGCATATGACATATGAGAGATTCTAGTCAGAAATGGTAGTGCAAATAAACATATTTATGAAATAGACATTCTCAATTTTTTGAATGTAAAAAAAAAAAAAAAAAAAAAACACAAACAAACAAACAGTAAAAATACAGAAATAATACACATCTATTGGTGTGGCCAAGAAGTGGCAGAGCACATATGCATGCGTCTCAATCAGCTCTCCCTAGTTCACTAGTCAGGGCACTGATCAGGGAGTCGGCCACATTCATTTACACGGTATACTGATACACGACCTAGGAAGCTAGGGAGCTGTTTGAGACGCAGGGATAGTTTGTAGGGGTCTTCCTCGTCTACTTACTTTCTCTTCGTCGTCTTGGTATCAGTGTGTGCTCGGCAAGACCGTTTTGTGCTTGAGCGCCACCAAGTCATGTTTTACTGTAACTTCAGCATCTCCAGGCACATGAACAAATGTGGCAATCTCATTGGTCGGCCAGCTTTTAACGTGGTGCGTCAAACCAAAAAAAACAGCCCGAGGCGTTTTTTTTTTTTAAAAATGACGCTTTTACGCCTGCCGTTTTTCGTGTCGGTGTGCAGACTCACATTGGCACCCTCTGTTTAGTCATCTGGTGCAAGTGAAAGAAAGAGTTGCGTGTCATCTGTGTACTGGTGAAATGAAATATTGTACTGGTTAATTACACCAGCTAAAGGAAGCATGTATATGTTAAAGGGGTGGTTCAATGCAATTTCACTTTTTTAACTTTAGTTAGTGTGTAATGTTGTTGCTTGAGCATAAACAGTATCTGCAAAGTTACAGCACTGAAAGTTCAATGCAAACGGAGATACTGTCTTTTAAAGTTAAGGCAGTTTAATGGCTACAATTATGACCGGTTTGGACTACATCGAGCTTCTTCCCGGGTTGGTGACATCATAAACCCTACAAAACACGCCCCCAGGAACACGCAACAAAGTGGGCGAGGCCATGTGGCGCAACATAATGACGCGAGCGGCGCGACGCGACGCGTCAAAAGATAATAGAACCCATTATAATCTGTGATATTTTCTACA
Source organism: Ancherythroculter nigrocauda (assembly GCA_036281575.1). NCBI lineage: Eukaryota > Metazoa > Chordata > Actinopteri > Cypriniformes > Xenocyprididae > Ancherythroculter > Ancherythroculter nigrocauda. The sequence goes on from VTFQ01000022.1 coordinate 6,107,376, forward strand.
CTGGATGCGGTGCGGAAGACAGCTCCCAGAATCTACACAAGTTCAATGCTGGATTTGTTGCTATTTTTTGGTTGCATCAAGGATGTAAACAAAGACCAAAGACCAGTGCATTTGTAGCTATATTCTACAAACACGAACAAACTTCTATGTTCATAGACAAACAGTTGTTCATGCTATAAATTAAATGCTACCTTTACAAAAATGCGACTACTCAGTCATGTATTTAGCTACAATAAAGCTTTTAATCAGGATAAAACTGTATATTGAAAGCTAACAAACAGCAGTGACAGAATATCTAAACACTTTGACACAAATACTAAATGAAATACCATTCATAAACGTCCTTTAAAAGCCGTGATTGTAGAGGTTCTGCTTTTTCCTCTTCATCTGGGTCTGATTCGGGCTCAATTTGATACAGCAATATAGACGCCATTATTTACATTTTCACCAAAGCCCACGTAACCGGTAACAACTAAAATGGTAAGGGGAGTGGCGTTTCCGGACGCTTCAGCAAATCACGAAGGCTCTGGATACACTGGGCCAGCTAACAAATCTGAGCACATTGCATATTTCGGAGGGAGTAGTATCATAGAAGCAGAAAGTCAAACGAGCCGTTCGAATGACAGTGGAAAAAGAGGTGTAGAACAAAGGTAAAATATATGAAAAATACAGCTTTTTTAAAAAAACGAAGCATTAAGACATTAAGACATTAAACTGCGCCCCAAAAACACAATCAAGCCTAGAAAAAAAACACTGAACCACCCCTTTAAATAATAGAGGGCCCAAAATTGAGCCTTGAGGAACACCAGAAGAAATGACGTAATGCCTGGAGCTGTAGGTATCCAGTGTAACATAATATCCCCTGTTGCTTAAGTAGGATCTGAACCAATCTAAGACAGGACCTGATGGACCAACCCAGGTCTGAAGACAGTCAAGTAGAATCTCATGATCAATGGTGTCACACTTTTATGTTCTCAAACCCTGGTCATCACATATATGCCTTCTGAGAATGGGCAAAGTGGAATTATATTGGTGGTTTTAAATCAAGAAGGCCAACAATGCCTGGAGAAAGTGTCCCTGCTGATCTCCCACTTGCTTTACAAGCTAGAAATCTTAAGTAGGTGACCCCCTTGCTGCCATTTTTTGTCATTTGCTGCTCAGTCAATCACATGATCAGCAAATGCCTACTAACCACCCTAGAATAGTGGCCAGTAATTCTAGAGGAACACGAAAATTACCTTATGACATGCTGAGATTGCTGATGATACCCCACAAGAACATGCAGTCTTAAACCCTTTACTATTGTGAGCTGTGATGTCAGAAAAAAAAAAAATGTCTTTGGGATATGGAGGTGTAATGTTCTTGCTGTGTTTTGGCAATGTAAATTTCAGGGAGTGCAGAGAAGTGTCTTGGATCAGGGTAATGGCAGGGTCAAGTAGTCACACACTTCCCTCCTGGGTCCAGTGTTGGGGAGTGGTGGCTTCTGCTTAGTGACTCAGTATCCCCAGGGACAGCAAGCAAGTAGCATGACGGCTCCAGCATCCTAGAGTTCTATGAAAATACCCGAGATGGAGTGCAAAGGAGGGAAGCAGTTCTTTTCACAGACCTTATTAAGATGTTTGTGAAATGAATACTATGTAGTTTCCAGGAGGGTATATGCAGTAACAGAAAGGACATGTAGTGCCCTTGCCATGCTAGGTAATCTTGAAGATGCAAAGAGTGCAAAGAAAGGCAATACTCTTCCCTCCTGATCCATAAGTGGTGGAGGCTTCCTCTGAGCAGCTCAGCACCTCAAGTGCAGGTGAAGAACAATAGGCATGACAACCAGTGCTTCCTAGCCCTCTCTGTCTTTCTCTCTCTCTCTCTCTCTCATCTGTACCATTTGGGAGCCTGGCTGCATGGTGGCAATCGAAGGGATGGGGCAGCATTGATGTAAGGGGAGGCAGTTGTGCTATTAATTGTAATTAATAGCACAACGAACCCAGAGAGAATGAACCCAGAGAGAAAAGAATGAGGGGCCCTAGGGCTAATGAAACCCAGAAAACCTCATCCCTTAGGCCTGGAGCAGCTGTGAGAGACCCCCAGTATAATGTGGCATTCTAAAAGCATTTCGGATGTGATTGTGGAATGGTGATGGAACATGTGCATGCAAGCAATTCCTGAAATGTATGCTTTAAGATCTCAAACTAATTTGAACACCAACTCATTTCTTTCTTTTTTCTTTTCTTTCTTTTCTTCTTTTTTTTTTTTTTTTTTTTTTTTTTTAATATGTGCTAAAATGATATCTTTAGACCAGTGGTCTCAAACTCGTGGCCCGCGGGCCTATTTTGTGGCCCCCCACCTGACATCAAAGTTTAGTGTTAGTGCGGCCCGCGAGTTATTCTAAAACTTTTGTTTTATTTTGTTATCACTTATGGCAGTGGTCTCAAACTGCCGGCCCGCGGGACATTATGACTGATATGCAAAGAAAAAGTCGCCGTTCTATGGGGGCATTCACATATCGCGTCACATAAGCGCCCGCGCCGCATTCTCCTTCTTTCCAATGCGCTTTTGCTCCAGTGGCGTCTGTCGTTGCTATGCAACCATGAGCCGCGCTCTCAA